>VZRZ01008477.1:1037306-1060643 GCA_013398175.1 Climacteris rufus
GGGTTTTTTTTTTTTTTTTTTTTGTAGGACAGGAATAGTCTTTTCTGTTTACATTTGTGAAGTGAGCACAGCCCAGGTCCATGCAGTGACTGGGACTCCTATGCCACAGTACATGACTATTTGTATCCTTACTTTTCTTACCCCACCATCCAACTGACCAGTGGATAAGCAGGTTCCATCTCTTTGAGGGAGATGTCTAAATAGTTAGGAGCCATTGCAGTAGAAAAAAAAGGATTTTTATTCTAGGCTTCAGAAATCTAATTCCCTCACATCTTGCACCCTACACCCCAACTCTCTGACAGTAAAAATAAATAAATAAATAAAATTTAATAAACCTCTCCAGATTTAGCAGTTGCATCTTTTCTGAGGCCTCCACCAGTAGGTTTTTTCCCATTTCACCCTTTCCTGCCTTTCCTCTCCCTGCATTCACACTCTCATCTTCTTCCAGACTTCTGCATGGGCAAAAGACATTGTGTGTGATGCCTCTTTCTGAGCAGTGTGCCCTCACTGACCCAACTCAACAGGGAGCTGCTGATTCCCTGTTGCAGCATTTCCCTTCACAGGGAAATTTGTTGTTATTCTCTATCATCATGCAAATCTCCTACAGCACTGTAGAAATTTGGATTTTCAATCCATCTGTCAAATGTGGCTAAAACTGCCTGTTGTGTTCAGAAACCATTAGGAAATGCAAAGCTGGGCAGTACAGCACTGTTGTATAAAGCACATTGAATTAGCAAAGTACCCTAAGAAGACTGGATTTACAATTATAATGTATTCCTACCCAGATCATAGAACATTAGCTTTGAAGATGTGCTGTTACATGCNTCATGGCAGGTAACCATGTCATTCATACCACACCTGGGTGTTTCTGACTTTGTTTCTCACACTAGTGCTAATGAAATATTTTGTGGTTTAAAAAAAAAAAAAAGCTTGGAAACCCAGTATCCAAAGGGTTTCAAAACTTTATTGTATGTGCCAAATATTTCCAGCTGTTATTGCCTTCCACTTATTTCCCACAGCATCTTGGCCTGGGTCTGCTAGTGATCTTTCTTCGTTGATGGCATGAGATGTTAGCTGAGCCAATGTTTATGCTGCTCAGAAAGATATTCCTCAAGCCTTACTTCATTAATGATTTTTAAGCTTGTTAACCTGTTTATCTTCAAAGGATGGGAGCTTTTAATGCTGAATAAAAGTGGATAGCATTTATGTAGATTTTGATAATGAGTACAATTGGACATCAGGCTCCAGTCTGTTATAAACTAGGAGACATCACACATACTTCAGTTGCTTCTCCCTGAGAGGAGGGAGATTAGACTGCAAATATAGGTGTCTGAAGCAGCATTACATCTGCTCACTCCAACCCACTGAGAGTTTCTAATGTACAGCTTCTTCAAAAGAAAGCAGTTGTTAAGATATTCGATAGTGGAAAATTTGGAGATTACTTGCTATAACTTCTGTGATAATCTATGAATTGCCTTGTGGTATAGCATAATCTTGTGAGTGGTTTAATTTAATTAAATCTAGATCAACAGGGGATATCTTGGATATTGTGGGATCAGCTGCTTTCTATCATGAGACTTTAGAAAGTCCTATATGCAAAGCAGTTGCAAAATCTGTTTAAATTTTCTTATAAATCAGCCTACTGTGCTTTATGAAAGACTCGATGTCAAGTACTCAAGTTACTCAAAACCACTGTCTGGTTGATTGACTGCTCTTCGTTGTTTTCGCTTTCAAACATTTTTTAGAATTGAAGGAAGTTTTTGCTTTTATTTTCCAGCATTTACACTGGTGCTGCTTGTATTTTATATTGATTTCTATTTTGGTGATGAAAACATCCTGTGTGGTTGTTAATTGTTGTAAACATTTACCTCGCACTTTGCTGTCACTAATTAATTAATCTCTCTAATGCCGGCTAAGTATTATGTGTATTTTAGAGCTTTAAGAGTGTTAATGAGACATACCTAAGGCCTTAAAATGTGTCAGTAATGTAGATGAGCATTTAATTTGAGAAATCTACTGTGACTCACTAAAGTTAATGTGCTAGCAGTGTCAGTCTGTGGGTTTGTGTATCAGCCAGGATTTGCAGTATTACAGAGATTACATCTTTCTTATTGTTCTAAAGCTGCTCTTTCAGGTTGTGTTCATTTTCCTTTGATAAGTGGATATTTTTGAAAGTTTGCTTCTATGTCACTGAAATGTTAAATTTAATTGAAAGGAAGTCTGATTTACAGCTAAAACAAACCATTAACTCTTTGAATATCAGACCTAGAAGTAAGACTCCAAAAGGTGAAAATCCTCTCTCCTTCTCCCACTGACAGGACATAGAGACACAGTCTGTTCTCTTTCCATTTGCCTGTCTGCAGGAACCTCCAGAAACCTCCAGAAACAATTTGTGTTGCTGAACCTTGGAGGGGCTCCCCAGTCTGGCACAGCAGAGCTACCAGAGCTCCGGGTAGCACAGCCGGGAGGAATCCCACATCCCATCCTGTGTGTGATAAAGCAGACTCAGGGCAAATGGACCAGGCACTGAGCAGCAGAGGCAGGTTCTGCCCTAAATGTCTCTTTGCACTCCAACTCACAAAGGTACCACCCTGCTTTTTCTGGGAAGCAAGAAAGACGCCCTTCCTTTTATTCCACCAATGACAGAATGTCCACACAGGAAAGCTGTCACTTGCTTTGTTACCAGCAGTTCAGAGCTGGCAGAACAGAGCATAAGGCACCATTAATAGTAGCTCATGGGGCTAGAAAGTTGTTGTATTTCATGTTTGCATTCAGTGGTTGTGTTTCTGTTATTTAAACTTCCCGACCTGGGAATACTACTGGGTGTACACTCACAGCCTGGACTGTATCACTTAAGTGCATATGACTACAGCTATGGTTTGGTTTGGGTTTTTTGCCCCCCACAAAAATACACATTATATTGCTTCATTCTCTCTTTCAGAATTCAAGGTAGAACTAAAATTTTGCTGAAAGAAATACACAGGACAGGGAGAGGGAAATAATTTTCCAATCACATATTACTTGTTCCTCCCTTTTTTCCTCATCACCATGTCCAGATGTTGCAAAATGAAATTTAGAACTCAAAAATGTAGAGGTCGGGTTTTGTAGCTGAATACCTAATTTAAAGGCTATTTATTTGAGTGAAGTAACAATGCCAACTAGTGGTCAGATCCTTCATAGAAAAGAAACTTGGTATTTTAGCAAATAAAAAAATTAATAAAAATGTATGTAAATCATAACAGCTTTTCTGACAGTCTCACTTGTCTGCTAGGAAAAGACTGTAATTATTGATTTTGTTTAATAGGGCATTTTAATTCATAACATAACAAGTGTATCATTAGGTTAATGACATGCTGTCCTTGGACCATGCATTAATACACTGCTATGCTTTTCTTTTTTTCCAAAATTAATTCATTCCACTTGTAATCTAATCACCTGTGCTAGTGGTTCCAAAACCAAAGAAAGGAGTATGTATTATCTCCATCTTGTTTCACAATAGTATCTGGGTTCTTCTCTACTAAAACATAAATGTGCATTTGGGTTTGAATAACCCACTCTGGCTTCTGTTTGAAACTCCATGGTTATTCTAATAACAAGGGATAATCTCCCAACATCACTAAAAGCTTTTCTCTCTCATTTTCAGTCTTAGGTTTAAATATATATTAACATGTCGAAGTTTATGATGTGCTCTGCCACAAGTCACTCTTTTTTCCCTTTTTAAGGAATCCTTTTGCATCAAGATAGCTAGATTTTGGGATCATATGTAAATATTATTGGCTGATTATCATCTTTATATATTAAAGAGTTAAAAGTGTAAAGCGCTATTTGGAATTTTCTCTTCTTTTAGGTTTTTGAGGTGGTTGTTTGCTTGGCTTTTTTCCCCTTTCAAAATCGTATCCTTCCTATAGAGTTCACCTAGCCCTCAATTGTTCTTGAAAACTCATGTGCTGATTAACAAAGTGATTTCACTGTATGATGTAGGGAAAGATACCACTTGGGAAGACAGCTCTCTGATTAAAATCACAGTATCTTTTTACTATATCTCAGCTAGATATTTTCTGAGTCTGCAGTATGTAGGTGCTACGTCTTCAAAATCTACATCCTGTACATCTCTGGATGTGTCTGATGTTGAGGTGCATTATTGTTTCAATATGCAGTGTTCCTTTACACATTCCCTGGGGTTTCTCCTAGAAATTGGCCTGATTACCTACCTACCTGACTTTTGAAAAGCTAGATTTGCATGTGTTATCAGGTACTTATAATTATTAATTTTGCATTCATAACAATTTTGAGCATATCTATGCCATTGATCATGTTTTACAGTTTCTTCAAATAACCTTATATGTTCTGTGAAGTCAACTAGTTTGTGTATGCTTCTTAATCCTTATAAATAGAACAGGAATGTGTATTTTATTTTATCCAAAGGCAAGCCAGGTTAATTTCTCTGATGCTTAGTGAACTTTGGATCAATTCATTGTGTTTCACTGCAATGCTGAGATTAGGAGCTCTGACTTGTTTGAGCTGCAGAAAAATGTGGATCACACTTGAAGGAAACATTTGGCCAGCTAGTTTTGATTCGTGCTAGAGCTCCAAATCCATCCCATTCTAGCAGGCTTCTGTACACACCATCCTCTTTCGCCATGGAATAACCCAGACCCTTCTCCTTCCTGCAGCATCAGGAATTGAAGACTGCTGCCTTTGTCTGTGAAGATGTCCAGTGACTGCTTATGGCACTGTTGAGTGTCAGATTTGTATGAGCATCCTTATCCAATGTGGTCCTTCACCTCTGCTTTCACCTCCCTGACAGATAAGTACCAACCTTTGATGTTCAGTGTTTCAGAGCACCATATACTCCAAGGCAATCCTGAAGTTTCCCATGTGTTTTGGAGGAGTGTGAGATGCATCCTGTTCTCTGGCTCCTCTGTATCCCTACAGGGTTTCTGAGTTTCTCAGAGACTGTTCTGGGGTCTTGATTTTTCTCCTCCTACCTTGCTTGTTCAGTGTTCAGCAAACCCAGAGGGCACACTTATTGGAGCCACAATTGTTTATTTTTTGCTATGTGACTACTTTGAAGATGATTTACTAACAACCTTCACAGAGACAGCTTTCTAGCATTACTGCTGAATTTGGAAGTCCTCCACATTTTGCTTTTTCTCCATTTGACTCCAAGCTCCATGGTTTGCATATTGCTTTTATTCTCCACTTCAATTTTATTTAATTTTAGCTCAGAGACATCAAACACTGGCTGCATTTCTGGATATATGTATTTCCTGCTTTCTTGCCCTTTGTAGCCTGAAGGCAGCCTAAGTTCATAACTGGACTAGAGGCAAGATGGGAAAAGAGAACTGTTTGTTCCATGAACTCAGCAGCATTAACCATTAACTATGCCTCTGTTTATTTTCAATGAAGGAAGAAGTGGAAAAAGTAATAACATCTGTCTCTCACCTGTATTGATACATAGTTTTATAGAGGTGGGAAGCTAGAGAAGGGAGAAAGATCTCAGCATTGCTATATGTGATCTTTTCCACTTCTATTCCTGGAGATAAGATTCCAGAAATTATTTTGCCCACCTCAGTTTTTGTCTCTTTCTTTCTCCCCTCTCCTATTACCTTGCATTACCAGCAAGCTTTAAAAGGAGGGAATAGAAAGATGAAGCAGTGCTCAAGCCACCATTCTGCTCCCCATTGCAGCCTTTCGTCTTCCCTTCCTGGCAGAAGAATGCTGCTTTCTTGCTTTTGGGGTTTTTCAGTTGCTAGGAATTCAAAATATTTGTGGCTTTTTAAAAAATAATTTTGGAAATTGCGTCAGTGCTGAGGCCCTGGGGTTGGAAATGCCAAGTGTTACCTAAGTGAAATACTTGGCAGCCCAGTGTGGCACTGTGTGATAGGAGATGAACCTGGGGCAAGAGGAGCCAAGCACCAAGGGTAGAAGGCCCCCAGCTGTTTCTGAGTCACAGTCAGGCAGAGGAGCCCTGATTGCAGAGGGTTGGTGGCTGAGCTGAACATTTGTCCTTCATGAGAAGCAGCCCACACACAGATCTTGGTGGCAGAGGGAAACCAGGGACTAAATGGAGAGATGAGCAGATAAGGATCAGAAACTTCTGACAGGGAGGAAGAAATGGGTTTCCTGAAGAAGGACCAAAGCTCAGGGAGATCCAACTAGCCTTAACCTGTCATGCTTTTTTCTTTCAAGTCTGCTGATTGCCACAGGAGTCTGGGCAAATACAATTACTTTTATTTCCCCACCCTGTACAAAACGGTTCTACCTGGTGTATTCAGAAATACAGGATGAGCAAAGTCAGGAAACAAGAAGACCTGTTGTAGGAGTCTGTGGACAAAGAGCTCCTCACTGTGAAGCTAGTGGAAAAAAACAGAGAAAAAAAACAGTGGAAAAAACCAGCCCCTCCCTCACACTGGCATAACATGCATCTCTGTGGAGTAACACACAAACCAAGGGAATCCTGCCAACTCTAGGGAAGACTCAAGATGTTAAAATTCTTGTTTTCCTTGGCATTTGAGGAAATATTGTTTGTTGTTCTAAAATGAATATTTCAGTAATGCCAGCAGAAGAATTTACAAATCACATGTACAATATGGAGGAGGGTAGTGTCTGTGCAAGTGACATCGGTGACAAGGAATCTGGAGTGTTCTAATATGTCCCATTTGCTGTAAATATGTATGTTTGATAGTGCAGTGATCTTTACAATATATTTTAAATATGTATATATATATTTAAATATATAAAATACAAATTTTATATTAAAATGTAATATGTAACTTACAATATATTTGTCTGTTTTATATCTTCTTCAGAATTTGGACACCTGTTGTCAGTAGAAATGACCCTTCATTGAAGAGGTCCTTTGTTCTGTGGGGAAAGCATTTTACATTGTCAAGAAATTCTACTCAAGCAGAAGGAAAACTCTGTTTTTTAAAATATTTTTCCTATGCCAGGGGTCCTTGCTGACAGCTACATTGTAGTTCATGCAATGGTCCGACTGCTTTGCTCCTTGGCACTGCCTGACATTCTGAGAAACTTTGGGTCAATCTGCACAGGATTAGTCACTTCCAGTGTGAAAGAATGTTCAAGAATATGCTCATAAGTATTGCTCAGTACCATTTTGCAGCAATACACATAAAGGAATTCTCTGGTTGCCGTTATAATATCCTACAACAAGGACTAGGCTGCTGCAGTGCAATCCATACTCACCTCTCGGGAAATTTTTATGGCCTGTGTTGCAAACTTCTCAAAATCCAAACCAGAAATTTCCCCTGTTCGTTCTCCAGTGTTAGGTAGGTCTCCAATGGCTTGCCTCATTCTGTTTTCAAGGGTTTGGGGTTCCATGGCCCCATTTCCTTCTGTTCAGAGATAGAACTCAAATGTGAAGCACATAGAACAGTTTGGTCTGTGCTTTTCCAGATGCCTTGGAGAACAGAAGTGTAATGCAGACTTGAGGGAGATGGGAGACATACTGCTCTGATCCCTTCTACCTTTCCAGGCATTTGCACAGGGGAATGCTGACCTGGTTAACGTTTTCTGTCCTACTTCTTCCTCTAGACAAATTCTCTTCTCCACTCCTATGATGAATAAGTGTCAGATACCAGGACTGCAGAGAATTTTATGGATAAATATGGCTATCCTACCTTCTATTCCTCATCTTGCTATTTTCTTTTGAAAACTATTTTGTTCTTGTTGACATCTAATAAGCGCAGACTGAACCTTCGAAATCCTGGATAAAGGAGGAGCTCTGATTCTTTCCTTTTATCCTGCAAAGACAGACACCAAAGTGGAAGAATTTAGCTGACCACCCAGCTATAGGGAAAGAATGTGGCAGATGGGCATATCACCAAAGCTGAGCAGGTAAAACTAAAAAGCTGCAGTAGATTTGGAGATCTGAGGCGATGTTGGAAAGGAGTTGCAGACAAGGGGGACTGTGTGCATAGGGTGAGGCAGAGCTGGAAGAGAATTTGGGAGCAGGAGAGAGGATTGGGGGTGAAAGGAGGAGTGGTGGTAAAAGGTGGTAAAAGGCTCTGGGGTGGGTTGCAGGTTCAGGACTAAGAATTTGAAACAGGAGAAAGTTTGATGCTCTTGAATGGGAGAGGAAGAGGGCACTGTGGTTGACTTATGGGACATTTGACAAAAGGAAAGTGGGCCATTTGAAATAGGACTGGTGCAGAGGGATTTGGCATTGAAGGAAAGCTGGAAACAAAGGGGGTGATGAGGACAAAGGCAGGAATTGTAGAGTGAACACATGTAATCTGAACTCTTAGTGGGTCACTGTAGTACAGGGAGGTGAGGGATATGATTTCTGGATCAGAAGAACGATAGGTTAGAAGGATGATCAAGGCTTCAGGGACCTCTAGCTCAGGAGGGACTGTGATTATAATTGGGGCAATTCTTGTCCCTATTCATCCACCCTTTTCAGTTGGACACCTCAAAGAAGGACTCAGGAACAAGACTCCAAATCTGCTTCCTTGCCTCTCCTCTCTGCTCCAGACCTGTGAAACCCTCCTGCCATCACTGCTTTCTCTCCTACTCCCACACCACAGAGATGGCACATCAAGAAGTGTAGCAGAAACTCAAACTGCAAAGTTCTTGGTGTTTCCAGTTCTCTGTAAGGGGAATGTTTGACCTCGGGCTGACTTCTTCCTTTAGGCAAACTTGGGCATTGAGCACATGTTCAAACATGCAGAGCAGAGTTCAGAATCACAACAATGTCCATGATTCTGATTTTTTGTTTCCCACCATGCATAGTGGGAGATTAGAACAACTTCATCCAGGTTTCTATACATTCCCACACTGTTTGCCATTACTGCAGGTGTGACACTACATCAAAATCCATTACATTTCTATTTTCAGATTAAAGAGTTTTTATTAACAAAGTCTGAGTTTTAATGAATTTGTTAAATGAATTCTACAGAAATTACTAAACATCATATGAAATGCAATAACTGCAAACATAGCCTACTAATTTGCTGTCAGGTAATGTAGCAAAGTATCTTCATGGCCTTGCAAAAACTATTAAGTTATGATAATTCTTTTAAAATATTATTTGCATATTGCAATCAGAAACAAGCACTGTGCATTGTTTTAAATGAATCTGTAGTCTTTGTCAGTGGGATGATTTGTTAAAAACATTTCCTGAAAATTGGATAGGAAGAAACACCAATGCATATGCATGCCCAGCAAGTATAAACTCTTTTGCGTTTCTCTTGCTGGGAGATTAGACTGTTCCCTGGTCAGCTGTACCTACAGACATTACTGTGACTGTGTCCTTAGGACAGTTCTTATTTTTCTCTTTGTTTCATTAGTTTTCATGTAGCAATTTTAAACAGATAGTTTGTAAAAATAGAGCAAGAAAGTGAACAAAGCATGACATTTTTCTTTGAGAAGCTTAGCCTGTGATTGTGACCTGTAAGCAAACAGCTGTAGAACTGTTGGTATTGTACATAGAGGAATACAAACTTCTGTGCAGAATGGTGATAAAAATTTTCTGTGTGACCTCGGTAAAGTACATCTGCAGGTAAAGTAATAAAAAGAATACTGCAAACTTGTTTTCCCAGGGCTCAGTGCAGAAAACCAAAGGTTTGCCTTCAGGTGCAGTTACAAGATATGTAGTAAGAAACAGCAGCCTGAGGTCTGTCTTGTTGATCTCACATTTCCCAACAAACTCTTAAGGTTCATTTTTCCATCCTCTTGACCTTGATTACTTGCTCTCACTGGTGCTTGGTTACATAAAATGGCATCAAGGACTGAAACATGTTGAAGCTGATATTGTGTTCAAAACTATAACATTTAATTTAACTTCCTAACAACTCAGGCAAACACCTACTTGTTTGCTTGTCTGTTTTAGAATAAAGAGTAAAAGGATAAATATTATATTGCTTAGAATGGAGAATTTATCTAATTCAGTAGTAAATAAAAGTAAGGAAAATCATATAACTTCACCTGCAGATGAATTTCAGAACTTATTTGTCCCTCTTCAATGAATGTCCTCTTTTCTACTGAGGACATTCTGGCTTGTGTTTTGTACTAAATTTATTCTGTGCATTAAGCCCAGTATCATGTAAAACAACAGGCTACTAAATAATCTGTGCCTTTTTATAGAATCTTCCCATTCAAGATCTTTGTGTTAATGTAACAACCTTTTATTATTCCAGTATCCCACAGCAAGCTGTTACTAGAATCCAGAACAAGGGACAGAAGCTCTTGATCCAGCTTTGTGATATGGTAAAATTACTGAATGCTTATATGCACGTATCTACCCAAATTCATAGTGTTCCACTTACCTTCCAAATATTTGAAAAACAACCAAGCTCAGGTTTGCAGGTAGGTGAATGCTCAAAGTAGAGGGCCTGAGAGCCCCAGAAAAACACTCACTAACTGCCCATGTCCCAGTCCCGTGAGAAACGTGTATCTGGATCTTTGGGATAGGGGGTACAAGTGAAAATCTGCATCACTAAGGTAATAAACATCTCTGCTCTAGTGAGAAATGTGGATTGGGAAAAGTCTTCACTTCTTTCTATATTTTTAAGATTTTGCATAATAACACATAGGAAAACGGAAGCTTTTGTGGACAAATCCTGTCCCAGTATGCACAAACATGACTTTCCGTGACCTTTTGAGGGAGGGCTACAGACTTTATTGAGTATACAAGAGAACTGCATAGGCTTGGAGTAGGAAAGATAAGTACTATTAGGCACTCCAAGAAATTTATAACCAAGTCAGAAGTACCTGATGAGCAAAAAATGGACAGTTATCTCAGGGCTGCAGTGTGGAATAAATAAAGACACAGTAAAAATATAACTCAGTAGGATCAACAGAACATCACATAGCCAAAGAAATAGCAAAATGCTGGAAAAGGATCAACAAAACCAGAAATATCAGAAAGGCAATGAAAGGTGTGAGAAAAAAAGGGTTGAAGACTGTGAAGTCAAAGTAGGGCATTTATAATTATGTCAGGGACAAAAGGTCTGTCAGACACTGCTCAAGCCAAGGGGAAGTTGTCTAAGAATGCACTAGATAGTGCTGGGAAACAGAGCAGTTTCTCCACCTCAGCATGCACCAGGAAGAAAAGGGAGAAACCTGCCAGAACCAAAAAGACTCCTTTCTAGACTAACAACAACAACAACAAAAAGCATTCCTGAACACTGTGTCTGCCCACTGCAGCTGACAGAAGAGTATAATGGCTCAGCAGAGCAGCCCCAGGGCACCTGGAATCATCTCTTACTGCCCCAAAAAGGCAAAGATGGGAAGCAACAACAGGAGGACTCAAAAGAGCCAACTGCAATATTGTCCCAGCACAGTATGGGTCAGGACAGCTGTTTCTTCCCTGTCTTCATGCATCATACATGGTGTCTATGAGTTTTGGTATTTTGGTTTTGGTTTTTGTTATTTAATTGAATTAAATTGTGTGTGTGTGCATATCTATGCGTGTGTCTGTAAAACCTTTGGATTTAATTTTAGTCCTGCTTCTCCTTGCTCTCCTCATGGTCTCTCCTTTGTTTAGGATGTTCAGCTGTTCTTACTAAGGCAGCACAGCGTGCTGAGAAAATGCTGAATTTTATGCTCAGCCCCAGCATCCCCAAATCTCCAGACTCTGTGCTCACCCAAAAGCTCTGGGTCTCAAATAAACAGGGTGATATTACATTTATAAATAAAACTGTGCATGACTAACTCAAGCATCTGATGGCAGAAAATCAGGTGCCATTTGAGGTTGCAAAGCTCATAGTCACAAAATGAAAAAGGTTAATGAAATTGCACAGGGCAAGAGAGTTTATTACTACTGCTGCTCCTGGATTATCATCCATGAAGAACATTTTAACAGAATACTCTATTTAACAGAATACTCTATTTATGGGATAGGCATGGTTCAGGCATGCAAAAAGGGAACCTGTGTTTTTCTGCTTGTACACCAGCCTTGCTTTGGGGAAAGCAGTGGTAGGCACCACAGAGGCAAAGAGTCATTAAGTGTGCAGGGGATGCTGCAGTCACAAGACCCTTCTTGACAGTGGAGGTAAAGCAAAGGCATTAAAGCTTCTGTTAGCATGACATGTACAGCATGAGCTTCTGCTCACTGGATACCCTCTCTCTGACCCTGAAGTCTGCTAAATCTGTAAGACACTTAATTGCATGACTTACTGAAAAAGTCCACTGTATTTCATAACTGAGCTGGTCTAACTTTAGTTTCTGATAATATTAACTCTTTGGCGAGCAAGGCCAATCTCAGAAGAACAGGGCTAAATGAACTCCTTCTATGCTTTCTGAACATCTTTTCCCTGGAAATTAGATCAAGATCCTTCAAGTCTTGCAATCTAAATTGCTGCTCTTTGACACTTGTTTGGCAATTGAGAAGGGCAGGATTCAAAACAGCATCTTAGAGGTGAAAGGCTACATATCCTGTTAGTGGGAAAAATCATCTACAAAAGCAATGGTATTTGTCAAGAGGCTAGAGAAGAGCTGACATCAGGAAAAGCCTTTGTGAAGTCCACCATAGTAGCAGAAATGTATCCACCTTGACTTAAATCATTCTTTTTACAGTGAAATCTAAAAATGGAGCAAGACAGGGTTATAACTTAAATGCAGGAACTGTGACAAACAATTTATATGAGGAAATGGAAGTGCCACAGGGATTGGGTTCCAAGGCAAACTTATCTTGTGAAAAGGATATGATGTTAAGTAATGGTCAAATAAACCCGGGGTTTTGCTTTGGTTTGGTTTTTGGTTTGTTTTCTTTTCAATATTGCTTAAAAAAAAAGAGATAGTGACCCAAAAAAAAAATAAAAATAAAAAAGCAGAAGATTGACATTCAAGAAAGGCTTGCTTGTGATTAATATACCAAAGAAATTGCTGAACAGTTTATCCCTGTGAAATTAACACAGGATGTTTTTGAGATTGTGAAAATATGTGAATTATTGATTACTTTGCCTCTGAATCAAACCTGCAGGAAGGCAAGAATGCACAAATGAAAAGCTAATGTAAGTGACCCTGTTTGCTGGGGGACATTTTCTGAATTTTTGCTCTTGAACTGTTTCACTTTAAATAGTTACTGGTTTTGTTCTCTTTGATTTTTTTTCTTTCCTTGCTGTGCTTTTCATTTGCAGAACAATTAGAACTCAACTAAATTGCACTCTGGTGAGGATTTCTCCAAAGAAATTTCAACTGTTGCAGCTTAATCACTGAGGAGCTGGAGAAGAGAAACAAACTGCATCTTTCCTAATGCTGCTTGGTTGGTACCAAATGACCACACAGTTGTTCTGACACTCTTTCTATTAGGCTTTAGCAGCCTGGAAGTTGTATGTGCATGAGAGGCCAGGTAGTTTGCTGAGCTTGCTTTTTTTTACTGTGAAATCATGGCCCTCCTGCTCCATTGAACAAAGATGCTCAGGAGTTCCTGGAGCAATTTTCCAAATAAAAGATTTTTTTTTCCCTTAGCCAAATATATTGCAAGAATATTTCAGCAAAAGATGTTTCCTGTAGTGTGGTAACTTTGATTAACGTGCTGAGAGAGACCTGCAAAGAAGCAGAAGCTGGGTAGGCATAGACTGCATCACTATGTCCCATGAGGTGACCCAGTAGAACCAGTGCAGAGGTCACAGTCTCTTGTAAAGCTGCCCATTGAAATCAAGGCTTGCCTTGAATCAAGCAGGACTGGGATCTGAATGAGAGATTTTTCTTGCTTTATTTTCTTTCCTTTCCCATGTAAATGTTCTAATTATTTTGAGGCATTTGCTCTTTTTATTTCCACCAAAAATATTCTCGACTTTCATTTAAAAAATACTGAGTTGGTCCCATAAAGAAAGGGAAAACTTCTATGAGATCAGAAGTATCATATTTTTTTACTAAGCTCTAGTGCTAATCATGTTACAGATGTGGACCAGAAGGAGATCCATGTTTGGGTCTTCATGCTTCTACCTGATTCTTCATAATTTATTTTAAGTTTTTAATTTAATTTTAAAATTTAATTTATTAAATGTAGGTATTTTAAAATAAAGGAATAATATCATCGGCATGACATGAACTGCCTGTACCTTGCTCTCCTCTTTGACCTCTAGCACTTTCCCTTGGGATGCCCTTACCATATGTAGCATATGCTGATGAAATAAGCTGAACACGTAAACTTCCACACACTTGGCGTGTGTGGGGCACAGCAGTACACCAGAACATTCCTGTGCAGGTTTTGGGAGTGCTTTCAAGAAGAAAATCGCCAAGAACTTCCTTCTACCTATTTTGCGGTCCTGAAAATGCAAAATATTTGTGGCAACTTGCCTTCCTTACATTTTCCTGAAGTTTGAGAAGGATTTACTCTTTAGCAAGCTCACAGTTTAGGATCTGTACAACAGAAGGGCCTCAGGGTTTTCCCCCACCTGCCCAGCAGCAGCAGCAGCAGCAGCAGCAGCAGCAGCAGCAGCAGCAGCAGCAGCAGGAGCAGCCGGACTGCGGCTCTACCCCGCAGATTGCCGGCAGAAGGGCGGAGAGGAGCCCCGCGAACGCCTCCGCTCCCAACAGCGCCTTTTTGCTACCACCTAGTGGACGTGAAAGAGGTGTGAGAACACAGACTCGTACGGAGGTGGATGTTAAGAACAGGGAGCGAACGTGGAGAACTGAGTACAGAAATTCGCCCTGGTTTCGATTTGCGGTTCCTGGGCCCCGAGCCTGCATGAACAGAGTTACAATGAAGCAGCTCAGCACTGTTAGGTGGAAGTGGCCTTGGAAGCCTTGTGTGTCGAGGAGGGGACGGGAGGGCCAAGGATCTGACCAGAGAATGTGGATTTCATTTTCCTTCAATCAGCCAAGATTAGAGAACAAGAAAACACAGGAAAAGAGGAAAAGGAATCAACTCGCTTGTGAAGTGAGGCTGAGGTGTTAATACTCATCGGGTACCTGCTAATGCAAGTGTGCATCACTGGTGCATATGCAGCACTAGTGATTTTTATGTACCAGCTGATGCCTACTGAGAACCTGGTCAGTTCTGTCCTGTTGATTCCCCATTGGTTTTATTGTTTTACTGCATGCTAACAAATCGGGAGGATGACATGAAGCAAAAGCAGTGGTGGGATATTTATGTGTTTGTTCTCTCAGTAAAAATTCTAGTATTTCATGTACATTATCAGTATTTACTTTACATTTTTCTCCTGAAAACCACTTTTGTTCAAGAACATGAATGAGTACTAATACCACTGCAAGAACAACTTCTTTTAATGAATATAGAAGAATCTTTTTTAGCACTTCGATTTAAAATTATATTGAAGATTAAAAAAAAAAATAAAGAAAGAGGACAAGATACTAAATTTCCTCTGGAAAGAAAAAGCAGTAGTTGGAAAATTTGAAATTGAACTCTGAAATCCATTTAGTGAAACAGACCTTAAATATAAAGGAAGACTTGATCCATTTTTGGCTTAATACATCACATGAAGTTTTTAAAGGAAAGGATTTTCTTGATATTGGTCCAGAGCTCCATTTTCAGTATCCCACAGTCTGGAGACATGCATGCTTTTGTGTGGATCGCAGTATTATAAATCCAATCTATTTCTCTCTCTTCATGTGTGTGAAGGAATTAAAAGCAACTATCAGATCAGGTCTACAGCAAATAAGTCGACTTCCATAAAAACATAAATAAAGTTCCTGTGATTTTGCATTTATTTTAGAACTCACTTAACTCAGAACCAAAACCATATGTCTATCACAGAAGGGATGCAGGAATTAGAGAGAGAGGGAGCATATATTCATTTAATATAATTCAAATTGTACCTCAGTCCCTAATAATGGAAATAAATCCCTTCAGGCTTCTACAGTCAATCCACAGCTATGCCCCTGAGAGCTCAGTGCCAGAATAGCCTGTGTCTGTAGCAGAGAAAAGAGAGATGTAATCCCAGCTGGGCAGCTCCCTGATATCAGCTGTGTCAATTAGAGAAGTGAAGATTAAACCTGTTCGGCTCTTGGGCTCATCACTCAGAGAGTGGGTTTTAGAAAACATACGTTGAAATTCAGTGTGCATGTGATAAAAACCGAGTTTATTGAAAGAAAAGGTATATTTTGAAAGGTGAGTCTTTTCTCGCATAAGCAGAAGCCACAGATTTAAAATCTCCATTCTTTCTAGATCCCAAAAGACAAACTAGTCTGAATTGCAGAATATAAGTCATTTACAAAACAACAAAACAGAAATAAATCACAAGGTAGTCACAGTCTTCCTAATATGAAAAATCATGAACCAAGGATTCTGTCATCTTTTTCCCAGGCATGATAAAACCAGCGAGATTAACAGAGAAATCTGTAAGGTAATCGTCTAAAATGACAGCAGAGGGTGCTGTCATTTCTCCTTCTGCGCATGGTGCTGAGTGAATCCATGGCTCTCTTACCACGAGTAGCTACTCTAAAAAAATCTGAAAAAAAGCAAACCAACAACACAACAAATTTTGAAGTTCAGTGGAATTTTTCTGGAAGGGAGTTAGAGACCACAAATGGAGGAAGAAAATATACACTAGTATGTATTTAAGGCCAGAATTCAGCTTCAGACTTGAAGGATCTGCTAAAAGTACTTTGATTGTACAAAATTAAAATGTAGGGATTTTTTCTGCTGTCTGTTTATATTTTGTTTAGAAACATAAGTGCCAGACCTTTTAATCTGTAAATATTTCTGCTTCGTGAATTTGTGCCTTATCTGCTACATATAGTTGTCATTACTGGACTGCTCAAACAGAAATGATAGGATAATATTGTTAAATGTTTGCAATGTCCTGCCTATGAAAGCCACTTTGGAAGAGCTGATGAAAGAATGCACTGCATCCTTTCCTGCCCTCTGAGATATATAAATGATCTAGAAACTGCCCTCAATATTTTCTGACATCTGACATCTCTACTTAGTATATATACAAAACATGGTTTTCTTATACTTGTTTTTTTTCCCCCTTTCCTTTCATAGCGTGGTTGCTCAAATCATGGCCTATGAGGCCAAAGTCAAAAGAAATACTGAAACTCTGGTCAGGATGGACTGCAAAGAGAACCCAGGAAGGAGGTTACATGCTGAACTTGCTGCAATGCGGAGCGTCCCTCAGGGTCAGCACAAAAATGCCAAAACACAGCACATGTTTTCTAAACACACCAGAGTCAGGATGAACTCTCTACATTCTCTTATTGTGCTGGAACAGCCAGACCCAGTTCTGAGCTTTACTTCCCATAAATTTCAGCCCTGTTCCAAGTTACAATCCAATGCATAAGAAGCTAATCTTGTTTAGGTCTTAATTGTCCTCCTTATTCATGTTATTACAGAATGCATAGGGTACAAGATTTGTGAGGTATACTTACAGTATAATAAATAGAACAAATTGTATAGACTTGTCAAAGTAAAAAAAAAAACAACGTTGCAAAGTTTTTGTTGCTGTGTCAGTTTATTTTTAAGGGAAGTAACGTGAAGATCTTTAGTATGAGGCCCACAGGTCACAACAAGCAGACAGCAAGGTATGAGCTTGGTTCAGTCCATCACGAGATGTAATCTCAACCCCCGTGCAGTCCTGGCAAAGTTCCCACTGACTTCAGCGGGGTCAGGTTTTAACACTACAGGGTGTCATCACTTCAGGAAAACTTAGGATCTGGTTTGGTGTCTCTGTGTCTTTCAGACCCACTGGAGTGTCTCCAGCTTGACCTCTGCTATTCTCATAAGCTCCTTGTTCTTATCTCCTACCTGTGTGTTCCTCTAGTCCCACCTACTGAGTTTTACACCTGGGGTATTGTATCTTGATGGCTAAGGACGGGAGGCTGCTGCTGAGTCACTGCTTGCTGTGGCGATTGATACCTGTTTTTCCTGGGCTCACAGTCAGACCCAAGCCAGGGAAATAAGTTCAAGACAAAGTCGTAACTGGTGGAAGATCAAGGATTTCCCACTTTTTGAGGGTGTCAGAGGTAGGCATTATGTACTGGATTCTGGAGGACTGAATGGATTTTTTTGCAAGTCAGGGCTGGCAGTGTGTTTAAATCAAAGATTTATTAATCTGTTCCAATAGGCCAAGTTGACTTTTAATAGCTTTCAGCAGTTAGCAAAGGCTGTATTTCTGCAAGTCTTTTGTGGATTCAAAACTTTCTTATATCTTGCTTCTCTTCGCATTTTGTTTTATATAGGTTTTTCTTCCAGATCTTTATTCCATTTATTAGAACAAATATTGTCAAGAAAAATACCCTCTCTGTGAATTATTTAATTTAAAAAGCAAGGAACTCCAATTACGAAAGAGTTCTGAACAAATACTGTACTTTTTACATTGGTTGTATCCACTGGGGTTCCTGTGTTTTCTTTACAACCATAAAAATTAATTTGTTGGTATTTTCTTAATAAATTAAAAGTCATCATTTGGGGCTAAGATCCAAAATAGTATGTAATTACCTAGAGCAGAGATGAAATGTAATTAGACCTTTACACACAGAACGGTTGCAGTCTGGACTGTGACTCAATCCAAAATTACAATTATTAGATGCAAGATAAATAGAGCAGGTACAGTCAACTAAACATGGGTGAGGGACTTGGACAGAAGTTAAATGGCATGGCTGCAATCCAAGACAGACATGCACAAAATATTTGCCTTGGGGATTAGACAGTCTCTGTTCTTGGGTGCTTCTGTGTGTCTATAGAAGTGCTGTCATATTAACTGAGCAGACCATCCTCATGTCCTATGTCTATGAAATTAATTTGGGATTCTCAAACCACTCATCTCTAGGCAAATTGCTAGTGACAAATTGCTCTAGTACACAGCTGAGATATCTGATAGTTCTGGATTCAGCATAGAGCATTAAAAAAATAATCACCACTTCCATTAAAAAATGAATGAGTGCTCAGGGAACTTCATACTTGTGGTGATGCCCACACTTGGTATGATGTATCACAGCTGTATGATGATACTCCAGCATTGACTCATTACATGGGTAGGATATAAAGCTTACTGCTTCTGCCTTTTTCTCAGGATTCTCAAATGTATAAAAATTCTTTCCATAACTGGAAGATGAATTTAAGGATTAAGTTCATTACCACCAGTACCCATTTATTTATTTGTGTGTGACATCCACTATCTTTCACTGGTGAACCCCAACACAACCTTTGTGTATTCCTGAAGGCAGCTTAGAGCTCAAAACTGGATTTGATGCAAATAGGTATGGAATGAGAACTCAGATCTACAATTGGTTTTAAGATCTTCTCTGACATTATTTTCACTTCATCTTTCCTGTCTGGGGAAATGCTATTACAGCATCTAGGTACAGACTGTTAAGTGCTATACAAACCTAGAATAAAAAACATTCATGCCAAGCCCAAAGAGTTGTGTGTCCAGCTTTACAAAAGTACTTTGATAATTAATTTACAGAGTATTTTTTCAAAAGAATAATTGAGAAGACTGATTAAACCCAACATAATCTGTAGTTATGGAATAAAAAAATCAGACTTCTTTTCACTTTAGCTATGAGGAATATCAAGTGGCAAATGCCTCTTTTCCCACCCTAACTTTATGATAAAAATCAAAAGGCAGTATTCTGAACTTCTGAAGTTTTAGAACGGTTTTCAAACTTTCACTTTGGAATCAGATCGAAGTTATGAATATGGCAAAGCAATCCTACCTAGAGTGCTCATTGAGTGTTATCTTCCAAAAGCAGTAACACAGCTCATCTCCCTTTTGTTACAATGATTTCACTAAATATCTGACATTGCTCCAGTGAGGGATTTTTTCTTTGTTTTTCCTCAAATTGAAGTTTCCCATGAAATGATGAGGAACATTTCGGAGTTGTGACAGAAATATTAATAACTCTGCTTTGTCCAATTTTAAATGTGTTTAAATACAGAGCATTTCAGCATATAAAGCAGGAACATAAGTACTAGTGTCTCAGAACCTTTTAGCATGCACTGCTGAATATACGAATGTACACGTTTCAAAACCACACAGACATGAAAATTTGCAATTCAGAACCTAAACCAATTCAATAAAAGACAGAAAAAAAAGTTATGTCTAATGGCAAAGTACTCTGATGCTGCTATTTCAGAAAGGAAAATTAATGACCATTTCTTACAAAGGAAGCAGTTCTCTGTAGTTTAGAACTGATTAGTAAATGGATATGCAGAAAGCTCTCTATGGAATTAGACAAATATGAATCTGTGCACTTCAATCTATTTTATACATATTCTGAAAGACCTCAACAACTAGAGTTAATGCTCCCTCAGCTCTATTGAACTAATTAAGCTAGGTCATTACATTAATAATGAGTTGCCCTTCTGTCTACATTCATGGCACTTAGCAAGTCAGTGTGAGTGTGAACGCTTACCTCATGAAGGAGAGAGCTCCTGACAATGAATTAGATTAATCCATTGAGAGAATTAATGTGACTTAATTAATGTTGGTATCTGAAAATGCTGGCATACATGAACAGATATCTGCAGCTGTAGGAAGTAAGCAACAACACTCCAAACCACTGAGCAAGGCCCCGAGCCTGGGCTATTGAGCAAAGAGGTGGCTGACACCAAGATGTGATGAGAGGCTGCTGCTGTGGTACACACAAACAGGGCCACAGGATCTCAATGTTGCTGTCAATGCTTAGGTTGACTGAGCTGAGTTGGTATTTTGCCAGAAATAGTTTTAATGCCATCTGTCATACAAAAATACTTCATCTAATTAGTTTTCAGTTCTCTTCCTTCCTCAAGGAGTGTGAAAGAGAGGATACATTTGAAAATTAATTAGGAAAAACTCTGCAGTCACCACCCCAAAAATATAAAATCGACTGCACTTTGGGCAAGGCTTTGACAGCTTTCTTCTTTTGTCAATTCTTTCACCTCCTTCAGTTCACTTGCTGATAGAGTGCCATAGACAAAGTTCCTAATGGCTTGGAACCTTAGCTCCTTAAGCTGCTGATAACTGGCTGAGAACAGAATGCAATTATTTTTCTCTATCATAAATAGTAAAATGTAATGAAAAGTTGATTGCTGGGATAGAGGAAAAGGTTTCAAAATTGCTGAAGTGAAAATTTATAAAGAACAAAGGTTTTCTTCTTGGCAGCGAGAAATATGCATGTGAGATTCTTTACATTATGATATAGTATGAAACAAGTAAAAAAAAAAAAAGTTTTTAAAGTGTTCTTAATGCTGCCTCCTAAAAGTCAAGTGGCAGTCCCAGAATTTCCTTTATCAAGAATGCAGCTTTAGAGATCCATCAATAGCACCCAACATTTTAATTTGCAGTAAAGGGGAGAAAGACTTGACTCACAGTCTCACACCTACAAACCCACCATATTCAATTTGTTCTTTTCATAAATTGAGAAAGGCATGAAGCGATTCAAGTCCCACAGAAGCGTTCTTCAGCCTCTCTGTGTCCCCTCTGCCCTCCCAACCACAGGCTAAGGATCCAAAGATTAAGCTTTGTGAACTGCCAAGGACCTTTGTAGGCACTAAAGTGGGGAACAAATTGTCCATATGGTTTGTTAAACAAACAAACAAAACTAAATGTTTATTCCATAAAGCTGTTTGTTTAAAACAGGATATATTGAAGTAATTTAAGACTTTATGGATACAAATTTGTTTAGGTATTTATCTGCAGTGTAACACTCATTTACAGATGAAGTTACTGAAGTGCTCTTAAACTTCAAAGGTGGGATTCATGGCACTCTTCCTAACAATACATGGCAATATAGGTAGCCTGACACAGCCATAAAACAGCTGTTTGGATGCACAATAGCAAATACATGGTAAACCTGGTAAATTTTGAATAAAATCTGACAACATGGGAATCACTGGGTGCAGCTTGCAAAGGTGGTATTAAGCTCACACACAACTATTAGTTTGAATAATGATGTGTACAGAGCAAGGAGCTGCCTCCATGAGCAGTAGAACAAGAGGAAGAAAAAAAAATCAAAATAAAATAATGTCCTGTGCAGGCTATCCTAAAACATTTTTGACTGTTATTTCAAAATCCAATTTCCACAAATAGAGAGAAAAATTTCATTCATTGCACCACTTTCTGCAAAGTTGGAAGGTTAAAAGAAAGTCATTTTGTAACTGAGCATAAAATAGACATTTGAAAAATTATTTAGCTGGGGAAAAACACAATTTTTTCCACATTAAGATAACTTAAGAACACCCAAATTGATTTTTATTAGACTTCTCGTATTCACTTCTGAGCTGACACATGCATGAGACATTCAGCCCCAAAGGTCACTTCTGAGAAGGCTATAAGTAACTGGAAACAGCACTGTAGGATGAAATGACGGCTCATTGCTGACTATTACTGCCATAGAGTGATAAATATTTTACTCCTGAGGCTAAGAGACAGATTCTGTAAATAAATTTTTATTTCTTGGCAGTGCCAATAGCTGAAACACGATGTGACAGAGCTGGTTTTCCAAATTTTAGTATTTTTCTTAAAGAGGGGGTGGGATGGATGTTGGCAAGGCCCGTGGGCGGTGTTGGAGGGAGCCCACCACAGGCTTTCCTCCATGGCCAGCAGTGGTGGCACAGGGTGAGCCCTGGCTCTGGGCACTGCATGGTGAATGGCCATGCCCACTGTGGTGCCCTCCTCCTCCTCCTCCTCCACACTGCCCTGCCCCGGCTGCTCAGCACTCTGCTAAAACCTCTGCTCTAATGCCCAACGCGAGTGTCGCTGCTCAGCCTGGCTGTAAACACTTCATTCGCCCTCCCCGGGCTTTGGTCACCCCATGTTTTATTCTCTCCTTCCCCTCATCTCCTTGGTGCCGACATTAGTCACTGAGGTTGTTCAGTCTGGAGAAAAGGAGGCTCAGGGGAGACCTTATCACTCTCTACAACCACCCGAAAGGAGGGTGCAGCCAGGTGGGGATTGGCCTCTTCTCCCAGGCAACCAGCAACAGGACAAGATGACACAAGCTCAAGCTGCACCAAGGGAGGTTTATATTGAATGTCGAGAGGTATTTCTCCACAAAAAGGGTGATTAGATATTGGAAGGAACTGCCCAGGGAGCTGGTGGAGTCACCATCTCTGGAGGTTTTAAAGGAATGACTGGACATGGCATTTGATGCCATGGTCTATTGGACAAATTGCTGTTTGGTTAAGGGTTGAACTGTAATTCAGAGGCCTTTTCCAACCCAGCTGATTGTGTGAAAACAAAACACGAGACTTCCGGCGAGTTACAGCTTTTCTGCAGAGCTAGTCTGCGGCTCTGCTGTCCATCCAGGACAGCGAGGCAGAGCCTGACCGTGCCTCCCCATGCCACGGCTCCAAGTCCTGTCCAAGCCCCCTTTCCCAGCGGCCCCGCCCCTCACGGGCCCGTCACGGCCCTAGCGCAGGCGCGGCTCGGCCATGGCGGCGGCCGTGGAGCTGCGCCTCGCCCAGTTCCGCGCCGCCCG
>VZRZ01008477.1:1061046-1148094 GCA_013398175.1 Climacteris rufus
GACGCTGACGGCCGAACAGCTGGAGCGGGAGCTGCACTACCGGCCCGCCGCGGGCAGGTAGCGCCCGGCCCGGCGGGGACTGCGCTGTGCTGGGCCGGGACAGCCGCCGGGCCGGGCCGGCCCCGCTGCCGCCGCTCCGAGGAACGGCCGGGGGTTGTGCGGAGGAGACGGGGTTTGTTCCTATGCAAAACGCCGCTTCAGCCTTACTGCTGGCCCCGTGTCCCCCGGCGCCGTCCGGTCCCGAATAAAGCTGTAGCAAAGCCTGCGCTGTGGTCTCGTTTCCTGGGGCCGGGCCGCGCCGCTGTGGAGCGGCCCCGAGAGGCACGGCCTCGTCACAGCTGTGGCTGCCAGCGTGTCAGCTGGAGGGTTTCAGCTCCCGAGAGCTTTGCCACAGGTGACACACAGGCTGCTGTGTGACGACACCTGCAATAGAAGGGCCCACTGCTGTTCTTCCCTGCACCGGCTGGAACCCTCATTTTGAAAAAAAAGATGTGAAGTTATAGCCATATACCTAAAAGAAGCTGCTGCTTCGGTTTGTACTGGTGTCTTTCACGTAGCACAAACATCTAATTATAATTCCCTGTTTGCTTCATATTAGTTTTGGTAATTTGTAACATAAGCCAAAAAAGACTTACTCATGGCTGGTATATTTGTATGATTCACTGCCACTTCTAATATGTAGATCACTGCATTGAGCAAGACCTGCTCAGCAATGTCTTAAGAGTCACCGCTGCTCAAAGCATTCAGTAAATATGTGGATGTGGCACTTGAGAACATGTTTTAGTGTTGATCGTGGTGGTGGTGCTACATAAGACAGTGGGACTTGATGATCTTAAAGGTCTTTTCCAACCACAAAAATATTATGATCCTATGAAATGACTAAGTCATCATTGTGTAGAGCAGCTGCTAAAACTTGTGCCTTTGAGGACAAAGTTGAGAAGAAAACTCACAAATTGATCTTTCAAATCCTGTTCCATTATGTCTTTTCTAATTTAACAGTTAGACACATTGTTAAGGCTTGACTTACCACAAGTTTCAGCGTTGTTTGTGGAAACAAAAGGAAGTGGTGCTTTGAATTTAACTGGACTAGTAAGAGAATAATAGATAAAAGCACATGTAATGTGTTAACACTGCTAAGCATCTCTCAGTAGCTCTCCACGGCATTCTCACAGCTTCTGTCTTGGGCTTTTGTATAAATTCCAAGTGCTGCTATTTAAACGCAAACAGAATTTTGTCACGTGGACATTCTGCCAGGCCCCAGTAAAAACCCCTCAGAGTTTTCACTTTTCTTACTGATTCCTTTTGACTCGGTAACATGCTGCATTTTAAGTTTGATTAACGTAGGCTCAGCAGGTTCAAAGGCCTCTGTAGTGGACACAGAGTTGGAAATACAAAGCATTGTTCCCTGACAAGAATCTTTCCATTCTTAAAAAGGACTCTAATTACAGGGTAAGAAGTAGTCAATGGTACTCAAAACACCTGTAAGCAATGGAATTTTGAGTTGAAACTTTATTCACAATGATAAAAATAAACATCAGCATAGTGTTTAGGGGGAGTTGATAATCTGACATCTTGTACAGTTCAATTCTGTGGCTATTTTTTAAAACAAGGAAATACATGCAAATAAATATTAAATATAAGGTAAGATCTATGAAATTATAAAAATAGCAGCAATGCTGGAAATAAGGTTTTCACTTGCTATAAACTCTAGTTGCATTATGTCCACGTGGATTTATAGACTTTTCTATTTAATGCTTCATGAAACAAGTTACCACAATAAGTGACCATGAAGCTGAAAGGCACAAGAAATAAAAGTTGACACAGTTCATCTGTTCCAGTGCTTTGTGTTGGTTTGCTTATTTCATGCTACTCAAATAAATGTATATTATACATTTTGAAATAGAGATGGCATGAATAACAAAGGCTTGTGAAAGGTTTTAATTAAGTAGATAAAGTACGATGGAGAAACTGGAATTGAGGCCTTGCTCAATCTCTAAATGCACAAATACTGTAATTCTGCTTGGTGGTAATTACTTTCACTGAGTTGTTTTTAGAGGGCATTTAAAGTTTGAACAAATGAGAGTTTAATTAGGGGGAAAAAAATTGCTTTGCAAACCTCTGCTTGGCTAAGACTTCACTTCTTTACCTTACTTTTCTCTTGTATTCTAACAAGGGAGAAGTTACCAAGGTAAGTTTGACAGCTGCTGCTGGACTGTTCTTGTGGGCCCAAAGCCCTCAGTTCACAAATGAGTAGGAGAAACAGGAACAGCCTATAACTCAAAAGCATGTCAAGCTCTTGAATCTTGTGACAGCAACTGAGTAAGGCTTGTTACCACACATGGAAATGCTCTCTATTCCTGTTGTCTGCCCTCTCATGTGTTACACACACCTTTTTTGTGCAGCATAGTAGTGAGCTAAAACACTTCTGTAACTTCCTGTTGTCATAGTAAAACTACCATCTTGCTAATAGCTGCACAAGCAGCAGAAACTTTTTCCCAGGTTTGCACACAACTAAGCAGGGTCCTAGAAAACTAGTATCCACTTTTGAATATTAATGAGTGAAATTATTCCGTCCCCTGTGCATTATCCTACAGGTGTAAATTTCATCTGTCATTATGCTGCCTCTTCACCTGCCAGTAGCTAACTAGCACTTTTTTCCTATTCTGAGCACTTCAGGGTAGATGTTAGAAACATCAAGCATACTCTGTACATAAAGGAAGCTAATTAATTAAATTGCAGGACAGCAGTTAACATCTGCATGTAGTAGACAAGTATTCTATTGATGGTCACACAACACAGAAGCTAGTTATTAAATTTACAGAAGAACCTGAAGTGCTTCATTGCAAAGTCAGCTGTGCTACTGATGTTAGGGGGGGAAGGCCTGGAAGCAGCCTGCTAAACATACATAAGCCAGCCTGAGAACTGTGGTGGATTTCTGCAAACGTTTTTCTCCCTGGAGCTCAGTTACAAGCATTATAGCAGAAGGTAACACATCCTCTCTAATTCAATTCTAACCTGATGATTGCAAAACTAATCCACACTGTTGGCAATTAGGATTCTAATACAATGATTAAATAATCCCATGCAAAGCAATCTAGCTTCAGGCAGGAAAGATGCTGAGTTACATCCCAGAATATCCAGTCCACTTTCTTGGCAATAGGTGAATGCAAGTGCAAAGAGACTTGAAAATACGGGCTGGGGTAATTTCTGCTGAGTAGTCGTACTGCTATGCCATGGAAGGAAGTTATTTATTACAAGAAATCTGTGAACAGGGAGG
Organism: Climacteris rufus; assembly: GCA_013398175.1. Classification (NCBI taxonomy): domain Eukaryota; kingdom Metazoa; phylum Chordata; class Aves; order Passeriformes; family Climacteridae; genus Climacteris; species Climacteris rufus. The sequence continues at coordinate 1,064,324 of VZRZ01008477.1, forward strand.
TTCTCAGAACTAGTCTTTGGCACTTTGCCTCTCTGTTGTAAAAGAAGCCCGAGTAACAGCTGAGTAAAGATATGTAAACTTCTTACTACGTGATGCAATGGATCACATCCTGCTTGTAAAGGTACTTCTGTTTTTTCTCAGCAACTCTTGTAAATCAGGGAGGGAACACACTACATAATGCAGATGCAGTCACTGCAGGAGCCCTTGCTGCTTTAAACAGACAGGCAAAAGCTCGTGCAGTTCGGGATAGTGGTCTTTGTTTGGAGTCGGTTTTGTTTGTCTTTTTTTTTTTTTTTTTATTTTGGAATCCCGCGGATGGGAAGCAGGCAGGCTCTGGAGGATGGCAGCCCACCCCGGTAGGGGGGCGGGAGCTGTCCTTGGTCCTGAACCCGCGCCCTGCGCAAGGGCCGCCTTCCCGTCTGTGCGTGTGGGTACCTTGGGTGAGGAGAGAAGGACCAAGGCCGGAGGAGAAACAAAGGTGAGTTCACACTGCCAAGTACCGAATCTTTGCAATGAGGAGAGGTCTGATAAGACCAGCAGTGGCCACAAGCTGACTTTTTTTTCTGTGTGTTTGCACCCTCACGAAGCAGAGTAAAGCTCTGACAGAAAACGTTCCCTTGAAGCACAAGTGTCCCACCCCTGTGAACGCCTGTGTGCCCACCAGGCAGGCAGACTACCACTTACAGTGGAAGGGCTGTGCGTGCAGGGGACATTTCCATCTGTGATCCCTGTCAACTGAGATAATATACATCTATTTCTAGCAGAAGAGGCTCCTAACAAATACTGGTTTTTTGGTTTTGTTTGGTTTTTTTCCAAGTGAAGCTTAAAATCAGCATTCAGAAGAGTTCACCACACTACCTGCTGTATATTGATAGACCTTCAGGATGTTTTTCTTCACCTACCCAGAAAACAGGTTAGCATATTGTCCACTTTAACTTTGGGAAGCTCCTGCTACAAAACTGATTGTTCCCTAAAACTCAAGTTGTGTCCCACTAAATTTTTTTTTTCTAAAAATGGTGATGGCACGTTACCCTGTCTCCAGAAAAGTCAAAATGTATTTTTTGGCACTAATCATATTCTATATCTTTGTAATTTAATCAGTCGATCACTCAGCTCACCCACTCAACTGTAATAAGCCATTGACCCTGTGGTTTCAGACTGGATCAATGCTATGCTAAGTTCTGGACCCCTGGAGGCCTTGTGTGCAAATAGGAAGAAACTCTTTTAACTTACTTTAGACGTGATCAATTTTTTCTCTGATGTGCTGATTACATTAGCAGACTGCTTTCCCTAGAAACCTCTGTCCAACAGCCTACAGGCAATGAGCAGCATATGCTTAAGTTTCTTGCTTGGACATGGCATACTTAAGCCACTTGTTTGGGTATTTAAGGGTTTTCAGGTATATTATACAGTTCATTGTTCTCAGTCTGATTCACCTGCAGAAATCTCAGCTGAATGTGGCCTGACAAGTGGCAGCATAGACACTGCTGCCTACTGTGCCTCCACTACTGATGCTGTTGGCTGGACACTTTAGCGGTTTCATACTGCTGTCTCTCTGGACATACAAATGTTCCAATCTCCAGCGCTCCCAGCTTTTCCGAAACTCCATCTGTACCTAACAGAAGCAAAGAAGGAAACAAAAGGACAAATGAATGTAGAACTAATCAGGTCTTTAAATGACTCCATTAGAAAAAAGCAAGGATACCACACTGAGAGAAGCTGAAAGTGCTTTAAACCTGAAATATTACTGCTTCCAATTATCGAATTATCTCATTAGTCCATTGTAGGGCATTCCACATTTAAAATAATGATGACATTCATTTTTACTTGTAGAAATAAAGCTCTTTTATGCACCCAAAAATCTTACCTTCATTATTTTACTCTAAATTGTATTCACCTGCAATACTGATTGTACTCTATGCCCTACCAGTACTAACAAGTTGATTTTGCTTATCAGCCATGAAACAGCTGAAAAGACTGGCTTCCTGCTCAATACTGTCACCACAGCTATTCGTAAGAGTTCTGTTCTAACTTCTGGTTTGATTTAAACATTATTATGTCCTGGATTATTTTTGTTCTTTGAAAATGTATGTGGGTTCTTTATATTTCATACAAAATTGAATGTTTATTCAGGATTGAAAACAACAGTTCAGCAGGTTAAAGACTGTACTTGCTCCCCTTTTTAAAATAGCAGTTACAGTATCTTGTTACAGATACTAGCTTTGTTTAAAGCTGCAAAGTATGCTTATCTAGATCTAGTCAGGTTCTGGGTTAAACTCTGTAACCTCTGCACTCATTTGGAAGTTCATCCAGGATTTTGTAACTGCTAAAAAAGAACAGAATTTAGATCTTCCTGTTCCGTGGGCAAAGTTCTTGCCACTTGACTGAAGTAAGAACCTCCATTAGCTTTTAACACATAAGGCAGAGGACAAAAAATTGCACACTTTTTACTCTAGATAAAGGCAGGAGTGCAACTACAGTAATGAATTCATTATGGTGTGTACTTCAGCCTGGAAGTAAGTTCACTGTAGGCGGGTCACTCAAGGGAGCCTTCTCTGGAGAGATGCTTTTTCTTTCCTTTTAGGATCTGGTACTGACCACCAACAGACTAAGTAGGTTAATGGCAGTTTCAGCACAGGCTTTTCATCATACCCAGGCCCCTGAAACCTTCATATTCTGAGGGAAACTTCCTAGGGAACCAGCTTCTGGATGTCTGTTTTCTTTTCTTGTTCATGTGAAATACTCAGTTTGAGAGCCAGTCCTAAAAAAGGAGCAAAGCCTTACAAAACTAATTGTCTTCCCTTGGTGGGTACCTCTAGCAGTGCTTGCCAGCTCTGGGCTACAGCCCTTGTGTTGAATACTGTCGTGGTGGAACCAGCCGCATCTCTGTGTTTCTGACAACAGAATCTGTCCCTCCAGCACCACAACCAAATGGGTCAGAAGCAAAGATGCTGAGACAGAAGCTTGTATATTACGATGGTAAGGGGGGGGTTGTGTCAAAAGATGCACAAAGGTACCAGAGAAAGACTGTGTGTCTGGGAGAGCTTGGCATAGAAGAACAAGGGAGAATGGTCAGATAAAGGCAGAAATGCAGGAACCATGCCGTCTGCAGGAAAATAACTGACCATATTACCACTCCAGTACTTGGCACCTTTTGTGGGCATGGAAAAGAATAAGGCAGCACTGGGAAAAAGCTGTTATAGACATTTACTGGCAAATCCTAAATGAAAGCATGAATGTACTGACTGACAGAATAAGTCAGTGAACAATAGAAATATGTACTTCCAAATCAGTTGAAGGGAGGAAATGAGTCTTTACTCTGGCTGGACATGACACACTAGAGCTATGATACAAATAGCCTGCAAGATTGAGATAAAGTGAATGGAAGACCTGAACAAAAGACTGTAGGAATGAGTCTATCTTAGGAATGGATCTGAATGACAGAATATCAGTTTTCTCTCCAGCAGTTAGGAAAAGGGTCCCAAGCAGCTCTGCTGTCTGTGTTGAATTGAGCTTTTGCCTAGATGGCTATGAATATATAAGCAAGGGAATAGGTTAAGATTTATTTTGCAAAGGTAATTATTGAGCACAGAAGTAGATCTACACATCCTTCAGCAAAATAATTATCCTAGTAACTTCCCTGTGTTGATAAAGATTCCCTAGGAAAAAGGTATTCAGGAAAAAGGATACCATGAAAAAAAGGTCCCATGATGCACTGATTTTGGCTGGGGTATATTTAATTTTTTTCACAGTAGCTAGTATGGGGCTGTGTTTTGGATTTGTCCTGGAAACAGTGTTGATAATATAAAGATACTTTTGTTATTGCTGAGCAGGGCTTGCACAGTGCCAAAGCCTTTTCTGCTTCTCATCCCACCCTGACAGCGATGCATACGAAGTTGGGAGGACACCTGCCTGCTGACGGAAAGTAGTGAATTCATTCCATGTTTTGTTTTGCTTGCATGCACAGCTTTTGCTTTACCTATTAAATAGTCTTTCTTTATGTCACCTCAAAAGTTTTCTCACTTTTACTCCTTCCATTCTCTTTTCCATCCCACCAAGGGGGATTGAGCAAGTGGCTGCATGGTGCTCAGCTGCTGGCTGGGGTTAAACCATGACACATGAGAAAGGGCAAGAAGAAAAGTTTTTATGTAGAGTATTTTAAAAGAGAAAGGAAAGAGGCAGGAGAACTTGAAAAAGATGACCATGGAGGTTAAAGTTGGAGAAGACCTCTCACAGACAGCTGTTGGTTGAGCTTAATGCAGCTAATAGGGAAGGTGAGAATGTGACAATGAATCTGGATTCTTATTATAAAAAAAAAAGTTAAGTTTTGGGAAAAAAAAATCTCAACAAATCACAGTGAAAGGAAAGTAGGTCTAAAATGGGATGGAATGGAGCTGGTGGAGGAGCTTAATTAATAGTCTGTATAGAGAATGAAGAGAAATGAAAAGCAAAAGGGAGGATTGGGCAGTACTTCAAAAATTCAGGAGTTGTGGAATCAGGACAGATTATTTAAAGTAGAAGAGAGTGAATTGCACTTCCATTTTGATAAAAAGGAGGCAAAAAAGGAAAGCCAAGACTACTGAGAATGAAACCTGAACCATCTTGAACCAACTGGTGGAAAAAGACAGCATCTCTGTAGCTTAAAATATTTCTTACAGGAAGCAGTACTAACTGCAGAAAAATTGGTCATATTAAGCCTCGCTCATTTTGCAAAGAACATTAGTGGTAACAAGCAATTTCATAAAACCCTACTGTGGGTTTCAGAGCAAGTTTAGAGAAAATCTAGACTCTTTCAGGTGAAATAAGACTGAAATATGAACATATTCTAATGTTTTCCCGTAAGTAGATACTAGAAAAGGACATTAATATCACTTCTAACTTTATTTCTACTCTTGATCTGGGCACTAGGACTTGCAAAGAACTTTCATTTTGTATGGTTAAGAAAAAAAAAGGAGTCAATAAGTCACAGACAAAAATAACATATAGATCATACTGCAAACAAGGAGAGTATTTGGACACATACAGTGTGTCAGAAGACAGTTTTTCACTTAGTTTAGGAAAAAATTCTCATATAATTTAGAAAAGAAATAGAACAGACTTTACTTAATCAAACTCTTCACACAGATTTATTTTATGGATACTGATGACTGGACTTAAGGAAATCATACTCCCTTTTTTTTTACAAGAGTGAAACAAGCAAAATAATTAATCCAAGAATGTCAGTGAAGTTGAGCACATTGTATTTAGATTTTTTGAACTACATTACAAAGGCAAGAGAACTATAGTAAAAAGAAATTTGGAGAATCTCATAGAAACACAGGTAGGCTATTACACAGTAAGCTTCTTCAAATGAAACAAGCCTATCTGTTTGAGGGTTTGTAATAAAGTTTGGGTTAAGATGTAACTTAGCCCTTATATCATGTGAAGGAAGTTATTGAGCATTACATGAGAGGCCTGGCTGCAGCTGCACAGGGAGCAAATGCCAAAGTGAATCAAAAGAAGTATATGATCCACCAGCAGACGGTGCTGCACCTCAGGATTAAAGTACACCTGTAGCTGTACAAGGACTTTGAAACAAATATTCTAATTCATGACACACAGCAAATGACATTCATTCACAACAGCAAAGCCTGCTGCCATCCACTTCTAATTTTTGTAAGTAGTACAATTATCAGTTTCACTTCAATAAAATCTTACCCACAAGCTACAAAAGCAAGCAGTCTCCTGCAAGGCTTAGTTCAGGATGCCTGATGCTTTTCTGTTGACTCCAGCCTGGCCATAAGGACACCAGTAGCACATTTTTCTACTGATTCCAATTCCTTGATGAGGCCTGTCTCTCAAGTGATCTTAAATTACCATGTCATTGTTAAAAGTAGATTTAACGTGAGTTTAAAACACATTGATGTGCACTAAATTTAATAATGTACTGCAAATGAGTAGTGTTTTCTTCCTTTACAAGCCTGGCTGCTGAATGAACAAATGAATAATAATCACTTAGGAGGTAACATGAGAGATTCCTCCAATACTAGACAGAACAATACCCCTTCCCACAACAGGGCTGGGATTCAGCAAAAGCCACAGAAGATGGTACTTGCAATCAATTAACCCAAAGCCAAGGGTACATTTCTTCTGGGCCTGTGAGTTCACCACTCTGTGAAATTCAGTTTTAATGAGGGAGTGATAATGTCTTCAAGCTACTGGGCCACAGGAAACCAAATGAAATCAGACTGTACAGCAATAGCCATGAGGATCTTCCAACTTCACCAGTGAGCTGAACTAAGTTCATAGAATAAAATGGGCTCCACTCCCACATTCACTAAAACAATCAAATAAAGAAGCACTATAAAACAGATTAAGAAGAGCAGCTATAATTCTTAATAAAAGAATGCCACCAGTGCAAATCACACAATTGTGAATAACACTACTTGTGAGATTCCACATCTACAAATAGTGACCCTAAATTATACTGCCTGAAATCCTTCCAAACACATTTGTCTGATGAGTTATCCTGTGTAGTTGTGCAGGGAAGGATCTGTACAAAAAGTCCTGAACAAGGACAATTTAGCAGTTCAAGACCATTTTCAATTTCCTTTTCCTATAGTGTATGCTGATAAGGCAAATTGAAACAAATAGTGTCCCTCTTACCTCGTTATTGATGAAACAGTAAAGGATTGCAACCATCAGCCCCTGAAATCAACAAAAAAACAGAAGAACAGTGAGCAGAGCAGTTCTGCTCACTTTGCCAAAGTCACTTGCAGAGGGCTAGAGGCTCCACACTGGCATGTCCCTGATAAGGCTGAAAGGGGAATCTTTGGTCTCTGTCAGCTCTGATGGCAAAGGAGATGTTTGACCAAACTACGTCTCAAAGCACATAATCTTAGGAAAAAGGAGTTGCTGTTATTTTTGTCTAATGATTCCTTTCCCCTTCTTTTTCCTTACCTGGTTTCAAGTCATAAATGCTTCCTAAGTGAGCAATTCAGTGGTCTTAAATACAGCTCTGTATTTGATAAACAGGAAATGACTGAGTGTGCAGGGAAACTAAGAGAATAATGATCTCCTAAGACAGGGAGATTCTTTGAAATGGCCTTACCTAAGGCCACAGCTAAATAAAAATCAAAATAAGCCTACACCCTCCTCACATGCAGTTACAGCTGTGGACAGCTACCTTTCACAGCACAGATTTTCCAAGGAGTATCAAAAACACTGGAGAAGGCACAAAATGTGCTTTCAGCAATGCCATTATACAATTACAGGAAATCACAGTCAATTTTGTTATTGCCTTGAGGTGAACCATAGGAAGTAAATATTAATATGTGGACAGGAATACCAATTTTTTGTAGTAAAGTTGGCTGTTAAAAATTAGTCCTTACACTTTCCCTTCCACTGTCATAATCCTGTAACATCCAGTGCCAAACTGAGAAATATAAGGAACAGGGAACGTGTAACAAATGAGAGAGAAAGCAGATCCCCAAATAGCAGTTAAAAAATATCTTATGCACGTGGGCACACAGTGAGTGCTACCTGGAATGAAGCAAAGGAGAGCTCAGTAAAAAGCTTCACGAAGCGCAGCATCCCTCTGGCATGCTCGTCAGTAATAAAAGCAAAGATGACCTCATGTGTCCCCAGCAGTGGGATCAGAGTCAGTGTAGACTTGGCCAACCTGAGATCACAAGGAAATAAAAAACCACAATGCCACTGAGCAGACCATTGCTGATCCAAATGACCACAGTTTTTGCATTCTGTTTCTGACACACTCCCAGATTTGGTAAGTCACAGCACCACTTTGTGACACAGGGTCCTCCTCCAGAGGCTGCAGGATAAAACCATCAAAATAACCTTCTTAAGTTCCCACATGTTTTAACCACCCCTACTACTTTAGTGCAGACCATTTCTTGGTGAGATCAAAGCTCTGTATCCAGCTATTGGCTGTATTTCACCTGGAATATCTTCCAAACTCAGTAAGAGGCCATGCATTTTCTTGTACCTGGGATGTCTTCCTGTGTATTCTTTTCTCCACATGTAACTGGGAAGACAACCAACCTTCTTGATGACATGAAAGAAATAATCTTTTAGTAACTGGAATCTTTTAAAAATATCTTGGCAAAGAGAGGAGTACTTGCTATTCCTTCCCACCTCTGTGGTGTCTTAAATCTTCTATATATTGTAACTATCTGTAGCTGCAGAACGCTTGGTCAAAGCAATTAAAACGCCTTGAAGTGAGTGATGGCAAGTTCAAAGACACAGCTAGCACGGGATGAAACACAAACCAACCTGAAATAAAACATTTTTTGCCTGTAAAAGAGTTCAAGGTATACGATCACAGGAAGAAATTCACAAGAATTATCCTTAACTCTCTTGACAGACATACATGCCAGCCACCCAAGAGGTTAGTGAAAGATGCCTGAGGATCACATGGGAGATTCCTGGGCCACAGAATCTATCAAAATCTCACAACACACATCTGTCTTCATCAGGGAAGAAGACACCGTTGCTGGGTAAATAATTTAATGATAAAGCCTTTCTGTTTACACAGCTGATTTTTGAACAAGTAACATGAAGAAACGTCTGAACATGCACCTCCGAGGAATGGCTCACCTGCATCAAACCTTCCTGCTACTTGCAGAAGTCATGAGGGCAAAGGTTTTCTCCCTTGACAGGGTAAATTTACAGTCAGACTTTTAAATGGCTTCAAGCCATAAGACCTGGAAAATCTCCCCCTTTCCACCACTGCAAATTTTATCCTGGCAAATAAAGGTCACATATATTAAAATAATAAATAATTTTTAAAAAAAGTTTTAAAAAGTGGTCTTGAAAGCAAAGCCTACAGCTCATCAACACAAGTCCTCTTCTTTGCTTTGAACTCTCAAGATGCATTAGGATTTCCAAAATTTCATGTGAGGTAAAGAAGGTAGGTTACATATGCAGCAACTCTATACTGTGATGAGAGTGCACCAAAATACATGCTGTGTTTAGTTTAGAAGGCTGCAGCATTGAAATACCCAATTTCAAAGCAGCTAAATCCAGTACCAGTAGCAGCCCAGCACAGCATGTAGCTCCACACTTCAAGAGCTAACTTGTTAATTCAAGAGTTAACTTGTTATTCCTACATTGTTTTTCGGACTGCAATACAAAAGTATTCTTCAAGACACAGAAATGAAGGATGCAACTATGAATCTTAGCAAGGTAATTAAATAACAGGAAGAATACAGACACGGATACACTGAAGCCTGCAAACCCAAAACTGAACATTCCTGTGATAGTGCTGACATTTCTCTTGAAACATCTCATGCATTCAAGATTGAAAATTTGTCCCAATAACAACTTTCAAGAAGAACAAGAAGCAAAACTCAAAATGACCCCATCTCATTTTCTTTGAAGTGACAGCTTTTATTTCTATCACTAATATTATTTTGTTCAAATTAGAGTAAGATAAGATATTTCAGTTCGGAGGAACTTACAACAACCATCTGTCCAAAATTTAAAGCATTTTCTTAAGGGCACTGTCCAAGCGCCTCTTAAACACTGACAGCTTTGGGGCATTGACCACCCTCTAGGAAGCCTGTTGCAGTGTTTGACCACCCTCTCAGTAAAGAAATGTTTCCTAATGTCCAATGTGAACCAATGTCCATCTTGAACCATTCCCACACATCCTATCACTGGATACCAGGGAGAGGAAATCAGCACCTCCCTCTCCATTTCTACTCCTCAAGGCAACAAGGTCACCCCTTTGCTCCAAACTAGACAAGTCAAAAGTTCTCAGCCACTTCTCAAAGAATATACCTTCCAGCCCTTGCACCAGTTTTGCTGCCCTCCTCTGGATGATTTCAAGGACTTTAACATCCAGTATTTGCTTAATTAACATTCATCCAGTCTAATGGAAGACTGTAAACTGACAGACATCAAGTCTTCTGTTTATAGCACAGGTGTAATACCTTCCCTGGCTTCACTGAGGCTTTTCTGGGGACTGACAGTCCAAGTAGTTACGCTAATGTGTGACACCAGACCTGTGGATTACTCAAGGACTGTGATCTTTAACCACCTTTGTCAATCCACTCCCTTCATGTACCTCCTTATCTACTTCTATTCTGATGAGCATTAAAAGTGTCAGACCACCATATGACATACCTGCATTTTATGTCAGTTTTGCACATCAAATTAGCCTGTAGTTTGGAGATGATGATGCATATAACTCTGATAAAGATGAGGAAATTTACCTGGAAAAATGAAAAAAGTATTTATATGACCATCAACATACACAAGCTTAAGTAACCGAAAAAGCTGGTTTGTGTATGCATGTAGGTCTCTGTGCATCCTGCTACACAGCAGCTGCAGAATTTACCATGGGACTCCTTGCTAAGGAATTGTGGTCTAAATACACACTGTGAACACACAAGTCACCTTTGAAAACACAGGCACTTCATTAAACAAAGCAGGGGAGCCTACTTACTCTCTGGGGAGTGAGACACAGTAAAGGTGCAGGCCGGCCCATTTGCCATGTCTGGAGGTCTAAGCCTGATCCACCATCGTGGATGCAGAACAGGGTATTTCTACACAATCCCACACATTTTGTGGCTCTTTTATAGCCCAGTACCTGAAATATTATCTTTAGTCTCCCTGAACTACCTTCCAAACCTTCGGCTCACAGGGGAGTTACTGGGATTGCTGCAGCATTCTGTTTTGTTACGTCCTGCCACTACAACATGACAGCACGAGGCCAAATTAAACAAACAAAATGCTGGTCTGGAATTTCAGTGACAGAAACCAACTTGGCTTCATAAAATCACATTTCTGAATGAAAATGCCAATAGCCTCAAAGGTTATTAGCCTTTGGCACATACAGTGGCCACATTTACATCTTTGTACCATCTCATGTGCTGTTCTCAGGGAAATCTGCCATCTCACCGCTCGCGCCTCAGACTCACCCCAATGGCGATGAGAATGGGCAGTCGGATGATCAACCAGTAATTCATGTTATAGTTTCTGGTCCAGCAACTAATAAGAGGATAAAAAGGAGACAAGAAGGAAAATTTTCAGTACATTACTAAAATCTCCTGCTTTTCATGCTGTTCCAGCTATGCAGATGGAAAACAATATTAAGGACTAGATACTAGGAAAGCACATAATGCTGACATGGAAACAGATGCAGTTGCTTCTTAGAAACACTGAATGCTTTGTACTATTGCAGCTATCATAATCCAACTGGATGCTACTCACTGGCCTTTCTTGCCCACTAAAGGCTAGCTCGCCTCCACAATTTGCTATGAATTATCATCCATTAATTGTGAAGATTTACTCCATTAAAACCAAGGTTGAATTTGTCATTTGGCTGAAAGGAGAAGGGGGGTGAATCTATTTGAGTCAGATCTTTCCTGACATTCCTAGCCTCCTCTTTCTGCACTATTTTTTATTATTCTTCAGTCTCCAATGTCAGATCACCTTATCTAACTGCTTGTTAGCTCTCTATCCCATTACTTACCATCCTTATTCCTATATCAGTATTGAGATCAGTCCTCTATTTTATTTGTCCTTATTCTCAAAAAGGAGTTCCTAATTTCAACCAGAGAAAAGCAAGTGAAGCCACAAACTACACTTCCTTTAGTGCCTATGCACAAGGTTTCAGACCCACAAGGAGTTTTAAAAATTATAACCAAGTAAAATCAAAGATGAGAGCAATAGTTCCTAACTTTTGTTGACCTGAGCCCTCTGCTAAGTAACATGCTGCAGGCAATATAATACTTCATTTTCCACATGAGCCTCTATTTAGCATTTTAAATTCCTGTCTCCGTGTGTAATACAGGAGAAAAACGACAAGAAAAGTGATGCCTAGCAGCCACAATTTGAAGTGAACCTTACACTGAAGGGGTTTGTATACCTAGCTCTTTTTGGTCCTACTCTGGCCACAGCCAGCCAGCACCACTGTCTGATGGGCCATATCTGTGCATGATGGTCCACGTGTTAGGGCAGTGCTCACATGCCACTTCAATTGTTGCTGCAGCGACAGCATTCTTAATATTTCTATGAAATAACTTTGTTAGCCTCCTGCCATATTGCTCAGCATTACTCAAAAGCAACACCCACCAGTAAAACCAGCAGGTTTCTGAGCTACACGAGCTGTGAAACATAAACTAGGAAACAGCACTACGTAAAACACAGGTTCTGTCCCAAAAAACGTTTCTCTTCATCTCCAAATCTCATCTGCCAAAATATACATATGCACAATTTTCCTTCACGTTTCTTAACAGACCTATATAAGTTCACCTTGGGTGATGGTGGTGGTGCTGAAACCCTCCCCTGCCCTGTAGTGGAAGAGTCTAAGAGAAAAGAGCAAACTATGCAGCACGTGGGAGGGACCCATGCTACAGACACACATCCACCTGCAAGTCTGAGAAGGGCTCAGGATTTCATTTGTTCTTTTAATTTGAGTTTAATGCATATAAAAAGCATATTCTTGCCACCAGCAGCTCTACAACCCCCAGTTCATTTTTATTTTAGGTATTGGGAAAAAAAAGGTGTGTAGACTGTGTGCTGTCAGTGTACCTGTACCTGAGCTGGAATCTGAGTAACAGAACTTCTTTATTGGTACATGTGACTGGGAGCCAGCTTCCTGGAGCCTTTGAAATTAATTTTATTTGAACCCCTCAAGACTGATGAGATAATAGGCATGGCTGGAAGTGGAGATCAAATTTTTTCAGTAGCTGCAGCAAATGCAGAGGCAATTAAAAATTTCTTTCTAATAACAGAGGCTGAGAAACAATTCTTTACATTAACTCTGCTACATTTCTCTGTGTGTTAATTTACTTCCTGTGGCACACATCAGTTTTAGCTACCTTTAAATTTATACAAGTATGTGCAATAAAAAAATCATTACAGGTTAATTAAGGTGTCATGACTATTGAAGCATCCAGAAAATAAAATTGGCAGATCTCTTACATGATTTCTTGCCCGTCTGCGCTTTTTGTGATTGCCACACTGATAAATATACCAATATCTACTGTGCTTGGGATCTATCCCTACAGTTTACTCAGCACCACTCAAAAGATGCTTGGCAACTAATAGCCTCAGAGCCATGAATGGAGAATTTGTCCAGTGAAAGAAAATGCTACTGGGATGTTTCTGCCTTTGCTTACCAATCCAGTATTCTTTTTCTAAAAGTGAAAACACTGAATTTTTACCTTGAAGAGGTACAGTTGAATGGGGAAAAAAGGACTGAAGGCTGGCTCTTTTGCTCCCATACTTAATTGCAGACAGAAACAAAAATGTGCAACTATGAACTTTTTCGGCACACTCTAATAATTAAGAAGAACAATTTATCTTCTATTGTATTTGTAATCTAGACAAAATATTTTTCAATTGCTCACTTTTTAAAACAACAGTTGCTTTCTAAAGGAGTTTATACTTGCACATGCAAGGAAAGAAGTGCAGCCAGTGTGCAGCCAAGTCTTGCAGGCTTCAGTCCTTCATTCAGATGGCTATGTTCACAAACTGCTTCAAATTTCCAGCCCTGACCACATTTATTTCCTGTTATTCTTCATAGCCAGGGAAGTAGTTAAAACACAAATGAAATTTACAGCCCACTGCACGGTGACAGAGCTATGGCAAACAGCATGAAAGATCCTCCTGGCTGCTCTAGCAAATGCCTGCCCAAGGCACAGAAATCTTGCCTTTCAGAGCAGCTGCTGCACATGGTTATTTATTGCTGTATTTTACAAATATTTAGACAAGATTTAGAAAATTCAATAAGGTGCAGAATTGCCCCTTTTAAGGTCTGCTGAAGGCAGTGAATGACAGTTTTCCTTAATAGAAAACATAAATCAGCTCTGAGCACCGCATAATGTAGGAGGCTCAGCATGATCACTTTGAATACATTTTCTACATCAGTGGGAAGATAAGTCCATGGAATGTCGCCGTTCAGAGACTGCATGTTCTCTACACCTATTCTGATAATTTCAACAAAACCTGCAATTCATCAGTAGAGCCACAATCTTACTCCAGAATATTATCAAGTCAACATTGAAAAGGAAAGTCAGACAATCCTAGCATGGCTTAAGCCAGAAAAGGCAGCTTTGACTGAACTGGTTCAGTGCTATGAGGAACACAAAAAAAAGCTGGTTCTTAATACTCATGAACACCAGAAAACAGTCTGGGGGTGGCTCTCACTACACTGAATTTTCACATTGCAGCATCTCTCCAGCAAGAATTGTGTCTGGGAGAAAAAAGAAAAAAAAAAGAGGGAGGGGAAAAAAGAATCTTCTACAGAAGTGCTGGCTGGGTCATCTGGAAACTAAATAGGAGGAAAACCCACTCAATAGTACATTTATAATAAAAATAAAACAGCATAGATTTATTTATTTAATCACAAAAAAAGCTACCCAAATATTTCTAGGCAGCCACTGTCTCTAAAAAGAGGAAGCCACTTTCTCCATTAAAAGAAAAAACAAAGCAAAACAACAAACCAACAAACTGCAATGCTATTTGGTACATGAAGCATATACAAAGGTAGGTTTTTTTCAGAACAGCCACTGTGGTAAAAATGGACAAGAAGTATTTTGTGTTTTACAGCAGTCTTGTGCGTGGCATAGTTGACTTCAGCAAGACTAACGTAAGCAGACAGAGAATGTACCTTTATTTTAAGAAAATCTAAATAATAGGAGCTTAAACAAGAACAGGTAATCGCCTCTCTGCTGCTAGGCATAAGCTAATCACTACAAATCACAGGCAGAATCCTGTGAGAGGTTGCTGCCTTCCTCTGAAACAACTGTAAAGGCTACTGCCAAAGGCACAGTATCAAGAGTGGTCTTGGTTGAGTATGATGACTTTTACTGTTGATACTGTAAGTACAGAAAAACAAAACATACCTTTCCTTGACCTGCAAAAGAATAGATTCATTCAGACACGCAGAAAATTCTGATCAGAAAAAAACATATGCTCCTTTCTGAAATGTTATGCAAGACCTTCAGACAAAACAGAAGCAATTATGTGAGGTATCAGCACATTGCCAAAGCAAACCACAGCGAACAGAAAGCAAACAATGACCTGCTGGTGCACACATACAGCGCAAATGAGGTAGCTAGAAAAATGAGAACAAAACCAACCCCTCATCTTCATAAAGGTACTTGACAGTTCCCCAGAGGATAACAAACAGCATTGGCACACCTGGAAAGAGAGGAGACAAGGCTGACATTGACATTGAGACTGGGAAAAGCAGCAAGGAAGGAAACTCCCTCTTCCCCCTCATAATGATGAGCAAAAAAATTAACTGGTGTCAGGGCTGCAGCTCCTATGCAACGCAGATTGCCATCAACAGTGGGCTCCCACCTAGTTCCCAAGAGGCATGAAAAATGAACAACACCACAATTTCCCCATATAAGGTGCTTACCACCTGTTCCATGGAAAGTTTGACAGAGGGGCCAAGGGAATTCAATTTCTGGAAGCTCTTCTAGTCTCTGTACTCACACTAGAGAGGGGTGCAGTGTGCTCTGACCAAAACTTTTGTGTACAAATTTCTGGTTGTTGGTCACCTACACTCTACTCAGGCAGCACCAAGCCCAGGCTGCCTAGTGATTCAAGGCTGAAGCACACCTAGCCCCACAACACCTCTTGACAGAGGGAGTGTGGGCACACCCAAGCTCCGGCTGTGGTACAGATGTGGACTTGAGTGGCTGCAGCAAAGATGGCAAAGGAAGCTGGCTGTGAGAAGAGGCTTGGCCCTACCCTTATCTGGGACTGCAAGGGCTACAGCTGGTCAGTTGATCTGGGGTGTAAAGGGAAGAGAGACAAGCCAAATAAGCTGGCACTCATGACCCGCTTTAAGAGGTCAAAGGCTCCCTAATTTATTTCTTTCACTTATGAAACGCCTAGGTCACAAAAAATAATTTTATAGTGTATCGACTAACCAATACTCCGTACAGGGAATGTCAAAAAAGCACATAAGGAAGGTTGTGACTCAGAAAGCAGGATGAGGAATTTCTGCCCAAGGATGGATCAAGATGGTCTAATTCCTCTGTGTACCTCCTTGGACAGTGTCTGATGCCATATGTGCATTTTATAGAAAAGGAAACATTTAGTGTACTTTGTTACTCCATTCCTAAGAACCAATATCGTAAGGGACCATAAGAACACCGCGGTGCAGCAGTAAGTCCTGCACAGGCCAAATACACAGTTTGTGGCAGCAGAAGCCACAGGGAAATTGGTGATCTCCCACAGTCTGAGTATCTCAAGAAGTTATCTGTATTGGGTATTACCAGTAAAAAACCTTCTCTCTTTTTGTAGTATAGAATTTCTCTGCTATTAGAACAGCTAAATATTACAGACACAGAAAAACAATATTCTCCTTAATCAGTTAAAGGAAAAGGAAAAGAATACAGAGCAGCAAGAAAAAAATGCCAATAATTAGAATAATAGCAAAGAAAATGAACTGAGTAGAGATTATTTGGGCAAGTGGCTAACATGTTCCATGGATTTACTTGATACTGAGAATATACAATATTTTGGGAGCAAAGTTACTAAAAACTTTATGCTGCCTTGATAGTGGCATAGAGAGATTAAGAACAGGCTCACTGCAAATCACTTCCAAACCAAATGAGACTTTGATTCATAGAAACAAATTATAGTTTGAATTATTTCTTTCTTGACTTTGCTGAGAATTAAGACATCTTAATATGAAACCTACAGGATAAGACACGAACACTGAGAGAACAAAGGCTGTCTGTCAGTGGGTATCTGATATGATAGATCAAGTCATAACAATAGTGATTTGTGAATATCTCCATCTTCTGGATACATCAGAAATCTCTCCCTATTTAATCAAATTTCTTCACATCTGAATTGAGAACCTATTATTAATACTATATTTCAAAGAGCCTAACTAGAGGGAGGCTGGTATTATAGAATTGCATCAGCACCCTGCTATGCAAATATTATACAAATTAATAGGCAACACATATAAAGTGACTTGTTCAACATTCTGTGCCTGCTCCCACTTGTGATGCATGCCACTGGTGTCTTGGTATTGCAGCACCATCAGTCACATTACTTTCCACGCTGGCAATGCACATTTTAATCTGAGACACCAAGACTTAACAGTGCAAGATCTACATGTAAGGTTTGAACATCAGTGCAAATTCTACATGAATACCACCTGACATCTACCAAATTCACAAAGCCTTGTCCTGAGAAATGGGTGGCTCTGGAAACTGTCTGGGACACAGTCTCAGCAGATGGGAATCGATCCAGTTTTCCAAAGACCAAGAGAAGATCTAAAGAGGAGACTGCCCCAAGAACGTTGCCTAATTCACTTTAAGCCTGTAGAAGTGATTCCATAACAGCAAAAGTGCAAGTCTGAACCATCTCTGCAATAGCTGCAGTTTGCAAGGATCACTGAGACTCTCCAAAGATTAATCAACAATCTTGACGACTAATTAGCTGGCATTAACTCGCAAAAAAAAAAAAAACCACATATTTTTCTGGTTACTTCACTCAGTCACGAGAATTTGGTTTGAGCAGGCAGAGGAAGTAAACTGTATACAGCTCCTTGAACAAACACTACAGATTACTATGTTTCATTAACAGAATTGGTGGTGTATTCCAGTCTTGGGCTCCCTACACACAACACATTTGGTGTGTTTGAGTTTCAGTCCCACACTTCTTTGTCTTGCTGCTGCTATTCAAAGTATATCAGATATCCAAGAAAAAAACTGCACTCATTTATAGGATGCATTTATTTAAGACATAGGCTAAACTCTTCCTGGTTTTGCTTTTTTGTCATACAGAAATCTCTGAGATTGATCTTTTCCTAGATTAACTGACCAGAGAAAGGTCTCTGAATTCTGGACATGGTAATGTCTACTTTTTTTTTTGTACTGCATCACTACTGAAGATGCCAGAAACTGCAACAGCCTCCTCATGACAGCTTCTGCGATGTTAATTCTTGCAGGCTGATAGATGACCCAAAATCTTTGAACACTACATGGTGATTATGAAATCTGTCAAGTGTACTAGGAAATAAGCCTGCTGACAGCTCAACTAATAAAGTTCAACTTCAAATGACTGGGCATCTGAATTATAGGCTGCAATAATAATACATATTATGGATGATGAGAAAGTAATGGAACTGCCAAATCAACATCTTAACACCCCACTGCATAAATAAGCAGCACAACCCACTTAGTTTCACTCTAGCTTATATATTCTACACCTGGCCAGGTGTCTGCACAGTAAGAAAAAATAAGTTAGAAAACCAGGCATTTTTCAGAATGACAAAAGGATGGGGTAGGTAAAATAAGAAAATTGTGAGAAAATCTGCACAGGTTGACATTTTCAGAATGCTCCACCATCCCTAATGAGAGGGGCAAGAAGTTCCTTGAGCTGCTAATGGAAGTTACCATGTCCTGACAGCAGCATGTAGAAATCAGCCTCTTCATTTAATGGCTCTGAGATATTTTGGGAACAGAACAGAAAAGCTCAGGTTTGTTCTGGAACCTACAAAGTCCCCGTTTCCATGAAACGTGTCACCAGGTGATGCTATTCCATGCCATCTTCTTTCCCTTACCTCCACGTGCAAGCAAGTTTCTGTTCTTACAGATACACCGTATTTGTAGCTTTGCATTGTACCACACTTTATGTAAAGACAATTTCAGGGAAGACGTATGAGGAGCAAGCGAGTCTCCCCCCATCCTCATGTACTGATTAGAGATTCTTCCTTGCCGCAACAACGACATGAAAGAAGGAGACAGAAACCTCTTGAGAGTAAAGGAACAAGTGTGTCGGGCCTTGCCCATCTTTCTTATATATGTGTCTAATAAATCACTGTGGATTGGAGGAGACCAAGAGCATCCCCTCAATCACACTGGTCAAAGGAAATGTCCATCAAACTTCTGTGCCCAGGAGAAAGGAATGTAAATAAAAAGATACCGTTACAATAACATGACTATGTTTACAGAGAATGTCTGAGAGCTAGTTACAAAAGAATGATAACATCCAGAACTGCAAATGTCAGGGCAACACTTCCTGAAGTAAATTTGTCTCTGTAGGACCAGAGCACTGCCATCCTGCTGAGACCCTTAAAAAAGGACATATTCTGAATACAGCATTTTAGGACTGTTTTCAGTATTTTAGCTGTAACCAGACATCACTCATTTCCACATGTGATAAATTCAGCCTCAGAGATTATCAGGCACACCAGAAGGATACTACTGCTGTCAGAACAATTCCAGTCCTCTTTCTCTCAGAAAGCATCCAGGATCCTCTGACTTAATCAACAGATTGATGAATTAATGCAAGAATGATGCAAATGAGGAACTGAAAGAAATGATAAATAAATACGACTAGATGTAGAAAGAGTAAAAGCACTGAAGATGTGAGAAGAAAAGATGAAACATTTTTTTTCATCCTAGGAAAGGAAAAATACGAGAGAGTTTTATCTAGAAGACAAAGAGTGAAGAGGATTAAGAGGAACTCCAGATATGCATTTCCTACAAAGATTGGTCTGGATACAAAATCTATTTTTACATCCTTGTCTGAAACATAGTTTTCATTTGAAAAGAGAAAATAAGTGGTCAGTGCAGTGAATGTTGCTACAATGAGTTCATACTGGGCTTCTGAAGGAAAGTTTCTTACTGGCTCTGTTCCAGTCAGATCTTCCTTGCAATCAGGATGTAGATTTTGATGCCCTAGCCAGGCTTCCTGCTTTTAATAGCTTCATTCCTCAAAGTATTCTTCCTTAGAGCAAGTTTGGATTGCCAAGGCTTGGAAGGAAGTAGATTATTTATTTTTTATGGCAATTTTCCTGTTGCAAGTGCAACTGGGTGTAAAATTGCCATAGAAGCTCAGAGAATATTTAGCTGTTTATTAACATTTTCTTCTTAGCCTTAGTGCTGAAAATGGTCTCCTGTCGTTCTTCCTGTCTGGATGTTTTACAGAGCCACTGTGCAATATTTCTGGTTTTTACCCATTCTTCCCTCCTCCTAAATGTGAGCAGATCCTTTATCCACTAAAATCTGATGATACAGCAGTGTTACAGTATAAACTGCACCTCTCCAGAGACTATTTAGTAGTACAGCACTGATAGCTTAAAGTCAATGTCAGGCTCAGTCCCTCTTCTCTTAAGCTCAGACACGATGAACACTGTGTTGGTGTCCTGGACACTGATGCAGAGCAGTCTGCACATACCAAGAAACAAACAAAACAAAAACAGTAATCGTCTTGTTCTCTGTAGTTAGGTTTGGGTTTTTCCAACCCTTTCTTATAAATGTTTTTTCTTCTCTCTAGAAAGTGAGATCCATGGGAAAAGATTTGTGAAGGAAGCATCAGGTACCAGCAGTGTACAGCAACAGTTTCTCATTTCTGCAAGCGAAAAGTTTTAGTTGCTGTTGTGATGACCCCCAGACTGAAAGCAACAACTCAACCACTTGCTCTTCCATTAGCCTACTAAAAATTTTGGTGTTTTGATGCTGCTAAGTATTTCTGCCTTTTTTTCCCCATCAGATTTGAAAATGGCATAAACAATTGTTTTTGCAGCAAGACACGTGGAACTTAAGGTTGACACAGATGTATGAAAGTTGTTTTTACAAAGAAATAGAAGACATAAGCAACATATATTCCACATTAAACTAAACAGGAAAAAAATAGCACTGCCATCTCAGTGTTAAATTCAGGGCACGAAATCTTAGCAAGGAAGTGGCCATTAGGAATACAGTTACCTCACAAGTAATAGGGAAGGTTTATGGAATTCAATCAATATACGTGATGTCAATATAAATGACTCCCAATTTATAAAACTACATTCATTTCCACAGGTCAATCAAGATTTTATAACTTTTCTAGATTTTGTAAAGTACAATAACACAAGATAAACAGGCTTTTCCATTTATAAACACTTCAACAGCAAAGAATAATTACTCATTTGAACAGATAATAAATGGACTACTGTCTAATAACTGACTTTAGAACTGACCTGATAGTATCACACAGCAAAAATGTATTTGGAATATCTTGGAACAACTGGTCTACTGTGGACTGACTCTCACAGAGAAGGGAATCTTTAGTCATAGGCTTGCCAAGCCTTTGAAGAGGGTTTTAAACTAAAGTTGCGGGGGAAGGGGATCCTTAATCCATCCCACTCCTACCAGTTGGATGCTAGTGCCAGCAATAGATACCCAGAGCCTGGAGAGGGACCACAGCTTAGCAGGAGAGTGCCTGAAGAGCAGTACAAAGGAATCCCAACCACTCCAGAGTGGGAGTCATCAGGGACACAACTAAATTGCCTCTATGCAAATGCACATTGCATGGGGCATAAACAGGAGGAGTTTGAGATGCAGAGTTATGAGGTCATTGGCATCACAGAGACATGGGCGGGATGGCTCCTGACTGGAGTGTTGGAACAGATTTCCACAGGATCTTTAGGAAGGCCAGGCAGGGGACAGCAGGAGGGCGTGTTGCCATCTATGTCAATGATGACTGGAATGCATGGAATTCCACATGGGAATGGATGAGGACCTAAGAGCTTATGGGTCAGGATTGAAAGAAGGGCAGGGACAGGTGACCTTATACTGGGGATCTGCTACAGGCTGCCTGACCAGAAAGTCCAAGAAGATGAGACCTTCTGTACAAAGACAGGAGCAGCCTCACAGTCACAAACCCTGGTCCTCCTGGGGGACTTCATCCACCCCCGTATCTGCTGGAGGGACAACACAGCAGGGTATAAAGCAACCCAAGAGTTTCCTGGAACACAGTGATAACTTCCTTTTCTGAGTGACAGAGAAGTCAATGAGAAGAGGTGCCACACTGGACCTTGTTCTCACCAAGGAGGAGCTGGTGGGGAATGTGAAGCTCAAGGGCAGCCTTGGCTGCAGTGACCATGAAATAATGGAATTCAAGAACCTTAGGGCAATGAGGAAGGCACACAGCAAGCCCAGTACCTGCACTTTAGGAGATCAAACTCTGGTATGTCTGACAGTGATCACAAATCTTCAGTTATAATTGGAAGAAATAACAACACAAAGTGACTATGTTTTTCAACAATACATACATGAATTTTTTTATACATAAACAGTCATCAAATGATGAGTAGTGAATAAGTTAAAAATTATCCTGTAAGAAGACAATTCATTAATGGAATAAAGGGTCAGGGTATCAAATCAGCGCTGACAATCAAACTTTTTTTTTTTTTTTGGTTCCAGCTTTATTTTTACAGTGAATTAACTATTTAAAGAGCAGGACACTCTCAGTTCAAACAGGAACCTAATGTCTCTCGCTGAAGCCTCAGCACTACACTGGGGCTATCACACAGCTCATTCTTAAGCAAATGAAATAAAAATTTTGTGAGTGTTGCATATAGTAGAGAGGGTCTTGAGCACCCCAAAAATGGAATCACCAATCAAGAAGCAGAAAGAGGGGGAAAAAAAAAATCTTTGTATCTTTCCACTGGTTAGAGATGAAACTGTTACCTGATATAACTAATCTGGGAGCACTGAAATAGCAGATGCTTGTGCATTTGAAGGTGAAGGATCATTGGCAAGCTTTGCACATGCAGACACATGTGGAATAGCAAGAAACTGTACAGATAAGGATAGAATGGCATGGGCAGAGCTTTTCTAGGAAGCTTGGATTAAACCCATAATATCCAGTTCTTGCCAAGTTCTTGCATTGCTGCTCATTTCCACAAACGCATCCAGAAATTCAATATACAATACCAAAACTGCCTTTGTAAAGGAAGAACAAAACCAAAATAACATCTTCTGGTTTTGACTTCTGCTTTTGCAGGAGACAAACTCTAAAAAGAAGTGATTCAGACCAAAATCAGCATAACCTTTTCTTATAAAACAACACAATCCCCTCAGGATTTGACTAGATATAATTTTGTTCTAATTTCTTTTCCGTTTCCTTTCATGACCTCAGTCAGTTCTTCAGGATAATTCCTCACCCCTTGTTGGTTTTTTTAATATTAAATTGAGGGTATGATTACAACATATATAGCTCAAATGTTATACAAAATGATGCTACTTTTGCTGCATGCCCTATATAAAAAAATATGGAGGTTCTAGAATTTAACTAAAACTTTCCAGCAGGAAACTGCTATAATTTAGATTTATTTATTCCTATCAATATGCCAGAAAGCCTTTCTCCTTATATATCACTTCTCAGCAGAACTGGGTAATTCACAATATTATTTAAGCAATTTATTATTTAAGAATATTATTCACAAGCCATTTATATGCATTTTTCCAGTGAAGTAATTTGCTACAATATTCACAGTCAAAATCCATAGAGAGAGAAGGAGAGTCAAAGCAATTTAAGTATTCAAACTAGCATCCGTGACAGCACTTGTAGTATTTACTTGGATTTACTTTCCTTTTTCCAAAAGTGGCCTAATTCCACCAAAAGGGGAGAGTAGAGAAGAGGAAGGGAAAGAATGCAATAAAAGCATGCACAAAATCACTCTACAAACAGGATTTATCCTGAACTGTAATGTATTTTCAGGTGAACTGGACAGTGAAAGAATCAAAGCTTTAGCATCTCTACAGAAGGCAACCCTTGCTCAACCAACTGATTTCAAGGCATCACAATCCCTGACTTCAAGCACACACATGCCCATGGCACATGCACCCTAACCTTTTTTTCCCAGACAATCCCTATTTGACCTGCTCTGCCCACTTAACCAACCTGACAACTCCCTGCTAGCAGCCCCTTATTCATCAGCCCCTTTGCATTCCCCCCTGCCCATGCTGCCACCATTTCTCTACTGTTATCCTCACACAGATGCAAAGCATCATTGCTATTTTGCACCACAAGTAGTTAACACTAATGTTAATATTTAATCTTTAAATGCAATGCAATGCAAAACCTTCAGGAGATGAAGCAGGGCACTCCAGAAAAGTCCACACCTAAAATACATATATGGTACATAATTTGTCTTGAGAAGCTGACATCTTACAGGAAAAGTCCCACGTCCCTGCCACTGGTTTGGGGAGTTTCTGTAGTGTCACACAGCCCATGTTATGAACCCACAGCCTCTATACCATGAGCATCTAGGAGTTGTGACAGCACCCTCCAGCTCAAATAAGGTAAGGGATGGGGAACAGAAAGGGCATATAGAGTGCAGGACTTGAACTGGGCAACACTAGGACAGACACACAATTTTTCCTGTTATACCATCTGCCAGTGCAGCCACAGGCAGCCAAATGGAAAAATCAGCTCACCCCAGCCAATGCAGAGATAAAGCCGAAAAATCCTCTGCTCAGAGAAGACCGAAACCACCAGCAGTGTGTACAGGTACATGCCTTCCACCAGCAGCCAGTAGTAGTTTGCAGCCACACAATACTGCATCATCACAAAGACCAAACGGCAGCTGAGTGATTCCTGTGGCGGAAGAAAGCACAGCCCAAATTAATGCAACGAGGACTGAGACTATAAGGATACTAAGCCAAAAGACTGCTTCTCTTTCCTACTCTTGCTCCTCAAAAAAAAGCTTGCTAAACTGATTGCATATTTTATTGCTGAAGGGACAGGAGCCATTAATAGGTGCTAAATACAGCAGACAGATGCTTTCAACAACATTACTCCTTTACAAAAAAAAAAGTACATGTTCCGTATTTTCCCCTCAATGGGGAAAATTTTGAAAAGCACAAAGAAAGATGAGAAGAACAAGTGAAAGTGAATCTTTTCACTTTCCTGGATACTCTATTCTGTAGTTGAGAATTTCTCTATTAAAGAGAAAACAGTGGATGACATAATGCTGACAATTGCCAGAGCAAAGGATTTTTTATAGAATAGCAATATTGTCCAGTACACCACATTTAAGTGCAAATTCTCTCATAGCTGGTAAATTACAGAGATGATTCAATAGGGCTTTAGATATGTATGAAATGTGATTACCTAATTAATATACCCATCAGGTCTGATGAAACCACTATTGAGTAAACTGTGTGTAAAATCACAAAGTCTAGGTTTTTTTGGAAGGAGGAAATGACTGACAATCCAATACAAACATTTCCAAACCATTTAAGGTGTGTATGAGAATGTTATTTTCTGGCAGCTGATACACTACAGCTGAGAAAAAAAATCAGCCATCATATGAGATTCACTATGTGGTATCAGCACTTAGGCAGTGTCAGAAAAGGATGGGTACTAAGGATGCGTCAGAAGATTGACCCTTTCAACACCAACCCTGTATTGCAGCAGCAAATGCTGCACCCGTGTTTTAGAATCACAAGTGCTATACAGATAATAAATTCACCCTTCTTTGAGGATTCAAATACATTTTGCATTCCAAATCCACATGGGGAAGGGCATGCTTTCATCATATTTACAAGACAGTTGTATATACTCTCTCATCAATTAGAAGTGTTTGATTAGCCTGTTCCTCCAAAGCTTTTCTAAATGCTTTCAAATTTGCATTTTAAGCAGTTACTTCCTTTTTTTCCCCCCCCCGTCATCAAGAGATTATAAAGACCACCAAGAACAACCAACTTATCTGGTCATTAGACAACATGGACAGTTCTATCACAAAAGGTGCTGGCATAAGAAAATGAATGACCTCTTGCCACTGCTAAAAAGAAATTAAACTGCAGCATTTGTAACAAGCATGGAAAGAAGATATGGGCATTGGTGTATAGATATATATATATATATAAAATACATATATGGTATGTATATATATATATATAAAATTCAACTTGTTCCTCTATCTAGTAGGGGAAGGCTTCCCACAGGTAAACAAATATGTCATGCCATCAACTGAAGAATTAAATTACTTGCTGTCATGCAGACACACCACAGTGATGACTCCAATATCCTAAGAACAGCCACAGTGTCTGCCCTTACCTGGAAGGCTATAAGCCCTTCCCACTGGTGCTCTTGTGTGGCTGTGCTGTACATCCACTTCACCACTGAGTCTTTAATGAAAACAGATATAGCCCGGAGGATAAAAGAGGTGAAGAGGTTCAGGTGAATGTAATTCCTTGTGCAATGCAGATGTCTGTAAAATAAAAAAGCCAGTCATGATCCACTACCTACACAAAAAATGCAACATCACACACAGGACTGAAGGAAATCATGAGGCACCAGAGGAAATCCCATAACTTGAGAATGGCTGTAGGGATTTCAAACTGTCTTTGGGAAGAAAACACTATCAATGAAAACACATTCAAAACCTCAGCCCTTAGAGTGAGTGTTTGGGGAAAGGAAGAAGATAGGTGTGTTCAGAAAAAAAAATACTTTAAAAGTTTAAAAACTGTAAAAATAAAGTCATTTTCAGAAAACATATCTGAACAGACTAAAAAAGTCAAGTTTCACATAATGCTGAAGCTAATTGCTTTGAATTGACCCCAATGTCACTGCGCCAGTTTACCTTGGCAAAGCTCAGGACTGGTGTGCAGTGCAGCCTCTGGCTGTGCTCAAACCCACAATGAAAAAACATCCACCTGCAAATCACCCTTTGACAACAAGAGAAAAATCTGTATTCAAATTGCCTTATTGGAGAACAGTAAATATTTTCTGTAGAAGTAAAAGGAACCAATTTTTCACCTCTGCATTCAGAATTAAAAACAAAAAATAGAGAAAAAATCCTCTGGAATTTCAGCAGCCAGCTGCAAAGACAATAAAATTGCTACTTGTAAAAAAAAAAAAAAAGCATGTTAAGGGATAGCAAAAGAAACTGCAGTCATTTAAATGTCATCCAATTGCAGAGTGCTGCCAATATTTTCCCAGCCTTATTCATAAACATTTTTCTTCTTCAGCTCTGCAAAGGTACACACTTTGCCTCAAAGGAAGTTACACTGGGTAGGACTCATTTTAGATGCTAAAAAATAGATGTAACATATGGTAATCAGCAATTGTTCCAGCAAAATTTTCAGTGAACTTGTGCTTTGAATGTCTGTTTTTTACAGCTCTATAAATTCTGGTAAAAGAATTGACTTAGTCTGAATGTTAGAGGTTTGCACTGAACAACTTGCTTTTCACAGGTCACATAGAATTTTTTGAATCACTTTTAAGTCACAACTTATTTCAAAATTTAACTGTTAGTAATATTTATTTTCCTTAAACTCAAGATCAATTTGTTGCTACCCTTCAGAACTGCTACAGATTTCAATCTGGTTGAAAAAGTTATGTAAATTAGGCAATTGAAGAAAATAGGTTGCACATAGTTACTGAATATTTTTGCTACAGGCAATGCTAGTTATTCAAATTATTTCAGTCATGAAGTTACGGGCGTAATTCAGCTTCCACCACTGAAATTACAGATTTTCCTTCCATTTCTTTCAGAGGATGCAAAATAGGACTCTAGAGAGATGCTGTTTGCTCTGTTGTGTCATCTTTAAAGACAAAGATAAAGGTTATTCTGTAGTCTAAGAACTTAAAAAGGCCCATCAGCATTTGTGTGTCATTGAATTAGATTTTGATCCCCATTTGTTGAGGCTGAGCAGCTCCAGGGAGACACGACAAGCAGAGATTCCAGTCAGAATCTAGCATCTGCAATTCACATGGTCTTGTATTTCATGAGATCCTGGAACAAGTTGTCT
Source organism: Climacteris rufus (assembly GCA_013398175.1). Classification (NCBI taxonomy): domain Eukaryota; kingdom Metazoa; phylum Chordata; class Aves; order Passeriformes; family Climacteridae; genus Climacteris; species Climacteris rufus. Next base: position 1,091,839 of record VZRZ01008477.1, read on the forward strand.
CCTGATAGACAATTTAGACAGGAAAACACAAAATGGATTGATGGCATCGTTTTAAGAAGACTCTTGGTACCTTTAACATCTCTGGAACCTCATTTTCAAAATGAGAAGCACACACTTGTGTACACTTCTACAGTCTCTGCTTCACAGATGAAGGAAAAAATGCTAAAGCAGCACCCACAAAAGTCAGAGCATCAAAATACCCTCTCTCCTACGAGTCTTTGGTGACAAACTCACTCTTTGTTCCCTGCCAGAAAAATTGTTTCTTCCTTCCTTCAAAAACTATATGGCTGTGCTCTGTGACCTTTACATTTAGGCTGCTACGATTACTCAAAAAGTATCACTGATAGGTGAAATGAGGAGAAAACAGTTATCCTGGGAGACATTTGGAGACTTTAAGACCATCTGGTGTTTTGTCAGACAGGTCCCAAAGTTGCACAGGTACAACACACACAAATCATAATCATCACATGGCATTCACAGAGGGTGAGCATGTCTCTGCACTTCTGCAGTCATTTTAAAACTTCTTTGAGATTGCCCACCTATGCTTCTTCACTGGAAGGAGAACGGATAATACAGTGCTAAAAGGCATGGTACAGTATGAGAAGGCTTGCAACATTTTAGTTTTGAAAATTAGACGTTAAAAGCATGACTGATCTTTTAAAACACATAAGGAAGGAAAGGAAAGGGACTGCCTTCCTAAAAGTGTAGTGCAGGCACCAGAGCAAATGGTCAATAACTGCCAATGATAATTCTTCAGTCAGGGAAGAAAGTTTCTTAAGGATCAGATCAAGTTTCCTTGACTTGATTTCAAGTAAGAGTACCAGGAGATGGAACAATATACTTTTTTAGGAGGCAGCCTCATCAGCACACAGAGGGATGGGATCTGGCTATGAAGAGCAGCAAGGAGCAGAACTTCATAGCAAAGGGACTTCTTTCCCCCAACAGAACATCTTCATGTTTTCTAAGTATGTCTCCTTTGCTCAGCATCCCGAAACTGAAACAAAGCTAGGCTGGAATCAAAACATATCTTGCATTCACAGAGGAAAAAAAAAGATCCCTACTGTGTTTTGGTCTGGTTGGGTTTTTTTTCTTTTCTTTCTTTATTTTTTTAGCCAAACATACACAGTGTATCTTTGGTGTGTGCAACCAAGAGTGTCTAAATTTTTATTTGCTCCATGGAATTTGTTGGTGCAAACCTGGATGAACTCAATATGTCACTATGGCCAGCTGACAGCAACTTATTCCACATCAATTTTCAAGTTTCAAATTAGATTCTCTTCCATATTGCAAAAGAAGGATTTCTGAAAGTTCTCCAAAAAGAAAAATGGTGTCAAAAATCCATTTCTGCACACCTTACTTGGGAAGGCTGGGATATAGACCAGACTGAGATTTATGCTCTGTGTAACTCCAAGCAAGGCAAGACGAAATTTTTTATCCTAAATGCTCTTGCCCATATCAGATTTGCGCCTCATCTGCAAGCTGACAACATGAAGGAATGCTTGCATCTCTCTTTTACCCTCTTCCTTTTACCTTCTTCATTGAAACAAAAATTAGCCCAACAAAATATTCTAATTGATAAAATGTACCTGTTCCACGTAGTCATAAGGGTAATTGCAAAAGTTTGGCAATTTTACTTGCATTTTGGTAAGGAAGGAAGAAACAAAAGGTGACAAAAGATAGAGAAATACTGAAGTGATAGAAGAAGAGAAAAAATAATCAAATGTTTCTGTCAGAAACTGATACTGTCATACAGAAAACCATAAAACCTTCACTGCACTCTCTTCAAAGCTTCGCCAGTTACCTGAATCCAAGTAGAATGGCAGTTGCTATTACAAGGGCAGAGAAGGAAAGAGCATATCCAATGGTGTATATGATGGACAAATTCAGGAGCTGTTCTTCTGGTGCATCCTGAGAGCATATAAAGAAGAAAAGAAAAACAAAAAGTGGAGGGGGAAAAGACAGAGTTCATGGCCTTCAGTTCTTCCCTCCCAGCTGCTTTCTAACTTTCTTCGTGATTACCAGAAATCATTCTACTTTCAAGTTTAAATGCACATGTCAAATCAGTGTTCCACTTTCCGTATGCTCTACAGAAATGAAAATTTAATCTTAATTCCTCAGCTGCTACCAGATGTTCACTTAAACAGTTGGGTTTTGCAGCCAGGCTAGAAAAATAGATAATGTGACATTATTTCATAATAAAGTTGGAGAGACATGAATTATTACACAAGCAAGTCTTAAAGCAGACGGCAGGAAGCACAGACACAACTCAGACCTGCAGTAAAAATGGCAAAGCTAATCTTTTCAGACTTGAGGATTCAAGCAAGTCTCCTTACTGTGGTAATGAGGGGTATCCTTTGGCTACATGTATACTTGGAAGTAAAACAAGCCAGGTTCTATTTGATGATTTTGAGGCAAAGCATGCCTTGCACTCATGCAACTAAACCCTCTTCTGCCCCCGAATGGTCTGTCTTCTGCCTCAACTATGCAACCTCCTGTTAAGAAACCACAGCCCAACAGCATCTGATGACCTGGGTGTTACAGCACTGTTTGAGAGGGAGTGACCTGGTGGGGACCAGAGCAGTGGGGGCTCACTTCAGATTCACTGAAAACTATTACTGAGATGCTTGCTTGAAAATTCTGGCCAAAATCCTTATAGAGAAGAGAGTTACTTGAAGCGGTACAAGCAGGTCTGAATTATAACACAGGGTTATTGCTCAGCCTCCAAGGCACATTCATAGTCACTATTCTGGTTCATCTCTAGGCATGTATCTTTGTCTAAATAGGCTCAGGCATTTTACTTCCCCTCTTCAAGCTGTTAATTCTGCAACTGACTCCTGAGACCTGTGCTGTACAAAGGAATATATTCCTTGTACTTCAGAAATTAAGTACAGTTATTCAGATGCACTTTACACAGCCAGGTGAATTTAATATGAACATACAGGCTGTTCCTCAAGGATTTGCTAGGTTAATGCTTTAAAAGGAATGATGTGAAAGTTGCCTTATGAAAAGGAAAATCTCTTCAGTATCAAAGCTTAGGCAAATTACCGAAACCTGACAATTTAAAACATGTACCCAGATCAAAATGACATCATACACCTGAAGTAAACAATGTCATTTTATAAATAGTCACTAACAAACACTTTGGAATCTTTTTTAGTAACATTTGTAATATAACACACGGCAAACTTATAAAAACATCTTCTTGTTCTCATATGCCAGATGCATAAAACAAAGTAAGTTATTACTGGGCTCTATATATATTAGCTGGAAAACCACACATGGCTATTCAAATTTCAAGTAGTGACACCATGTACACAGGGTTTCGGAATCCAGATAAGTTGATGTAAAATTGGAGGCAGGTGCCAAACAACCAAATGTTACTATTAGGTATCTCATTCCTTGGCATGTCTCAACACAACTCTGGAAGAAATCATAATGGCAAACAAGGAAAAGTCAAACAACTGGGCTTACACATTGCATTAAGACAATGTGCTCTACTGGTATACCCCAGAACACAAAAGGGACAAGGAATAAGGCTGCAAATAAAAGGAAAAGGTTAAATTTTACATATTTGGAAAACAGAAACTATCTCTTTTCCCACCTCTTCCTAGTCTGCAGCCACCTATTCCTTCTGAAGAATGAGAGATGAAGCAATGGGAACTACAGAGGGAATGGGAACTACAATGGGAACTACAGATCCTGCAGCTCTTGGAATTTTCATAAACTTGAACTCTTTTGCCTTGGCAATGCACTAGTTCCCAGTACCCCAGGACAGAGAGAAAGCACTCAGTTTCTGTGAGGAAAAGCATCACCCTTGGAGGTTCACAGTAGTAGTGGTATCACGTGTCATGGGAATGCACACAGTGTACTAGCTGACGCCAATGGCTGTCAAAAATCCTCTGAAAATCCCTGTGCTTGCCTTCATTTGATGCCAGGCATCTCAGCTCCCTGCAGAGCATAAAGCATGAGGGCAAGAAAATAACACTGACAAGCCTAATTCCATTGCCCACAGAAAATGAAGGTAAAAAGACAAAAAAAAAACCTCACAAAAAAAAAAAGCAGGGACTACCCCCTGCCCAAAGGTGAAAAGCAAATATCCTTCAGTTCAGTTCATCTTAATCACCTTAATAGCTGCTAACAGAGGGAGCAAATGGTCATCATTATAATGACGTGACAATGGAAAAAAGGCAAAGGAATAACATTAGGTCACTCCTGCAGTTGGAGCAGGCTGCAGTTGAGCTCCTGGCACTGCACCACAGCTGGGATGACCCAAGTCACTTCTCTCAGCTCTCACGTACATTTAAACATGCTCTCATCTACCCTCCATGTTTCCTTTGGTGAAGGGGAGAGACCTGACGTCCCTTGGCATTAGGCTCACTGAAGTGAGTCAGTAAGGATTGCTTTGACAGGGCAAAACTGCATGGGCATCAATGACCATTTTTTATCTCTTCTGCTTTGTCCTAAACAACAGCAGCAACAGCAGGGGAAAAAAGGGAAAATCTCTTACCTGGTCAGAGGACTCACACTCAGACAGGTTTCTCCAGGGCACGGTTGAATTCTCCTTCAGCAGCCATGTCCCCTCCAAGGTGCAGAAGCGGTACACCTGCCCATGCAGCACTGCCAGGAGCAAAACCAGCCACAGGGTCAGTGGGAGGAGAGCCTGTTCGATTGAGGGGCAAGGCACACAGAGCGGTCTGCACCTCCATACAACTCTCCTTCCTCACCCACTGCTCTCCTGGCTGGAGGGAGAAGCTGCAGCATGGCAAGGAAGTGCTGCACCTGCTCCCTGCCTGCACCCACCACTCTGCTGCTCATGCTCAGGGCCCCAGAGCAGCTGCCAAGGCATCAGATGGCACGTCCTCCAGGACAGTTGTCGACCATTCCACAGTAACAAGAGCCTGAAATAGCTGCTGCCATCTTTGTGTGAATTTTACAACACAGATAAATTCCAGCTCACTGAAATATTAGATTTTGAGGCACACAAATTCTGGGAATGTTAAGCCTCAACTACAGGATTCTCATGGAAAAGAAGGTGCACAAAGACTAAATTTTTTTTTTTTTTCTGAGAGCATGCAGACCCAGAGAAACCTCATAACAGGTATGCTAACACAAGCTTCCCAAAATGTAAATGCTTATACAAACATCTGCACTACAAATGAAGCCATAAATCTTTTCCTAAACTACCCATGTATTCTTTATATTCCTTCTGTCTACATGTTTGAATAACAAAATCAGCAATAAATTAAACACCTTTCTGGAGCAGTTAGATACTTGATCTTGTAAAAGCAAGTACATTGAAATGGCTCATGATAAAATTACATCAGCCTGAAGCACCAAAATAAAAAGTGCAAAAGGAAAGGAACACTCAGTCACAGTATATGAAAAGAAACCCCCTCTATAGTGTCTGGAGTACTAGGGAAATTTAACTTATACAGCTGTATACATAACCAACCTGGAAGTCTTCCTGTAGTACAGTAAGAGTGTGAGCTGCTTTGCAAAGGAAGTTTCTTACCAACCACATTTCTGACTCAGTAAACTGACCTATCCTATATCCTGAGGCTACCCCTCAAAAAGCAATGCTGGGTCAAGCTCTTAACCACAGTTAGCCTCTACCCAGGCAGTGTTTGTAAAAACACACTTACAACAATTTGAGGTGTAAGAATCTCAGTCAGGAGGATTCAGTTCTACAAGGGCACCAAAATACCTCCCAGTTACAGCTTTTGCTCACATCCAGCCTTGCCTGCTGCAACGTCATCCTGTTGTCAGCTCCTTCATTAATGCAAACTAGAACTCATTAGAATTTGGCATTTCTGTTTAATGGGAAAATTTTAAAACTTATTTGAAATTGTAACAACCCAGTAGGATTATTTGCATGTTAGTTGACAGCTGGTAATCTGTTCAATTGTCAGCAGCAGATTACTAGTAGGTACCCTAAGTGATAAATGTTTTAAAAAAACAATGTACACATTAATATTCTAATAAGCCATTTTTAATGAGTACGCTAAATGATAACTGATAATGGTTCTGGTAGGCATAGCCTACTTAGTTTTGTAATTGGTATACTGAATATACCAGTAACAGATAATATAAAGATGATATAAAAATAAGTTATGCTTGACGGAAGCTTTTTCTTACTACTAAGGATATCTGTTTGCATATGTTCACACAGAAACAGAAAGATTAGGTAAAGCATCTGCAACACACAGATTGATAGCCACCAACTGTACCCGTTTCCATTATCTACTGTCAGTGGCAACTGCTTCCTTAGGTCAGGATATTGCTATGATGCTGCTCAGGGGTAATAAAAAAAGCTTATTTAGCTTATTATCAGAAATAAAAGAAACACTAGGGAAAATGTGGGTCCTCTCAGGAAGGACAAGGGAGACCTGGCTGCACAGGACATGGAGAAGGCTGTGAGGGACTCAACGGCTTTTTTGCTTCAGCCTGGAGAAGAGAAGGCTCCAGGGAGACCACAGACAGCTTTACCAGTACCTGAAGGGCTGCAAGAGAGCTGGAGAGGGCCTTTCCACAAGGCCATGTAGTGATAGGACAAGAAGGAATGGCCTTAAAATGAAAGAGGGTAGACTTAGATTAGATATTAGGAATAAATTATTTACTATAAAGGTGGTGAGGCACTGGAACAGGTTGTGCTGAGAGGCTGAGGATGCCACATCCATGGAAGAGTTCAAGACTAGGCTGGATGGGACTTTGAGCAACCTGGCCTAGTGGAAGATGTCCCAGCCCAGGGCAGGGTTGTTTGAAGGAGATGATCTTTAAGGTCCCTCCCAACCCAACCACTGGATGATTCTATGACAATATTAAGGATCTCACACCTGATGGTGAGCAGCAAGTAGGAAAGAACAATTTTTTTTCCCCCCTCAGGATTAGTGGTCAGCAACTTGAAGTAAGCCATTCAAAACACCTATGCAAAAGTAGCTCTAGGAATCAGGAATCAGTAACTATTTTATATTTGAAGCCAATGAATGTAAAATCCAAGAGGCTTAAGTCCAGAGGTTCACAGGACTCAGAAGTTAAGTCTGACTGCCATTAGATGAGCTATAACCAACTATTACAAGACAAAGTTATTTTGAGAATAATCTCACAAAACAAGAAATTTGACTATATTTCTTAAAAAGAAAATAGAAATAAAGAACTGCTAAAAGAGAATGAATTAAAAAAAAAAAAAGCAAATAAAAAACCCCCAAATCCAAACCCCAACATTATTTCACATCTTCTGAAACTCTTTATGAATTGCCTACCCACCCCCACCAGTATTTCTTAGTGAAAAGGTCTAACTGGAATGAATGCATAACTTCAGTGTATTTATTTTCTCTCCAAATCATCATGACACATTTTAATTTTCTTTTTATTGATAACACTTATTTTTAAATAATAAAGAGGAAAATCTATTGTACGCTGAAGCCTGGCATGTATTAGAGAATTGAAGAGTTTACTATAAATGAAACATGGACTTTGCTATCAGACACCAAGACAAGGCAATTCATTTAGATAGGAAGAAAAAATAAAAATGCTATTACACTGGACAGGAACATTCCTACCACATCTAGGAGTCACAAACACTCAAAATGGACTGATGGCTCTTACAGCCACATGCCAGCTGCATCAGGTTGTCATAGCCTCACTGTTTGCCAAAAAAGTGGTGATCAGTGCAGGACTCAGAGGCAACTGAAGACCAGCTGGGCTCTCTGTACCCAGGAAGAGCCTTAAGAAGTAAAAGAATAAATCAAACAAAAAATCCAAATAGATCAGACTGTGTATCAGAATGTGAGAGCATAAACACCTGGTCTATGGAATAATGTATTAGCCAAAATGCTTACGAGATAGAAGATGTTAGAACAGAAAACTTACACTTTAAGACAGCATTGAGTTTCTGGTTGATACATGGAACGATGCTCATGAAAGATTTGAGAGATTGCAAAAAGCAGGACATGGAAAGAACACAGGGCTGATGCACTGCAGGCAGCTGGTTACTCTCAGAAATATGAGAGCAAATCTCACTATTCTGGAAATGGATTATTTTCAGCAATGTGTTGAACTCCCCAGTACCCACACAGCATCACTGTGTGGAGCTGTGAAGGGCTAAGTAATGGATAAACACCACACACACGAGATTCTTCCTGCCCTGTAGCTGAGCCCAGCCAGCACCAGCCCCATGCAGGACCTCTGAGGTAAACCCAGCCACTGTGTGATCAGTCACAGAAGTTGCCCAGAAGAGGCTGCCCAGAGCCACAGTGCCAAGAGCCCAGAGTTCACAGAGCATGACCACAGGAAGATGCACCTTTGAAATAAATCCCTCTCAAACCACATCAACCTGCGGTCAACTCCTGCTTTCTCCCTTTCCTAGGAGAAGGCAAACAGCCTCCATCTACACATCCTCTGGGCAACAGGCTCAATCACAGGCAGCCACCTGCTACTGCTCAAACACAAGAAAGGCTATTAAGGAGTGACAGCTCAGAAGAGAGATCACCTGAACTGAATGCTCTTCCCCAGTCTTGCCTCACTGAAGTGAGGGACAGAGTAAAGCCTCTACACCAGAAACTCAGCTCTGGCATTTCTCCAAAATGACCAATAAAACCCTGGAGACTTGAGAACTTTTCATATACAAAATTGTCATCTTTGCTTAGTGAAAGCAGTTCCAACAAAGTTCAAATGAATCCACTGCCTTTTAATCAAGAATGTTTTGATTAAAGAATTCCAAGTGTCTTATCATTCTTACTGCTCAGAGGAAAGCACGCGGTTTGCACTAGACCTACCTAAAAATGTTTCAAACCAGTTTTTTCACAAGTACATTTTATGACTTCCTTCCTCCACAGCTGATCATGACTTAAGATGGCAGAGATCTTTAACCTTCTAATACAGATAAAGGAATAGTATATGTACACATTTTGTCTTTGCTGAGGGCCTGATCCAAGCTCACAAGGAACCTCATTGCTTTCAATTTTCCTGTGATGCCATTGCTGAAAAAAATGCTGTTATTAATAGATGTTGAGGCAAACTAACAATGACATGCTTGGAGGTGGCCTGTATGCCATGACAGAAAGAAGGCACCCACACAGCTTCCCCTGTAACTGCTGAGCCATTTCAGCTTCTCGCTTGCAGGTGGTTTACTCAGAGGCAATTCACATTTGTCCATGCCTGAATCTGCACAGTGACTCAGGCCCTCTTACCTTTAATGAAGTCAAAATACCAAGTATACAATGATCAGCTTCAGTTCTAAGAGATCAGAATCATGAACAATATTTTTTTTAAGGTTTGAATGGTTGTTGCCTCCTTGCCATCCTGCAATACCTGTTTCCTGTCTTGTAATGTTTTCTGTTACCATATAGTCAATGTTTCAAATCACTCTATTATATTCTAGAATTGGATAACATCTTCAAACAAACAAACAAATCCACAGCCAGTGCACAGGGAATCTGATTTTATTTAATCTGTAAGTTAAATGCACAAAATTGCACAACCTTTGGAACAGCAGCCTAATGACAAGAGCTTATTTGAACAGTGTCAATCACACCTCATTAGAATTACATGTGAAAACATGGACTGATGCCCAAAAATTCAGTCTCTGTAAGCTGATAAAAGACAGGAGAGTTAGCATGTAAGCTAATAACTTCTATCTACTGAACCCTTAAATCAAATAAAATCTTACAAGTTGCTAAATGCATTTACATATGGAGAGCATGGGCAAAAGGCTCACAAACTTTTCCTTATTAGCCCCCTTCTACTAGAAACAAAACCAAATTGAATGCCTTCTCTGTTTGAAACAGCCAACCTGATCTACATTTTACAATATCAGGGTGTCAAGGTCAGTGTGACATTACTCACCCAACTGTCCCTGAGGATAAACTGGAACATTATTCATTGTAAAAATAAATTACAGCATGTCCTTTCCAATCAATTCTATTCAGGCAGAGAGATGAGAGAATGAGAACAAGAGACTGCAGTTTCGTCTGTCTGCTCTGTGTCAAGTATTATAGACCTCTCTGTTAATATCCATTCTCTAGTTCCAGCAGGGGAATTGTTTTGGAAAAAGTAACAATTTTCTCTATAAAGCAGGGACTCTGCAGTATGAGAGCATCACAACAGTCTTCAGAGCAGACTGACTTGTTCCTGAAATGAGAAACCCGCCCTTTGATGGGGACAACAATTTATCACAATTTAGGAGGTCAATATCACATCAGCAGCTCTGTTCAACTATTACTTGATATGAGTTGGGCAATGCTCTCCTGAAAGGAATCACTCTTGGCTATAAAAGCTGCTGCTAAGAGTCACCCAGTCCCAACGCTTGTGCTGCTTATTGCAAAGGCATCCCAAACCCAGGACTCATGCCTAGGAGCATGCAGCTGAAAACACAACACGAGGGAGCCGCCTGATCCTGGAGCCTCCAAGGAGCTGGAGGAGCCCCAGCTTGCATCACTGTCCAAGAATCACATTTACCAAAATGCTCCCTTGTGCTGGTCTTACTGCCTTATCATCTGAAATTATATTACCTCAACAGGCAATTTAACTACAGGTGCTTTATTTGGTATTCTTTCCCATCATTCCTCTTCCCTCACAGGGTATTAGTCATCTCAACTCCTTTGCTTTAAGAATGACAAAAGAAAATAGCCTGTGCTTGCTTAGTCAGATCTTCCCTTGCACCATGTAAAGGTATTTGTTAGGTCTGTGCAAGCTCATGTCTGTCTCTCAGTAGGAGTGTGAATGCATTTACTTTTTTTTCCCCTCTTGTCACTCTTCTTCCTTGCAGTATTTTTTTTTTTTTTAATTGGAAAAGGCTGGAGGGATTCTTGGATCTTTCAAGCTAGGAGCTGTTGCCCTGAGTTTTGCAGTTCCTCGATGTTTTCATTCTTCTGTAACAGTTTATCACACACTCTTTGTAAACATAGCCATGTTTTTGTAACTGTATCCTATTGTTTGCATTCCTTTCTCCTGGGCGGAGAAATTTGATGGATATTTCCTTTGACCAGTGTGGTGGAGAGGTGGCTATTTCTCCCTCCAATCCACTGTGGTTTCTAGAGGATATTTAAAATAAAGTGTGGGGTCTGGGCAGGGCAGTGCTGCCCAGGTTTTGGCCCGCAGTCCGGACTCCTCTCTTCAACGTGTCTGCGTCCTTTTTTCGTGTCCTAAGTGCGACAAGGAGCCATGTGATGAGACACATTCACAATAGAGATGTCTGAGTCTGTTTCCTCACCTCTTACCCAAACCGCATATGTAATTGAAAATTATTCTCTTCCTACAGTGAGAACTTGAAGTTACCACCTGACATGACCTTATGCAGACCTAACAAATACTTTACATGGTGCAAGGGAAGCGCCACTAAACAAACGTAGGCTACACCACAGGCTGCAGAGCCCCCCCTGCATGTACTGGAAATTCTCCATACCTGAATCCTCTCCTGTGCTATCAAAAGTACAAAGTCACAGACACTGCAGATGCAGATGATGCTGTTTGGCATCACCCAAGGGTGCATATAAATTCTTATTTAAAAACATTCCTTTTGAAATTACATTAATGTAACATAAATGATTCAAGAATTAGAAAGTGTTAAGCTAAAGCTACTTATATGAGTTATAGTTCCACCCAGTAACACTCCTTCTTCATATACAGTCACACATTTTTTTTCCAACAGAATCCACGGCTTTATTCAGGACACAGAACAGAGGGAGATAATTTAATGTGAAATTATTCATTCTTAGCACTGTGAGATGCCAAGTCATATTTAAGCAAACAATCAAGCCTACACCAAATACAGCTTTTCTTATTTCTATGGTCCATTCAAAGACCACCACCAATTCAGCTCCCCAATGAACACTAAGGACTATTATCTTGAATGCATAAAGAGATAACCCAAAAAATAAAGACCATATTTTAGTAACATAATAAAGTCACATTGACACAAAAAAAAAAAAAAAGTACGCAGCCATAAAATTTGTTCTGCATGGATATATTCAGTTCTCCTAGTACAAAGATCATCCTTGCCAGCTCTGCAATATCTTGCCTCACTCAACACAAACTTCCTTAGTTAATGAGGCAATGATCCTGCAGAGAAGAGCCCCCTTTACTACATCTCCCATGCAAATCCATTCTTCATAGTGAAGGAATAAGATCACAGAATATAGCTTCATAATTAAAAAATAATGGTGGTCAATAAAGGTCATGCAAGCAAAGAAGACCACACCAAATCACAAAACATCGCTTAAGTTGCAAACTTACACATCATTTGGTATCAGTTAATATCTCAAAAATTAAAACAGCTTTCAGATAAACAATATAGTTTTTAAACACAGAGCTTTACCCTAAAAGGAGCTATACCCTCCAAGCATTTAATTTGAGAAAATTGTATTAAGAAAAGGCTGCATTAACTATGCTAGACCACACTGACACCTAACATAACTTTTTGAAATAAATTTTAACAAAAACCATAAAAATGCACATGTGTATGTGCATATCAGGTTTCATAAAGAGTATTTATGATCGATAAAAGATATGTGAATTAATGTAATAAAAGAAGGCAGCTGATGGAAAACATTTATGATAATGGTACAGCTTTGTCAACATTTGGTAAGATCCCAAAAAGCACCATTAAAATTTTTATTCAGAATAAATAAAAATGAGTTTGAATCAATTTACTGCAACAACAAACGTGACTGGAAGTTTAATACAAAATATACTTGTAAAAACGGTGCTAAGAGGTTTTGTGTTTTAAAATTATTGGATCAGTTAATGTAATTAATAGAAGCCATCCTATTAGAGGATACTAAAATGATGCAAAAAAAAAAAAAAAAAGTTTTCTTAAAAGGCTGCAAAACACACAACTAAAGTCTTCCCAAGGCAGAGAAAGGGATCTATTTTACTATGCCCATAGTTCAAGGCCTTATAAAAGTAAGGAAAAAAATCCCAAAAACAAGGTAAAAGGAAAGGAAAAAAACTAGACAAATCATTAGCATAATGCTTCCTGAGCTAAAGCAAGGAAACAAAAAAAAAAAGAGAAAAACCAACAAATAACTAGTATGTTAAATATGCATAGTCAGGAGAGGGAGGGAAGTACACATGCAATTAAACACTGCTTGGTTGATGCAGCTTCTGAGCAAAACAAGAAGTTCCAGAACATGGAGGCTAAAACACATGACACATGCTGCAAACAAACTGCCAATCTTTGGCAACAGGGTAATTAGTGGTGTTTAGTTATCCTCAAAAACAATGGTATAAAGAACCAGTGATTAAATAATCCTAAATTTATCATCTCTCACATGACAGTTATAAACATAATCCAAAACATCCTAAACGATGGGAAGTTTTCAGCACTGATACCTGCAAAACAGATCATAAAAATTAACTCAAACTATCAAACTTCATTTAGAAGTAACCATATTTCCACAAGTATTACCCACTATCTACAGAAAGTAAAGAATGTGGATTCTTCAAAACAGAACAAATAAAATTAAGCATCTCATGCATTTCAAAGTCTGAAGATGTACATCTTCATTGAGCAAGCTATGCACTCTGCCCTTGGTTAAAGGCTTATTTCTGAGGCCCTAAAGAAAAATGGTATAAACTGGTAAAGGACTTCCTACAGACATCCCTCTTACACTCTCTGCACTCTCTGTGTTACAGATTTAAGCTGCATCTTCATAGAATCATAGAATGTCAAAGGGTTAGAAGGAACCTTAGAGATCATCTAGTCCCAAACGCTCTGCCATGGGGCAGGGACAGGGCAAGGACACTTCCCACTAGGTCAGGTTGTTCAAGGCCTTACCCAACCTAGCTTTGAACACTGGGGCATCCACAACCTTCCTGGGCAATGTGTTCCATTGGCTGAACACTCTCACAGTGAAAATTTTCTTCCTAGTATCTATCCTAAATTTCCCCTCTTTCAGTTTGTACTTTTCCTTTTCCTGCCATCACTCCTTGTCCTGTCACTATAGTTCCTGAGGAAGAGTCCCTCTCCAGCTTTCCTGTAGGCCCCTTTCTGACACTGGAAGGTTCCTATGAGGTCTTCCTGCAACCTTCTCTTCTCCAGGCTGAACCACCCCAAGTTCCTCAGCCTCTCTTTTTAGGGGAGGTGCTCCAGTCCTCTGATCAACTTCATGGCCCTCTTCTGGACCTGCTCCAACAGATCCATATCCTTCCTTATGTTGGGACCCCAGAGCTGGATGCATCACTCCAGGTGGGGTATCACAAGAGCAGAGTGGAGGGGAAGAATCAGGAATTTGGATGCCCAGGATTCCATTGGCTTTCTGAGCTGTGAGCACACAGTGCTGGCTCATGTTGAGCTTTTCATCAACCACCACCCCCAAGTCTTTCTCTGCAGGACTGCTCTCAATCACCTCGCTGCCCAACCTGTAGGTAATATTATGCAATAAAATCCCAAACCCAGCTAGTTCAAGTATAAGAAGAAATACAGCTCTTGCTTCTACTGCTCAGGACACTGCCCTGTGCCACATCAATACACCCCCACACTTTGCCAATGGATTCTCTGTTACACAAAGGAATATCGATACTGAATTTCAAACTGTTTCATTTCTCTGCCTTTCTCTCCCACCCTGTTCCTCTTTTCTCTGTCTCCTTTGCCCGTCTCATTTTAGCTACTGTCACACCATTCTTCTCTCCCCTGACTGCACTGCCCTCCTTGGTTCTCCTCTTCAGGTTAATTCCTTCAACCCCTCCTGTTGCTCCAATACTTAGTTCTATGCTGCTGTTCAACCTTCCCACTGTTGACTCCCTTTCCCTTTCACCCCTCACTTTCCTGTTTCTCTCTCAGCTCCTACTCTGGCTTGCCATTTTACAAAACCATTGTAATTAAAATTGCAACCTAACCCCAGCCTCTCACATCTCCTTTCTTGCCAATCTATTCCTCAGCTTTCCTCATGATATTCCAAGCTCCTCCTACTCCAGACAAGCAGTGAGGAGGGGTAAAATCAATGAAGAACTTCTGCTCTCTGATCTGGACCTACTGCAGCCAACAAGACCACAAGAAGTCCTGCTCAGCCTGTGCACCAAAAGTATATCTGGCCCCTATAGTCACACCTGAGGAGAAAAGAACACCGCTCCACACTGATGTAGCCTATGGAGAATGTAGGTACAAACTTTGAGAAGTCTTGGAACACACATAAGGAATTCATCCCCACAAGCAGCAAGAGACCAATACCATAGGAACCATACTGTTCTTTCTCATCCACATGCTGAAACACAGAATAAGATTTTGACAAAATGTTCTTGGAAAACATCAGCCTTAAAACAAAGTTTAATTTTGTTGAATCTCATCAAGCAAAGTCCTGCTAACCTGTAAACTATTAAATACAAGCTCTTACAAACAATGGGGGAAAAAAAATCAAGTAATTTTATTATGGAAACCACCATCTTTTCTGCCAATAGTGACTGGAGCCCACTAAAGCTGCAGGTATGTCTGGATTTACCTTTCCATTTCAAAGTCAATCTTTACATCAAACTCAGTGATTTTTACCTTTCAACCCAAAGCTGGGACCTATCCCTCATCTAAAGACTGGGATCTCTTACACCCTTCTATGGGTAATTTGCCCCAAGTTCTCTATTCCCTTTTCATTTCTCAATTTTCATTGCTTGAAAGGTATTTGGATGGACATAAAATCCCTTTGACTTAAACTTCTCTTTTCCTGCCAAGGCAAAATCCTTCCCTTGAATATTCACTGCCAATGCTATCTCACATTTTAAAAAACTTAGAGAGGCCCACCATCATTCATCAGGCACACCAATGCAATGTTTTCCACATTTTACCCATGCTTGCATTCTGTTTAAAGAAATTGTTGGTACCCTGCCTCATTAAGCTCCAGGCAGTTTTTGCATGTGGAAGTCAGTTTTTTGCCTATGAGCACTTGATCTTTTTCTTGCCTAATTAATTTTTGCTCACTCCACTTGTCAAAAAGTAAATTAGAACCAGAAAGTCATGTGAGTCTAACCAGGCACCAACCAGCAGTATTATTATCATCAAACAAATCATGTACCCAGGTTCTGTCATAAACATTGCCCAGAAAAAGTCTGTTCTTATTCAAAGAAAAATTAAAGTCATGTATGGGAATCCTAACAGTTAACATTTGGAGCATGTTTGGGGAGGATTAGACACTTTCAAAATTCATAGCAGGGACCTGGGTCTCTCACGGAAAATCTAGTCTATGACAGAAAACTCTCAAGGGGAAAGCTACCAATAAAACACGTAAATGGAAAAGGATAATATGCTAAACAAATAAAACCGTGTGTATGATTAAGAAGCGTAATCACTGTAAAGATTAGCACATTTTCAAGGGAAAGTTGCATTTGTGAAATGGCATGAAAAGGAGGATATTGTATAATTAGACTACTTACATGGAGACACCTTGTAAGTCAGTCTACATTTTTTGCATGACTACTCTGTCAGGTGAAACTATTGTAAAAAGTTCAAACACAGAGCTACTAACTTCAAGAGGCAAAGACTGAGTCACCTTTACATAAAGAATTCACTTTTGTATGTATCTGTATGTAGACTGAGTTGCATCTTTACCCAAATTTAACTGAGGATATTGGGAGAAAGAAGCAACCTTTAGGATCACTGTCACACCAGAAGAGTAACTTATGTGATCATCATGTGAGAGGACAGGTGTAGATTGGATGTGAGAGGAGCCTTTCCTGTCATCCAAGGTGAAGTGCCAGGAATTCCTGAAAAGGGGAGGAAGAAGTGAGCCATATGGCTCTTGTAGCAAGTTGCTCTGCACCTATGCTGTTTTAAGATCAGGCACTCATATTTTATCACATCTTTGGGACTTGAAGGGGGGCCAGGGGGATAAAGTCTTTACTAATTAGCAACATTTAAGTAAGCCAAAAGTTAATAAGCTGTTTTCAGCAAGGCATTTTATTATGTAGCACACACAAGCACTATTGTTTATTCAGACCCTTAATTAGTTCAGTTTACTCCTTGTCCGCTACAATTAAAAACTGCAAGTTCCTAAGGGTAAATAACCTGAAGAAAGGTTTGAGGTCGCTCCATTTAAGAGTATGCTGGTACAGAAAATAAATAAAAGCAAGTAGACAATAACTTCAGTTATGCAAGTGCATAATGAGAGCATAGATGAAGTCTAAGATAACTGGTGAGCTCAAACATATCTAGCTAACTGCTAAACTGACATGGGCAAGGTACAAAGGAAGTCCAGTAGCATCCTTGCAGCTGGGTCTAATGATGTTCATTTCTCACTTAAATACAGTATTCATGGCCAGTTCACCTGAAGCAAACTTCCCAAGCACTTGGAGAATGAGGCTCAGCTATGTCTCTTCTGAGGTGTGCCTTGACATCCTTGACAGTGCATTTCAAGGAATTACTTTAAACAAAAACATGATACAGCTATAACTAAAAATTGCTGGAAAATATGCAGTCCTGCCAATTGCTCTAACTCCCACAGACAAAGCAAGCTGATACCCTACAGCAATGTTTTCCAGCATTAATGCTATGTCCTGCAATGCAAAAACCTTAATTCTTCCTAGAAGGTCTCAGGTGACCAGATGTGTACCTGACATATGAACACCACACTCCCATCACCCGTATGTGTACTTCAGTGTCTGGCCACATGCAAAGTATCCTGTTCCAGTAACACTTTTGATGTATTTTGGTTGCAGCAGAAGAGGAGTTAGAACAGATAGCTTTTCACTGTCCCTAAAGAAAGTAACATCTCAGCCCAGCTGGAAGGTCATAAACCACTGGTCTATTTTATGTACTTCAATCTGAAGTTAACCAGCAATTTATTTAAAAATATGTTTCTTTTATTTAAGCAAAACATAAAATGGAGAATGGCATTGCCACATGGCCCAAAATAAATGCATGTTAATAATATCTATCTGTTACTGATTTAAAATATAATTTCTGCCAACAGTCCCTATATCTATCCTTGAGATGAGCAACATATGTTTGAGAGTTCTCTGGTATATTACCAGATGGAGACTAGCAAACAGAGGCAGAGGTGAACTTGAAAGACTAAAATTTTTTTTATTATTACTTTGAGCAAACTGAAATTGCCAATTAGCTTGAGACAGCTTTAGGTGCAAGGAAGTATAAATTGTGAATTGCTTACAGGCTAGCAAATGCAAAGCACCATATTTATCACTGAAAAAAGGTCACACCCCTTCTCAGCATTATGGAGAGCTTTCTGGAAGCTTGGTGTTATTAAAGCAAAGAAGGGAAGACATTTAATAAATGTTTAATCATCTTCAGAGTATCCGATATTTGACATGAAATTTATTTTCTTGCATGCAAAAAGACAAGCAGGTACTTTAAATATACACTCACATAGCCATCTGCTGTCTTAGTCTTAAAACTATCTCAAACTGTGAAGATGGATAATTAAACAAAAAGTAAGAGAGATTAAACCAGACAAGATTTAACTTGGTCCCTTGAACCAAATGTTCCTGCCATGCATATACCTCAAACACTGTCTGAAGGAAAACTCTCACACAAATGCCTGCCTCCTCAGCTGTAGTTTTCCACAGACCCCTCTAGAAAGCACCATGTATTGTTTCCTTTGGTCTGCCTTGCACAAGTGACAGTAGAGCTTCACTGCCACACCATTGCTACCCATTGGAGGTCTCACAAATAAAAGCAAGCATCTTTTTTTCGGTTTTTGCTTTTTGCTGATACTACGGCACTCTGTCCCCAAACTGCCTCCCCCTCTAAGTTTGAACAGTGCCCAAACACAGGCAACTCAGGGAAAGGGAAGAGGACCAGGACAATGGACTTAATCCTGCAGAAAAGCAGATGCCCCAGGAGTGCAGCTACTGGAACATGAGCCCTCAATGACCACGTTTGATAGCAAGGGGCTGGGGGGGGGGCACTAAATCACATTAAAGAGAAGATTAGCTGCAGACATTCTTCCAGTGGTCCACAGAACAGTGGGCCCTGGATACTGGTGGGAGGATCACAATGCTCATGCGACAACATTTGAGAAGACACACAAATACAGATACATGAAGTCAGTTCTGTTACTCTCCTGATCCCAAACCAGTGCTTAGCACCAGCCTGCTCCCCAACACACTGTGGCCTGCCCAGCCCAGATCCCTGTGGGGAGGGCATTATGCTACTGGCCACCCCAGCAGCAATGACACAAAATCCTGCTGAGGCAGAAGTCTACTTGTGATTCTCTCTCATCTTGGTCATGGTATGGCATGCCGTGGACACAAAGCACTCATGGCAACACCTTGACAAACACAGCAAGGTTCTGTTTCCTTTCTCATCACTTCTCCTTGGTAGGCACAACAAATACCAATGAATCTACTTGATCTCAAACACAATCCATTTCAACATTTTTGTTTTTCCTGCTTGTGTAGCAGGGAATAGGATCTACAATACTGCTGTATATGATACTCTTAAAATTGTGTAATTGTGCTGTAATTGTGTAAGTATAATTACAGCTTTTGGGAAAGGGAAGACACCTCACAAGAAGGAAAGTTTTAGTTCATGATTTAAACAATATCCAGAACTAAGCTAGACATTAATGCTGGGTGGAGACTGTGCAGACAATTTCCATCATCTCTGTTGCACTGCAAGAAGGTTGGTTTATATCTCATAACCCTAGGGAAATTGCTTTGAAAAAGCATAAAATCCTCATGGTCAAACTGCTAACCTCTGGCACTTGGGATTTCCCAGGTAATGCCCCACTTCCACACCAAGACTCATGCAGAGCACACACTTACCTAAAGACATACCAGGAAAAGAAGTTCTGCCACCACAGAGAAAATGAGGAGTGCTGGAAAGGGGGTCTCAAATGTAGGTTACAGCAGGAGGAAATGAGAAAGAGCTGACCTGGATTTATCCTTGCAACTGAAGGTACTCTGGAGCAGTAACCCAGTCTCTGATCACACCAATCTCTGATCTCTGAGCTGTATTACCACAGCTCTACATGAAGCTCGGCTTGTACAATCTCTGGGAAAAATTATTGTGTGAAGTACAGCTGTGGTACCAGATATCTCCACAACTTAATCAGACTGACTGCAGCTCTAGCAGCCAGAGGCAGCCACAAGGTTACTATCAGAGGTCATCTGATATTACTGTCGGGTTGTTCTGCTACCAGACAGACTTTCAGGTCTTTCACATCACATTGGAAACCAATGTTGTTTCCAGGGGTCCCCAGGCTGTAGTTTGCCTGATAATCTGGGAGAACAAAGGAGCAGGTGCCACCTTTGCAACACATAATGTAGTAAAGAGAGGATAATATAGATAATAAAGTGAATTATAGGAGACAAGTGATTCAAGCAAAGGTGAATGATAACAGACGTTATTAGTTAAACAAAGAAAAGGATTTCAAACCAGGAGAAAGGTGGATTTAGAGAGCATAGGGAATTACAAAGCACTGAGCCCGCATGGACAACATCAGTTAAGGCGTACAAGCCATCTGGACTTTACCTGGCACAAGAAACCTTAAGATTTAATGAGAGCTTGCTAGTTCAGAAGTCCTCCAATGACCTATGTATGGTACTGAAAGACTTCATAGTAGTACAAACAAATCAGTAGGTCTTATGCCTCCATCCAGGACTGAAAAAATCCAATGCACTCCTGGGGCACAGGTTCTGGCTTACTCTCCTCCAAAGAAACAGACACCAAATCTGCACAAACTAAGTCAGTCACAGCAAGCAGCACAATCAGGGGGTTGTTTCAAAATTCACTACAGTGCCATAGTAAGATACCAATAAAGACACCGACTGGCATCAAGCTAATTCAGGTGTCAGAACCCTCAAAACCACAGACAGGTCCTAAGCTGAAACAAAAGCATTCAAAGATTTCAGATTTTGAGTGGAGATCTGAGTAACAGCCATATCTGTGTCGATGCAAGCCTGCAGCTAGACGTGGTGTTTCACAGTGCATATAGGAGCAACTGATGTGGCTACTGTTCACATAACTCTTGTCTGAAACTGGTACCTCTGGAAGGTTTTTTAATTAAAAAGGATTTAGTGCTATTAAACAATAAAATATCAGAACCCCAGAGGAGGCATAATTGCAAGACGAATTGTGCAGCTCCACAGTTTCCAAATCCACATGGTGTTACTGGCAGCTGGCCTTCAATTATAAAAGGTAACAAGAAAAAGCACACAGCCAGCGATGGTGAGGCAAGGTGCCTGCTGCCCTTAAAGGAATACTGCTCCCCTTGAAGCTTCTGCACTGCCTGGACTTTGAGACAGCTATGGCCCTAGAACTTGTCACAATCTCTCTGACTACAACGTGGCCAAAGTTTACAAGGTGTGCAAAGTTTATCTGGTGTAATTTCAATGCGACCATAACCTGAGAAGGTTTCATATATGACACAAAAGCTTCAACTCTGTCAGCCGCAAGTACGTAAAATTTGCCTTCCACAAGCTTTGGCTGTGGTCCAAGATCTGTTCTGGCAACTTTGCAGAACAAATTCATTTAACAATAACCTCCCTCCTGCTATTTCGGCATCTCCCCATAAAGACCTGCCCACAGTGGGAGCTGCATAAGAACAAATGTAGCCAAACAGAGCTAGAGTGAAATAGCTCATACAGATTTGAGAAATTTCTGTAGTTTGGTCTTTCAAAGATGTATAAGCAGGCCAAAAAAGTTTTTGCTTTGGTTTGGAGTTTTTCGGGGGCAGGGAAGCAAGGCATGTAAAAGTTAAGCATGATACTCCAGATATTTCACTTTGTATTTTCAAAGCATTTCAAAATAACACATGAAAACCAAGAAATCTTCCCAAAGATAAAATCTAAAAATTTCACTACAGAGCCCTGACCAGAATACTTTGTTTGACCAAAATTAGATTCCCTCCCACCTTCCATTTGGCCCAATAACCCTGCTTATTGCTGTCAAGAAGCAAGAAAGAGCTTCCTCACTACATGCACAAAGCTATTTTATATGGCACTCAAGGGACACAGATGACTTTATGAACTCCTACCAGTCCAGCAGTGTCTGGGCTCCTTATTTGCTATGGTAGCAAACTCCTACACTGTGCTGTGAGACACATCAGCCACCTATTTCTTATTCCAGTGCCAATGATTTAACCTGCACTGAAGCAGAGGCTACTCTAAACTTCAGCTCCTTTGGCTTCATTGTGATACTGACTACCCAGATACCCATAATATTCTTATTTCACAATTTTCTGTTAAGAAAATAATATAATTAAGGCAGATGAATGCTAATAGAGCTGCAATCACACTAATCAGGAAACTGATCTACATGAGAGAAGAAAAAAAAAAAAGACTCAAAGGAACAAGGAGAAAATGCAACATTTCAGTTGGGTGAAATTCCCAATCTAGTTTGCTGCATAACTACAGATGATAAAAAAACAGCAGTGTGGTGCCACTGAAGAAAGATACAATAACCCAACCTTAAGGTCACATCTCAAAAGCTCACCCACAAATACTTAGTATTTCAGTGCAACGTATAATAGAAAAATTCCTCTAAAAATTCAGGTTTCATCTACTTGACTGTCACCAAAAAATACTGTTGCAGTACAGGAATACGTGGTTTCAAGCATAAAATCTTGGTTCAATGTTGTGATCTTTCCTCTATTCAATTACCATGAACATATTCCCAGCCCTCAGAGTTCATCCTTGCAGACAGCACACCAATACTGACTCTTTCATGAATGCTGACACACCTACTAGGTAAGGCAACAACAAGAAGTCTCAGCCTCAGCATTTCTAAAGAGATCTGACATGAGTAGGACTGTATTAATTGTCTCTGCTGTACTTTATAGGCTGTCTTTGCAAGCACCATTTTCAAAAAGGGCTGCAGATGAATGCTACAATCATACGGCAACTGACCCTGTAAGAAAAAAACCTTGCAAATGCACATATTCCTTAGCACAAAAGGCCCTGCAGGCCCATCTTCCATGGATTTGTGTTGTGAAAGGCTGGTCTTGAGTCTCTGTACATGCACAAGTCTGAATAGGAATACAGCACTGAACACCAGTTTGACTCTCATTTTTCAGTGACAGATTCCCATCTCCATCTGCAGTTGCTCTTGTACTTTGACATAAATGAACAACTCAAAGACCTGGGGAAAGTATTACTGCTGAACTGTTCCCACAATGCAGACAGGGATTCAGAATCCACCACATTTAATGAGCAAGAAGAAAGTTACACCTCAGTGAGCAGCTCTGTGGCAGCAAGTACCTACTGACATCATGCACAGGTGGACTAGTGACACAGCACATACCTGCTGAGCAGGTAAAAAGTTCTTTTTATCATTTTCAGCTTTTTCACTCTGTTATGCAACCTGCTGGGCCACATCTGCTGTTGAGAACTGCATAAGGGCTGGCTCAAGACTGACAGCCCCGAGGACAAGTGGTACACAAACAGTAAAAGCTGTTAAAACAAAGTTTTCAAAAGCTGTAGTTCACCAAGGAACATTTCAGCTTTCCAAACATTTACCATGCAAATTCTTCTCCCCATCTAATACTCTGGCTGACACCAAAGGAAATTTGTAGCACATGACGATAACTAGTCACCAAGATTTATCATCCTGTAAAAGAAATTACCAGAAACAGAGAATCTAAAACCAGTCAACATTGGAACTGCACTTTGGACACTTCTTAATACAACTACAACCTAGGGCAAGTTGCTCAGGTCCATGTCCAGTCAGGCTATTACCATTTTCTTCAAGGAAAAAGACTCCAAAACCCCTCTGAGTCACCAGTCCCAGGTGCTTGACAAAGC
The DNA here is from genome assembly GCA_013398175.1 of Climacteris rufus. Lineage (NCBI taxonomy): Eukaryota > Metazoa > Chordata > Aves > Passeriformes > Climacteridae > Climacteris > Climacteris rufus. The sequence continues at coordinate 1,115,521 of VZRZ01008477.1, forward strand.
TCACAGTAAAATAATTGTGTTTAAACAAAATTTCCTGCATTTCAATTTGTGAGCATACACATTGATAAGATTTCCCATGAGGCTTTTTCTTCTCAGGCTGAAGAATACCAGCTTTCTCAGTCTCACCTCATAAGAGAGACACTCTCATCCCTAAATAAACTTCACGGTTATTTGCTGGACTTGCTGAAGTATGTCCATGTGTCTCATATTGGGGAGCCCAGAACTAGACAAAGCAATCCAGACGTAATCCCCAGAGTAGACGAGAAGGGTCATCCTCTTGAGCTGCCAGTGATACTTTCCTAATATAGCCCAGGAAGCTACTGCTGTCCTTTGCCTCAAGGGCACATTGCTGCTCATGTTGAGCTTGGTGTCCACCAGTACCTCCAGGGCCTTTTCTGCAAAGTTGCTTTCCAATCAGTCAGTACTGATACAGCTATTCTTCCCCAGGGGCAGAACCTCACAGGATTCCTGTCAGTCCATTTTTTCAGCCTCTCAAGGCCGTGCTGAATGGCAGCACTATAACATGGTGTATCACCCACTCTTTTCACTTTTGTATGGCCTGAAAATTTGCTGAAGGTGCACTCAACCCATCAGCTGTATCATTTATAAAAATATAAATAATAGTATTTTCCCTACTACCTCGCCCTTGGGTATATCATTAGAGACTGATTTCCAACTGAAAACCCACAACCCCATATACCCAAACAGATTTCACTTAATCTCATAATTCTTTTGTCTAATCCACACTTCATCAATTTGTCGAGGAGGATGTTATGGGAGCCTGGGTCAAAAGTCTTACTAAAGTCAAGATATCCATTATTCTTCCCTTGGCCACCAGGCCAGTCTTCTTATCAGGTTCGTCATGCAAGATTTCACCTTCATAAATCCATGCTGACTACTCCTCATCACCTTCTCGTCCTTTATGTGCTTGGAAACAGTTTCCAGGATTATTTGCTCCATTACCTGCCTGGAGACTGACAGAAGGCCAATCATCTATAATTCCCCAGATCTGCCTCCATGCACTTCTTCAAGACAGTGGTGACAATTGCAGGAACCTCCCTCAATTGCCATGACCTTTCAAAGTTAAGCAAGAGTGGCCTCACATTGCCATCAATCAATTCATTCGCCACGTGTTAGTATATCCTACCAAGTGCTGTGGACTTGTGTATACCCTGTTAAAGTGTTCCACATTCTGATACCCTTCCAGTAAGTCTTCATGGCTCCCGACCTTACAACTGACCTCAACGTCCAGGGATTGCTGAAGGTGAGTTTTACTAGTAAAGGCCATGATGAAGAAGGCAGTGAATACTTCAGTCATTTCCCCATCCTCTGCCACAAGATCCTGGCCCACTCCGCAGTGGATCCAAATTTTTTTCTCTTATCTGTTTAGAAGCCCTTTTTGTTTCTCTTCATATCACTTGTCAGATTCTGGGTGGCTATGGCTTTCCTTATGCTATCCTCGAATGGCCAGTCTCTCCATATGCTTCCTGGGTCACCTTGCCCTGCTGCTTCCAGCTCTTCTGCACTTTTCTACAGAAGTGATCAGGTAGATCATTGAGACACACTCAATGCTTCCTCCATTTCAGTACCTCATCTTAAGCAGCATTCAGTTCCAAGTGACTCAATTCAATTCCCAGGGGATTTCTGGGGCTGTATCCCAGTAAACTTTTTATGAACTTGAAAACCTGACTCCTAATCAAAGGAGAAGCAGTCTTAAATGAGTATGCTTGGCTGAAGCACTTCACGCTTAATGATGAGCCAACCTAAACATGTTTTGAACGTACTTCCCTGACATCTCATCTTTTCCTACTCTCCATTTCCATCAGGTGATGAGATGGAAGTCCTGCAGTGCTAAAACCTATTTTAAGTTCCAAGTAGGAGGCTAAACAAGAACAAGTAACAAACATGTTTTAGTGACCATTCTAAATCACAGGGTGTTCATTTTCCTATTGTTGCAGATCTTCCATTATAAAGATGTTAACTCTTCATCATGGCAGCTCATTAGCATTCCCTTTGAACATGACTCCACAAGATGTCATGGAATACTATCAGGTCATGGTAATTCAGGCTCCTAAATTGCATACCTGGCACCAATACAAATTTATCCTTTTATATTAGACATTGAAAGACCTCCTTGTTCTGTTCTTATTCCTTGCTGATAAAGCAGAGGTATATGCACAATTTGCACAACAAGGGAATGCATCCAGAGGTTTAATGGTTTTTTGAAGTATTTTGCAATTCTCCCTAGCAAGGAGTTTACAGAATGCTGCTCTTCTTTTCACTAAAATAACACTGTTTTCAGGATAATTAATTCTTTAAAAAACTTATTTACAAAAGTATGAAAGATATTGCACATTCCAGTAATTTATTAATCTGCAGTATTGTTTAAACCTTGGCTCTTTCCAGCAGTGGTTTCAAGAGCAATTGGAGGTCAAATAACTGTGTCCAGGGCCTTAAAGACTGAAAGCAAACAGGTTTAGAGGAAAGAAGTTAAAGTCTGTGAAGAGTTTTAGGGATCCAGAAAGAAGAGCATGACTGGAAAAAAATTCTGCGGCATCCAATCATTTTATGTTAATTATGAGGTAAACATTAATTTCATACATTTGTAAAAGCTTATTTATCCATTCCAAAAGCATAACACCTTTAATAGTAATCTGAAAAGGATTAGCAAACAGCATTTTAACTTCTGAGGTCATTTAGGAAAGCAGGCAAGGCTCAAGAGGGCAGCCTCTGTAAGGAAAGGCTGGAGCCGTCCCATGCTGGACATGACTGGTTCCAAAGACTCATGGCAGGGCACAGCTGAGCCCCTCAGCCAAGATGGTGCTACCTCAGGGAAAATGGATACAAGAAAAGGCCAAACATTGGCAGTGAGGGGCAAGAAAAGAAGTGTGAGAAACAGCCATGCAAGGAGCTCTAAGGTCAGAGAAGACGGAGGTGACATGAGGTGACGTGGGGAGATGCTGCAGGCACCAGGGCAGAGACTTCTTCACAGGCCTGGGGCTCCCATGGTGGATGAGGGGAACTGACCTTGTTTGGCTGCCAAACCCCCACCCAGCCACTCCCCCTCCTCAACAGGATAGGGGAGAAAAAATAAGATGTAAAATCTCCTTGGTCAATGTAAGTAACTAACCAGGAGAGGTAATGGGAAAAACTGGAACCGTATATTGTCACAGAGGGGAATAACTATGGGGAATCCTTCGCAATTGTAAAGCGGTGAAGGGACAAAGGGTGTCCTGTTACTCTGTGTGTAAATTTTTAACATTTTTAAGTGTTGTGCTGATATTTTGATTTCAGTGTGGGGATTTCCCCCATGCACACACCACCAACCTATCAAGATAATGACAATGTTATAAGGAAAAAAAGCTGCACATGCAGGTAAAGCAAAATAAGGAATTTATTCACTGCTTCTCATTAGCAGGCAGACATCCAGCCACTTCTTGGAAAGCAAGGCCTCAGTATGTGTAACCATTACTTGGGAAGACAAACACGACCATGAATGCCTCTACCCACTTCTTCCCCCTTTCCATGAGCTTTTACTGCCAACCACAATAACCTATAGTGGGAATATCCCTTTGGTCAGACCAGATCAGCTGTCCTAGTTATGCCACCTCCCAGTTTTCTGTAGCTCCCCAGCCCTGCTGGCCTCAGGCAGGGCTTGGAGTGAGTGCTCTGATGCTGTTCAGTAACAGCCATTGGTGCATTACCAACACTTCCAGCCATAAACACAAAGAACACAACCATACAGGCTGTTGTGAAGTTGCCTCCAACCCAGCCAGACCCAATATAATCTCCAGCCCTTACTTCATACCATTTGTATTATGCCCAGGTCCCACATTGTGCAATACATTTAAGAAATCTCTGACCATCCTATCCCTTTTCTTTGTCATTCCTGAAATCCCTTTATACCAACACTTACAACATGTTCTCCACACTTAAACGATCTTTGCATCCATCAGTCAAAGTTATATCCTTATTAACTAATATCCTCTGTATATCCTTATTAACTAGTATCCTCTGTCCTTTAAGAGGGGCCAAAGCCAATTCTCCTCACCAGCATAGCTGGATAATAAATGGTTTCATTTAGACTTCAAAACATGGAAAGGTCTTCACAAACAACAAGCTGTACAAGTCACTGGTTTGAAAGACAGAAAGCGATTTAATACACCTTGTATTCAAGTGTACATAAGGGTGTAAAATCTAAAGGTGACATTCAGTCATCCATAGAAAAAGTCTTTGCAACCACTGAAAATGCCTTTATCTGAGAAATAAGTTTATCTCAGGAAGCAGCACAAAACACTTTCACTTTAGACTTTTTTGTCTATATCTACAACAGGATGACATACTAGTTAGCTTTGTTACTTTTATCTCCGTTTTCCAACTAAGCCATTATCATTGTTAGGTAGCCTTCAGCAAGCACACAGAGATATTTTTTAATAGTCACCACTATTCAAGCAGCAAAACCAGATGATAGCAAAGAATATCCAAACTAAACGCAACCTTTAAGAAGTCTCCCCTCTCATTTTCATTTTCTCCTGCTAAACAGAGATAAAGAATGTATCATACTAATACCTGTTTGTACTTTTATGTTACAGAGAACTGACTGCACTCACAGTGCAATCTTATCCTTGCTAAGACTGTGCAAGGAAAACAGGGTTGGTTTAAAGCTGTGCCCATGAGGAAAGGCTCTTACCTGCATTAGCCCAGGGAAGATACCAGGGGCAGCTGACATTCACGTAGGTGCCAGGCAGTCCATCTGGCCAGCAGGCATAATCGTCAAATGTTCTGTTGCAGAACTTGCCTTCTGCAGACAGAGAAGGGAGGGTCATGCCACTGTCTTGTACTAATACTGCAAGAAGGAGAAGACTGAAGAGCAGAATATAAAAGGAAATACAGACACATGCATTTAAGCTCTGATGTGGAACTAAATGACATTAATTTATCCAAAAGAGTTTAATCGCCACACAGGAAACTGTTGTTTCAGGGAGGAAATAAGGAACAGATTAGGGTCTTATCCAAATCAACAGAAAAGAACGGTAAATTAATACTAATCCATTACTGTCTTTTCTCTTTTACACTCCTGCGTGTCCCATGTTAATTTAAAATAATTTTTGCTACGAACACTAATGATAATAATTCCTCAGAATGGTTCACAGTCATGCAGTTGGAAAGTCTAGCCTAATATATAGGTCCACCAATGAAATACCCACACACAACCATAAGTTTGCATTACAGCTTAATCAACATGAGAATACTTAAACTTCAGGTTTATTAAACTGTCATTCTTAGAGGGCAGCACTCAACTGCTCAACAGAATAATTCAGCAGAGAGATGAATGTGTCCCTGCCACTGTCATCAGCTACTGCTCTCACTCTGACATAATAATATAGTTAAGACAAAGAATATTAACAGTTTTGAAATAATTCTGCAGAGAGAACTTTAGACCCATCTTATCTTTCTTCATTGTGTCACAAAAGCACTGAAGCATAGGAGAGGCTGCACGGTGTCCAGTTGTGAGCATCACTGATAACTCACCACCATCCTCTGAACACCGCGATGGCTCTCAGCACATCACTGCAGCTCAAACGGTAAGACAAGCTACATTCTCAGTTTCCTTAAGTCACTTGGGGTTTTTTTCCAAAGCCATTTCAGCATTTTCCAATGCTCAAAATAATTTATACCGACTTTATAATCCACAAACTCCTCGCTCAATGTGAACATCTTGACCCCTAAAAAAGTTTCAGGGCTATTACATTAGTGGCTGTTTGATGTGGTACAGCCACCACTTGCCACTGCAAAACACTCTGGTGAGAAGGACAAGCATCTTTACAATGAAATTATTCTATAAAATGCTTCCCCCCAGGAGAGGGAAGATTCCCACAGAGAGCAGGCAAGAGCAAATGGGCTAAAGAAGCAATGGACCAGAAAGTAAGCTGAGAAGCATTTTCAGGTTCATAATCACTCCCTTGGTACTGTATCATGCATTTTAAAAATTAATATATCCTATCCCGACCAAAGCAGCTTACCTGTCACAATGGGGGGTGTCTCATACAAGTATTTCTGGCACTGGAGCTGATACTGCTTCCATTTCTGCATAACCTCAGAGAGGGACCCATCTGAACTCTGAAAGAGAAATCACAAGTCTCAGACATTGCAGGGATTTAAACTATAGGTTTTTCGTGTAGATTGAGTAGGTGAATGTGAAAATGACTACAGAAAGTCAAAACAGCACTGCTTTTCATAAAGGGTACAGGATGCTGCTATGCATTTGCCTAATTTCAACCAAAGAAATCCCCTCCTATTTGTACTATGAGGAAATAAAAACCCCACAAACTATACCATGTCCTCACTGAAACCCAAACTGAGCTAAGCTTGTTCTCTTGAACACACCCCAGTTGTGTGATTTATTATTTCATGAAAAGACAGGGACAGCGGTAAGTCCTTTATTAGTAGAGGTTTTCTTTCCAACAGCACTATTTCTGCTTTCCACTGTATTCAGTTGATATTCCACATGCATTCTTCCAAAATGTAGATGAAAGCTTTACCAGCTTATTTTTTCTTCCATGAACAGCTTTTCCCTGCATCCTGCATATTTTTCCTGGAACTGCAGAAGGAATGGGAACCTCCTTTTTGCACATTTTGACAGGCTGCAGGTTCCACCACCAGTTACCCCAAGCAGCAAAGGGGCAGGGGAAAAGTATGTTCAAATTTCATCTGAGGACAAATTAAATTAGCTGTTATTAGAGTGGGCAGCTAACTCAGTGCTGGCTGCTCACTCAACCCTAGCAGATGTCCTACCTGGCTCACAGAGATCCAGCTTTACTCACTGCATTTGAGTAGAAACATTAATCCTTCTCCCCCTTCTTCACATTTGTATAAACCAAGTTATGAATATCAGGATTAGGAGGCTGTCAGTGATCAACAATGCAGGTAACTGAGCCTTCTTTTTCCAGAGAAAGGCCCAGCATGGATGTCTCGGGCATCAACAGCATGAACCTAACAGTACAACACACTAATGCTGCTGAGTGGAGGAAAACTCCTTTAATCCCAGATGTCAATCAGTTTATTTAGTGAAGCATGAGGGTAAATCCTTGCAGTTTTACCCTCCCAGCTTCAATTGCTAATTTTTATTTTCCTGTTGTGCTTCTAAACCTTTTTCAGATGGTTAGAATAAAATCAGAGTATGGGAATAATTGTTTTGAAATGAAGAAGCCATTTTAAAACTGTACTGCATTTCAGAAAAGCCAAACTGAACGCTGTCCACTACAACCAATATGATTAAAATTTAGACACCAATACAATCACCTTGATATAAAAGAGCAGAAGTAGGACTGGCACTTGCGAATTACAGACCTCTCAAGTCTTCTTTTATATCCTTTCAACAAAGAAAACTTTTTGAAGAGAAATAATCCAAGCACCACATGCATAATGCTTCTGCCTGGATTAACCCACTACATTTAATAACAAATATGGTCTTGCACAAATGAAGCAAAGTACAACATTTACTAAATACCTGTGTTGTGTTCCAAGAGTAAGCACCTATAACTTCACTTGCAGTTAGGGCCTCACAGTCATAATTTTAGAAGAATTTAGTCAGCTTTGCCTGAAGTCAAAACAAGCACAAGCCTGTGGATCTTGGAAACTCTGACCCTGTGTGCCTCATTTAAATCACCTTATCTATGCCAATAAATGCTGCAAAGTCTGTCTATTGTAAAACAAATGGATTCTACTGAATGTACCTATGGAAACACAAACCTGTAGCACAGTGATCTATGCTCAACATACCTAAAGGAGAAAGAAACATTGACTAAATGAGATCTACAGGTGTGCAGAGAAACAGATAATCAGTAACTAAAATTAAAATGTAATTTACAGATCCATGGAAGCTGAATAAGGACAGATGACCAAAATACAAGGAGAGAAACAGTTTTCAAAATTTTCTCTCAGGCAGTCTTTACAAAGTGACTTTTAGGTTATATATCTTCTAGAATCAGAGAATCATTTAAAGGTCTTCATTTTACAAGGGTGGTAAACTGAAGTTACACAAGACTCTTTCACTAGCCTCTCATCACCAGGTTAACACTCTAATAAAGGAATTAAAAGGAACATTTTCACAATGAACTCTTAAATTAGAATTCAGAATAATTTCAGAAGTTACTAAACATCACATATCTTCCCAAAAAGTAACTATTGAGCAAGCATGTTGACAACTACATCAAGTAAATCCAAATTCAGTTTTTAAAATCATTACAAGATCAAGATGCATACAGAGATTAATTTAGAAACAAGACTCTACCTTTCAAAATATCCTGAGAATATCCTAAAACTGCTCACACTAAGAAAATTAGCTCTTTTGGAGTCAGGAAGCTTTGAAGTAATTTTTTCTAAATCAAACTTTCATCTATTGCCTTCATGAATGCAGGAACAACCACCTCTAACTACAACTTGAAAGTAAGCCTCTATCCCATCATTTAATGAAAAAGTAAAAACATTCTACTTATACTGGTTTTTCATAATATGAGAAGACAACTCTAACAAGGAGATTAGCAAACTATAAGAGTGACATAATTAGACATGCCTTTCTGTGGAGATGACCAATTTGTAGACAATTTTCTATTATCTATAGTTTGTCGCAATAAGACAAAATATAAATGCTACGACTACATAATTTGTTCTCTCTATGCAACAGTTCACAGTGGTTCAGCTAAATACCATGGTTTGTTATCAGACAAATTGACTTAAACTTCATTTTAATATATGCTAATCCCTCTTTCTCAGAGCTTATGGTCCACATGAACAAGAATCACAAGTTACACAGTGCCACAGATTTACCATGTGAATAGTTATTCAAATAAGAGATACTGTATTTTCTTGAGCAGTTATATAATTCCTTCTGCAACAAAGCACTAAATGAATGTATACAAGGCCAATGTTCCTCTGTCAGTACCTAAAACTTGGAGCAAAAGGAAAATGTATAGCTTGGTTAAACTGAACTATATTTTTGTTGCTGAAAGCATGTAGTTGTGGACTCACTTTGGGGCTTTTTTTCCCCGTTATATTCAACCATGGGAGGAAAAACAGCAGTAGTTTTGCTGTGGTGAAAATGTATCACAGAAGGATAGTGGAGCAGAAGATGTAAGCATGGCTGACTGGTTAAGGTGGAAGAGTCAAAAGGCATGAATTAATGGAAGACATTAAGGAAGTGAGTGATGGTGCAGCCTAAGGAGCATGAAATCAATGCAGAAAAATTAGGACAGGCAAGAGGACAGAGACTGGGAGCCTCTCAGTGTACGTATACAATCAAGTGCAATTAATCTCCAGTGAACACACCCTAAATCAGCACATTTAACAATCTAAACACAGAATTCCTTACAAATCCTTAACATCTTCACAGGAAAGCCCTTTTCTATGGCCATCATTTGTCTTCATAGGTGCTACTGTAAACGGAAGCATTTTAATCACTTTTCAACATCTTTGAAACTATTCCTGCTGAAACAAAAACAAGGTGATCACAGACCCAAGGTGATCAATGCCACAAAAGCAATATTCTTCTACAGCGAAACATGAGCACACAGGGACATTTTGTCCAGAAGGATCTGTGAGAGACAGTATCAAAAGTTTTACTGAAACCCAAAAGAATTACATCAACTTGCTTCCCTTGATCAGCTAGTTGGGTTCCCTTCTCAAAACGAAATCCGATTTACTGGTGCAGCACCACCTTGAATATTGTGTGCAGTTTAGGTCACCAGAATATAAGAAAGATTAAACAATTAGAGAGACTCTAAAGGACGGCAACAAAGACAGTGACTGTCCTTGAGGGGAAGCCATATGAGGAGCAGCTAAGGTTGCTCGGTCTGTTCAGCCTGGAGAAGAGCAGACTGAGGTGAGACCTCATGGCAGTGTACAATTTCCTTGTGAGGGGATGAGGAAGAGCGGGCACTGATCTCTTCTCTGTGGCGACCAGTGACAGGACCTGAGAGAATGGCTTGAAGTTATGTCAGGGGAGGTTTACATCAGATATCAGGAAAAGGTTCTTCACACAGAGGGTGGTTGGGCACTGGAACAGGTTCCCCAGGGAAGTGGTCACAGCACCAAACCTGACGAGTTCAAGAAGGGTTTGGACAATGTTCTCAGGCACAGGGTGTGACTCTAAGGGATAGTTCTGGGAGGCCAGGAGTTGGACTCAGTGATCCTTGTGGGTCCCTTTCACCTCAGCATATTCTGTGATTCTGTGAATAAAAGTCAACACAGTGGTCACCTGACGTGTTTATTTAATTCATAGTATGGACATAAGCTTGAATTTACAGTTTTGTCCTCAAATCACAGCCCAAATGCAGCAGAACACAGCACTACCACCCCACAAAGATTTGCTGGGATCCAATATCCTTTTTCATTTATTGGGATGTCCAAGAAAGAATAATTTCCAGGTTTCAAACTTAAATGAATTCATTTGCTTGGGGCTTAAGTGCAGTCACCCTCCTGAAAGCACTTTCCCATCTAACAAGATGATTCATCTTGCCACGACAGCACTATGGGAGCAGAACTTTAAAAACAGACGGTAACACAGCGTAAGTCTGCAACAGCACTTGCTGCCCACGGAACAAATTTATCTTCCTCTGAAATTTGTCATCACATTTCTCCAATTCTAACTTCAAGTAAATATGAAAGCCTATGACTGGCAGGAAGCTATTACTATCTCTCCAAGTGCATCAGTCAACATCCAATTTCTCTGGAGTTACTACAAACCTGTCACAAGTGCTACAAATGTTGCTGCTTTAACCACTAGTGTGTAAGTACAGTTATGTTTCCTCAACTGTTGCAGAAAAACCCCCAAACTCAACTAGGCCAAAACACCCAATACTGAATTTGATGTTAATGGAGTCCTTCAACTCACTATTCACCTCATGACAAAACAATCCTGTTGAGGATCAGTCCTTCAAGTACAATGCTCCTTGAAGACCAAAAGACATTCTGGAAATGTGTTAGTGTGGGAGAAGGCTTTACTGTTCAACCTTCACTCTCCCAAAGATGATATTCAACCCAATTTCATAACTGCTTAGTTCAACTTTTGTGTAATAAGTTAATCTAAATCCATGGGCAACATCTCACAGTCCACTTATTCTCCTTTAAGTACTGAAGCTATGCGAAAGGAGAAGAACGTACATCAAAAATTACAGTGCTGTCTCTACTATAGATAGTTCAAAAGAAGTATCATTAAAGGTTACCTTTTCCAGAGATCACAAATTATTAGATCATAATTTAGGACTGACCTTCCCTAGATTTCTGTATTTATCACATTCTCTTCCCACAATACGTTGCCCAGTATCAAGTTTAATGTAATCATTTGACATTATGCAACGCTAAGTGACCCTCGGAGATAAAGTCATTACACTCAGTCCCTTCTCTAGGCCTGCTTGACTGATCAGATCATATAACATTAATTATGTTATATGATCTTATGTTCCCAACTCATATTTTACAAGATACTTCGTCAGCAGTTAGATCACTCTGTACAAATTCCTCACCCTTCAGAAAAAACAAACAGGATCAAAACAACTTATCTTTCAGAGGGAAGCCAGCTTCTAGGAGCTTTTCCTGTAAACGATTCTGTTCCTTAGTTACTAATGAACCAATGATTTCAGTAGCTCAAAAGCGCCAGAAAAAGAAACCTTTCAGCTTCCTCCCTGCTAGTGAAAAGCAACAAATGAGCTCCCTCAAAAGGAGCTACTGAACTCAGGGAGAAACTCCCTGGTGACATCTGCCAGCTGTTCTTACTCTTAGGCTGCAGCAGCTTAGTACTTACAAGTCCTTCAAGAAAAACCGAAAGTCTCAGGACTTCAATAAAGGTAAACCTTGAGAACAGTGCTTCAACATCTGTCTAAGCATGGAAACCCCTCTATGCTGTCACTGACTTCAAGTTTCATGACATCAAGCTTTTCAACTCAAAGCTGCAAGAGGAGCTCTCATCAGACACTTACTTACAATCAACACACAGAAGAGACACTCCTCTACCTGCCTCTTCAGAGCTGCTTGGCCCAGATTTCTTTTTCTTTCGGTGCTATTTGTTGCTGTTGTTCTTTTTGTTTGTTTTAAACCAGAGGCTGAATCTCAGCTTTCCTCTCTCTCTCAGCTGAAAATACCCACTGCACCACACAATGCCTCATCCTGGCCTACCTGCCCTCATGCCTTTTTCTTTCTTTCTCTTTTACACATCTTCACTGCTTCAGAAGGAAGGGTTGGTTGGCCTCAATCCCACAGCAGCCTATAATAGCACATACAAGGACACTTAACACCACCACCTCTTTCCCCTCCTCCCCTCCCCCCATTCTTAAAACTTGTTCTTCCTAGATTAAAGGAAAAAGAATTAAGCATATGCATCTCCTAAAGGTCTGGAAAAGCAGAATGCTTCCATACAGAGTCTCAGATAAGGCATTTTAAAGAACAAAACCAAAACTGATTTGAGGCACATTCCTGTTTCTCAGCACTTCTGCACAGGGTGCTCCCAGTTCAGCTGACTTACTGTTTCACAAATCATTCCAAATACATAAACTGTCTGAGCAGGCAGAAGAGTTCAGCCCTAACCGCAAGGTTTTCCATTCAAGGACCAAACACTCCAGGTCTGTCCTGGGATCTTTCATTCGTGCTTTGAAAATAACCAGTTTTCCTAACCCTGAATTTTTTGTTTTGACAAGGTGCATCTCAAGGAGAAAAATACCTCTTGGCCCCTGTAATTTTCTGGATCAAGACAAAGTCTTTGGCATTCAGAGACAGAGATGTCAAAGCAAACTTTTTAAAGACCTAAATCAACTTGCATAGTATACAGTTCCAAAATAAAGGGAATAAGGCAAAGCCTAGTATTTCAGCATGTTACAACATTTAGCATCATCTTCTAGAGACATAAATTAATAAAAACATACTCCTGTAGGTCAAGTAAGATAGTTTTAGAAAATGTGGTGCAAACCTATGTTTGTAGGGTTCAAGTTTCTAATGTTTCTGTCTCCAGTGATGGACAGACCTGGGACAAGAACAGTTACCTGAAGAGTTTTTCTGTCCTATGAAAAACTTTCCCAGCCCAGAAAGATATTTGCCTTTGGTGATTGTAGGACCCACAAATCCATATGCTTACAGCTGAATCCAATACACATTTAGACTGGCAGCCACTCTTACCGGAAAATGTTATTTTCATTACAATGTCTTTCATCCATTCTGATAAGTGTTCCTGTCAAGGATATATTACATAAGCTAGTCAAAAATGCCAGAAGAAAACTACTGAGCAACTATGCAAAGGGACAGAAGAAAAAAGGACAATTCAGAAGTGACTATAACTCACAAACTCTTGGAGAGAAGAAAGCAATCCAACAATTTTAGTGAGAGACAGCATACAGCACTCATGAGAACTGCATTATCATACAAGGAGATTTTACTGTGCATTGCAACTCTAGACATACGCTTTCTGAACTGCTCTTTACCAGAGGACTTCCATTGATGTAGTTATACAACAGAGCAAGCAAAACATAATAATTTAAAATACAGTTTTAGACAGAGATGCAAAGTATAGCTCTAGAAACATTATGGAATGAATAAAAGCACAGTTGAAAAACACTGCAGGAGCAGGGAAAGCTACAAAGCTGAATGAGAGCAGCACTTCCTGTCTACCCTCACAGATTTAGAAAAAAAATTCAGTCTAGGCTATTGGAAGAGAAACTCAGCATTTCATTAAAAATGCAGTAACACAGAATCATAGAATGGTTTGGGTTGGAAGACATTTAAAGATCATCTAGTTCTAATACCTCTGCTCTGGTCAGAGATATCTTTCACATAGATCCCATTGCTCAGAGCCTGCTCTAACCCAGCCTTGAACACTTCCAGGGATAGGACGCACACCTTTTCTGAGCAACCTGTTCCAGTGGCTCACCACTGCCATACTAATTCTCATATGAAGTAATTTCTTCTTTCTATCTAACATAATTCTATCCTCCTTTAGTTTAAAACCATTACCCCTTGTCCTGTGACACTACCAGCCCTGGTAAAAAGTCTCTCTCCACCTTTCTTACAAGCCCCACTGAAGTACTGAAAGGCCACAATAAGGTCTCCTCAGAGCCTTCTCTCCTCCGGGCTGAACTATCTGAGTGCTCTCAGCCTTTCTTTGTAGGAGAAGCCTCAGATCACTTCCACAGTCCTCTTCCAGACTCAGTCCAACAGGTCTATTTCTCTTTTATTGGGAACCCCAGAGCTGGATGCAGCACTCCAGGTGGGATCTCACAAGAACAGAGCCAGGGGCAGAATCCCCTCCCTCACCCTGCCAGCCACGCTGCTTTGGGTGCAGCCCAGGACACATTTGGCTTTCTGGGCTGTGAGTGCACACATTGCTGGGTCACATCCAGCCTCTCATCCACCAGAACCCCCAACTCCTTATCTGCAAGGCTGCTCTTGATCCATTCTCCACCAAGCCTGTACTGACACTGATGATTCCCCTGATCCAGTGCAGGACCTTCCACTTGGCCTTGTTGAACATGGGTTCACTTCTCAAGCCTGTCAAGGTCCCTCTGCATAGCATCCCTTCCCTCCAGTGAATCAACTGTACCACTCAGCTTAGTATCACCTGCAAATGTACTAAGGGTGTACCCAATCCCACTATGCCTATTAATAAAGATATTTAAGAGTACTGGTCCCAGTACAGACCCCTGACGGACATCACAATCACTTACTATCAAATGGAATAGAGGGAAAATTAGGGATATATAGGGCTGAAAAAGCAAAGGAGGTTTAGGGTGGAATTGAGATGCCTGATCATAGGTACCTATAGCTCCACTCAGCATAGTCCCTTATTTTGTCTCCTGCCACACCTACAGAGAGGTACAGGAATCCCCTGTATTTTACATCACATCCATTAGTCTCATACAGGGTCTTGAATACTGTAGAAGTTTTGAGCAGCTCTAGATGCCTACATTTGGGCAACTGACTCATCTCTAAGCTGCTCAAGCAAAACAAAATAAAGAACATCTGTCAAAGCTGGACTTCTGGCTCCTCTTGCTAAGGTTTAAAATGCAATTAGTTAAGCTGGTTCTTTAGGACATACTGAACCAAGTGCATTTAAAAGGATCTTTATCTTGTGCTTATAACTGATTGATTTCTCTGTACCAGCCAGCAATTGTTCAGTCCCAGAGCTGGCTGAGCAGAGGGACAGACTGAGCCAGCAGTTCCACAGAGCCATGGAATTGCAACATTTGAGTTTTAAAAGTTGAAAAAAAAAAACAAAACACCAAAAAAAAATCCAAAAGTAATCTTCCTCTCAACCTCAGGGACTGAATGAACATCACTTCATTGTAAATAATCTGTATTTTCACTAGGCAGAAAAAGCTCTAAATCCTTTGATTTTCCATACCAAAGCACCCCAAGAGAGTTAAGCTCCCCCAACTTTTCAAATGAATATTAACTGTCACTCTTCCTAAGGAGCTGTGGTGCAAAGTGGAGAGAGAGAGCTGTTTTTTTGAAGATCACAAACTCTGTAGCAATGTAAGCCTGGTCACCAGTTTGTCATCCCATGACTGCAGTCCCTGCAATAAACTCAACAAGAAGAAAAAATAAACAAATAAATCAGACACATTAACTTTCACAAACCTTTTCCTCAGTGAAAGCATTCTTGTCTATACTTTTTTATTTGTAAACAAACTTAGTTCTCCAGTTAAAAAAATAATTCAACAGAAAAACAATGACCACAAAGCTATTTAAAAAACAACACCATACACAAACTCAAAAACTTCAGTATACCATTTCATGGGTTCTGCATCTACTATCACTTACAGATTGCTAGAGTAGAATGCAATCAAATCTGTATTGCTTTTACCAGTCCTAGTTGAGGGCAGTAGTTTATTTCTGTTTTAACAAATGCAAATTAACTCCCTCAGCAGGTCATTGCCACAGTGGCTCAAGATTCACTGTCCCATTATCTGCCATATGTCTTGTCCCTGCCAAGGCAGTTATACGTAGCACCTTCACAAATGGCCAGTGTTTTCATCAACAGTTACAGCACATCTGAGAACTGAGCATACAGGTGAAGTTCTGCCAGTGAAGCTCATTCTCCAGACGTCATCTGTTTGCCTTCCAAATCCTAAAAAGTAAAAGTACTTGACAAATTTATCCAGAAGAGATTAACTTCCCCAGTTTTCCTGCAATCCCTCTGAGCCAGGGAAGCGGACTCCAGAAATACAGACAAGTCAAGTTGAATCACAGACCTTCTTTATTCTAGGACTGCAAAGGAATTTATGAACCACCCTATTGCTAAGGAATTGCTCAGGTTTTTCCTCAAATCTGATGCATTAATCTTGCATGCCAAATACCCAAATACTAATTCTCAGTCCCTCTAGTACAGTCAGTGCCAGGATCTCTGGGTGCAGCTGAATCAGCAGCAAAGGATCTATGCATTAGTTCTGTAAGGTAATCCCACATGCTACAATGTCCGCAAACAGCAGCACAAGAGAGGAACTTGAACCAAGATCTACATTTTCAAAAGACTGTCCCTACCCTATCTTCAGGCCACTTCTATCATGCTTTGATCTTCATCTGTTGGAGTCTCATTACATCATTTTCTCAATATCTGGGAAATCAGTGTATTTTCTTCATCCAGAATCCTCACCAGTCCCAGGGCTGGATCTTACTTCTTCACTTCAGTCATATAGCACAGCCTTAAGCCCTGCAGACGTGCTGTGGCCACAGCCAGTTTGAAAGATAGTCATAACTCTCCACAGAAATCAGCCTGCCTCCACCTCAGCACTTCTTTCCTTCTCTTACTCTGAAGCAAATGCTGCTAAAGAGGTTTGTGGCTTAAGATACAGAAGTGAACTGCAATTGTGTTGATGTTAAAGCTGACAGGACTTAATTTCTTCCCACTTTTCCTTGGGGACACCTTCAAAATAATGGGGAAAGTGAGAAATAGAGGAAGCTTGCTGTTCAGGCAGCAAGGTACCAAAACACTGGGTTTTAGGAAAGCAGGAAATAGGGTAAAGCCCAAGGGAGAAGCAACTTGGTAAGCCAAGCAAAAAAAAAAAAATGCAGAGAGCTTCAAGTAAGCTGTCCAGCCTGGACAAATGGAAACACAGAGGATAGAGCTGCCCCTCCAGTCAAGTCTCTAAATTATTCATTTTGAGGAAGGTTAAGTTGTGCACAAAGCTTCCCATCCCCAAAGCTTCAATTCTAAAAGCACTGAGGGGAGCAGTGACCATGCAGTAATAAAGCTGAAAATGGATAGGTCACTTAACAGAATTAAACTCATTCCATGTTAGTAGTTTCACAGCTACATATTTCCCCATCTGACATTAACTTTAAATCAAGCAGCACTTGTAGGAACAGAATACATTCACAGGGAAGATGCTAGAGAAAAAAAACTTAGGAACATAAATAGCAGAGGGTTGGCTTGACATGTATTTTCAGAGAGAAAGTTTGCTTGCTGAGCTAACCTGCTCTGCAAAAGACTTATGTTTTCATCTCAGTTCATCCTTAAAATGTACTTTTGAAGCACTAGGTCATATTATAGCATAACTATCAGCATTTAAAGCAGCACAAACCAGCACCACCGTTGAAAGCAGTGGTTTCTCTGTCCCCAGAGAAAGGTGGTGATTTTCTCCCCCATGCCTCACTCCTCTCTTCTCCTTATGCCTTATGATGCACTCATACCATCAGCACCATAAGCCAAACAGCCTTACTCTCCAAGGTAAAATTAAACAGGAAAAATATTTGACAGGGTAAGAGTTGCTGTGAAGCATAAACAAATGCAGCACAGCTCACACTAGGTGTAAGAATAACCTTAATTATTCACCATCTTAGAAGAAGTAAGTAAAATACTGTACAGCATATAAAATTAACTACTTGTATAAAAATGTTCGGGGTAGCAGTCAAATGTATTACTCAAAGAAGCAAGGATTTGAGTACTTCAGCAATTGGAGAAACAGCCCTTAAGTTTTCCTCATCTAAGCTCCCTACCATCCAGCTCATCATTTTTCACCTCTTACAACCATGGTGACCTTGAGGCCAGAAGAACTCACAGTGGTAAACTCATTAATTTCCCACATAGCATCTCCTAGAGCCTCACACCAACTGCTGCATCCATCTCACACCTTCCAGCCTGACCAGAAAATACGATTCAGAAACAGATCTAATCTTGACTTGAAGACTCCAAGTGACCAAGAAGCCACTGCACTCTGAGGCAAGCTGCTACTGTGGTTGATCACCCTCAGTATGGAATTAACTATGCAAATCACTTTCCTAAAAAGCAACTACCTTGCAAAACATGAAGTATGCCACAATAGTTTGAATTAATAAGATGGGGCTGATGTAATTAGATAATACCTGCCTCAATTTTCCCTAGATAACAGGTTGTTTAATACTTCTGAGGTTAGGCCATTTTTCAATATATACAACACTGTTGGATGAGTATCAGATTAAACAGCTCAGAGTTAGTAGTGAAAGGAAACACAACCGAATTTTTCATAGATTGCTACCATTAGGTACCATGCTAACCCTGTTGTGGAGCCCTGCAAAGGACAGCCCAGGCTCCTCCACCCCACTACCATTAAGACTCGGTTTCCGATAAAGGCGCCAGCAGTCCATTAGCCACCAATGCTGCAGACTTGTCGGATAGTTTAATCTTCATCGGCATTTTTATAACTGTTGGTTTGTACTTGTTGCCACTGTCTTCCTTACCTTTTCATTATACATAATTCCTGGGGTTATTGTAGCCACCATGTCAATTTCTGAGAGGAATAATTTAAGTTCTAAGAAGACAACTACAGAGTTGAAGGAATTGGGGACACTATCAGCATCCCTACCATTTCAAAGTATTTGTGCTTTTATATGATAATGCTTTCCTATCACATTATTTTTACTCTTAACTTTGCAGCTGCACATGGCAGCTTAGATTTTTTTTTTCTACTTTTGCAGTTAGAAGGAATGAATTGGGTAAACAAGTCAAAATCTGTAGATGGAGGTGCTGTAGTATCAGGGCTGTAGATCACATCTGCTTTTAGAGATTGGCAAAAGCTTTCTCGCTTGAACATTTTGCCCAAAACAAAATAATTCTGTTCCTCACAGCTACCAAAGTAGCAAACTGCTACACTACAGGCAACAGCAGTTCTCTGTTCCACCTCAGGCATCTTTTTTTCTTTAGCACTGTAGAAAGTTCACTGAAACATTTAGATTTAAAATAGGTGAATAAGCCACTGTATGTGAAGTTTCTGCTCAAACACACACACAGACACACATATGTGCATACATACCCCTCACAAGAGGGGTTCTCTGTTCCAAGACACAGAGAACACAGCATTACATGTCCCATGCCTTCTTCCTCTCTCGCTGTCTTCTTCCTCTCCCTCTTACAGAGTGCATGTGGAGTCAAGGAAGATATGACTCAAAGCACAGGAGCTTAAGTGGATTTGCCATACGAAAGTATTAGGAGTCTCTACTCATTTTCTGACTTTAATTACTGAATTCTGTCTAAATTTCTCAGCTGTCTCATCCTCCTTTCTTATACATATACCCACATATAATACTTAAATCCATTGTTACTTTATATGTTACAGGAATAGAGCAAATCTCAACCTAAGATTAGTATACCTAAAGGTGTTGAAATGCTCCTGTACTTTTATCAGAAGAGCACATTTTAAAAGAAACTCATTACCACAGCTTCTCTTCTCCACATCTTCCTACTCCCTCACCTGGCTCTCAACAGGCTGAAAGCAATCAATACTCTGTAAAAACAAAACAAAAAATAAAATAAAAACTAAAACCAACACAAAATAAATGAATTTATCATTTATCACTAAGTAATCAAATCACAAAATTTAAACCCTATGAAGGACTAACCAGGAGATCAGATAGATCTTTAAGATTGACACTCGGTACATAGACCCCACAGAATGTGAAGCCATTAAGATTTTATCTCATGAGTAAAACATACTTATTACCCATGTAGAATTAAAAGCACTGAGTGGAAAAGAAAGGAAAGGTCCACTCCAAAAACAGGCTGCAAATGTCAGAAACCCAAAAAACCTTGTGTTCTAACAACCTGCAGGAACAGATTTTGTTCAGGTCATTAAGATGCATCTTCCCCCTTTATGGCAACCAAGATTTATTCAGATACAAACCTCCAGCAACATCCTTTTCACAACAGTCTCCAATTATTAAAATGAGCAAGTCACAAAATCATTAAGTTACATGCTTTACAATTCCTGCCCCCAAAATGACAGCTCATTTGGCTATATAGAATGTTTAAAAAAGGAGGGGAAAAAATAAACAAAAGGACATTTTTATTACCTTCTCAAAACCAAAAGAAACACAGATGCTCATCACTAGAATTTAGTGAGGCTCCAGTTGAGCCTAGAATCTCTGTAGGCTAATTACTATATAAACAAGTGTTTAGGGCAGGGGGAAATCTTCCTAAAAATCTCCGTCTTAACTGGAGTTTTTCAGAAGTATACATTTCACGGAACTCAAAGGAGGAAACAACACAGCCAAAAAAGGCAGTAACTCACTGCACGGAGGACAGGAAGACAACACTGGCCAGAGCTGGGACATGCTCCCTGGAGGGGCCCATTAGATGAGCAGCTTGGTCAAGCAGACAAACACACAGCAGACAGGCCAGCTTGTCTGCTTTGTTTCTACCAAAACTTTTAATGGAAAGGACACTAACCCACAGAACGTTTCTCTTGTCAGATTACTTGGACCAGAAATGGTCAAAAACTTAACAAGGCGCCAGGGTGGAGGAAAAGACAGATGAGAGGCAAAAGAAGGCTAAAGAGAAAATGATTTAGTCAAGACCAAAGTAGGCTGACACTTTCCATTCCCAACTGTTCAAATAGTTTATTTTCCAGTTTGGATCATAAAACTAAATAAAAGATAAGCATTGCAAAATAAGCACAAAGCACTTAGATCACAATGGTAGTGGAAGTTGAATATTTCCATGTCGGCTGCCTGTCATCCCATACTTGACAGTGTTCCAAGCTTGCTACAAATTTGCTATGAAATTATCTTCTCATTTCCCAATGACATAGTCTGCTGCCCATGCTGTCTTTCAAGAAATACTTTTCTTCTGTGCTGATCCCAGCTGTCCATTGAGCAGGATACAGATACTTTGGACAATACAATAAATCTGTTTTTATCCACAATTTGATTTTGTTCCAAATATTTCCAGCATGACAAAAATAGGATAAAGAGGGAAGAATAAGAACAGCTATAAATTAAAAACAAACCAAAAAAAACTCCAGAGACCATAGAGTAGCATCAACATAAAGATCACCATCTCACATGTAATCTGGGGACAAGAGAAAGTATTTGGAATTCAGGATTTTCTAGCACACTAACTGGATCTTTAGTTTCTCCTTGATCAGTCAGTACACAGGCTCTCTCTTCTTCCCCATCTTTAAGTACAGGCATGTTCACGAATTACTCAAATGTGAATTTTCTTTAAGGCTTCACTTAAGCATTATGCCAAGCAGCTTAGTCAGAATAGCAAAGCCAAGATTAAAGAGCACTGTTGAAGAAAACGTAGAGTATTTTCATAGACAACAGGGGAAAGACAAGACAGCAAAGCTTAAAGCCAAGTTATGAACCAAGCTGCAGGACCTGAGAACTCTACATGCAAGGAGCAATACGAAAGACAGACATGAAAGAAACTAATTATTGTAAGCTTGAGCAAGTACAAAGTTAACCTCATGAACTATAAATGATGTTTACATTAGCTTTGTTCTCCCAATATTACAGCCTTCAAGCTCCCTCAGTAGTCCATGTAGCGCCACCTGACAACTTGGCTTGTTATTAAGTGCCTGGCTCTAAAGAGTATACTGTTTAACAGTACAAATAGTCTCACTGATGAAGATGTCCACTGTGCAGCTGTAACCCCCCCTCCACCAGCAATCAATTCTACAGGAACTGAGAACATTTTCAGACAAACACAGTCCTTCAACTGAGACCCAATATAAAAAGTAATCCTCTCCTGCTTTCTCTAGCTATTACAGATATTTCCAAGGCACCCATCACATTAGTTTTCAAACACACAGACTTGGTGAATTAAGTGAACACTGGAGGAAGCAGTACCACTCCTTCCCTATAATAAGTACTTGGAAGGGGTCATCTTCCCAAATGAATTACAGCAACATGTGCATGTTATCGATAGCAAGAGAGACAACAGCTCCTACTTCCTACGCAAAATGCAAGGCAACGCTGTAACCCATTTCCACATTCAATAATTGAAATGTTACATAGCAATGTTACTCAACTCAATCTCCCTAACATGAAGAGAGCAAAATATTAAAAGTCTGCAACTTCAAACGTTTCCAAGAAAAATAGTAAAAGAAGAAAGGAAACACTTCCCCAAAGCCCAAACCTGGACATTTCTCATCATCTATCGGCCACAAAATGTTCCACCAGACTTGCAGAGGAGTCACAAAGACACACTTCACACAAATCGTGAGGCACCTCTGTTTCTTTTCTCACATGACTATTCCCTTTTCTATTTGTGGAAGAAAGCCTTTATATGAAAGCGCAAACATTATATAAGCTAAAAAGAAAACTTTAACATAAAGAACAACAGCTTCTGAGTGAGCCACAAGTTACAGTTTGGCAGATTCCTTGTCACCAACAACCAGTCTTGGATGGCACCTCTCCCTTGACTGCTCAGAGTAACCACTACTACAGCAACAAGATGGACAGGTTGCTACTCACCTTCTCCTCTTCCCTTTCCCATGTAAAGAATTCAGAGTCCTATCCCCAAAGAGGACTCCAACTACTTTTTGTAGCTGAAAGCACACACTTCTCACCCATCCTGACACAGAATTAATTTTCTGTTGAAAAACATTTTATTCTGAACAGGTTTTCAAAGAGTTTCCCTACAACACACCACATATACCCCTCAAAATAAACCAACCAAAAAAACCCCCACCCCAAAACCCTTCTCTGTCATTCTTCTAGGAAAAGGAAGAACATCCCAGAAGATCACAATAAAGGTCCAAAAAAGAGACCGCTGTTCACATTTGGAAGGTCTGTGACACCCTTTTGCTAAAGCCAAGCAGAAGTAGTAGAAGCCTTCACTAACTCAAGGCTTCTTTTACAGAAAATTAACAATCTGCAGCTGTAACAGCTTCCTCTGGAATTAATATGTAGGGGAAGAGATTAATCTACATAATCATTTGCCGATTTCCTTACTCAATGTTTAATTGCTGGTGTGATCATGTAAAGGTCTGTTTGAGTCCAATCCAAGGTGGTTATAAGTCTGTTGTACAGAGATTTATTAGACCATTTCACCTCAAAAAAAGTTTGGATTTGTGAAATACCACACTAAACTCAGTTTCTACCTAATTAAGAAGGATGAATGGTGGCAGAGTGCAAAAGAAGGCAGGAGCAAGGAGCAAGACAAAAGCTTTGCTCAACCATTAGAGGAAGTCCTACCACTCCTTTACCACAACAAGCAAGTAGGAAATAAAGAGCTCTGACAACTGCAATTGGCATTGATGTTATCCTGCCACACGAGTAAATAACTAAGTGGCCCTGCTTGAGGGAGGTTGAAGCAAATCACCTTCAGAGGTTGCTTCCAACCTCAGCCACTCAGTGGTTCCAATGACATTTAGACATCAAAACAAGTAAGAAATCAAGAAAAGCAGTTTCCAACTCCAGCTTTGTTTCCTGCAATTTAAAACCATCTCTACCGTTGCAAGGCCATTACGTTAAGAGTTCAACTATTAAGCTAACATTCCTTTATTGTTACATCTTATTAGTAATAAAATCAGTTTTATTCTATAAAGCTTTAATAGCCTCATTCATTACCACCGGGTGTGTTAATCCCCAAGGAGCAATGAACACATACAGAGCATACGGAATAGTTACAGAGTAATTATTCTACAGGTATCTGCTAGTGCAAGTTTCTCCCCTAACCAACTACATTAATTAAAAGAGAAAATTGCTGCCCCTTGGAAGCCCATAGGGAGCAAAGCTGAGTGCAACTGAATGCAGGTTTTTTAAGTTTCCTGGGTCAACTTTTATTCAATTAAACTAATAAACAGGATTGCCAAGATCTAGGCTCAAAGCACATTTATCACAGCAATAAATGTGTTGGAACTTAGTTTTCTGAAATACTATTTGAACAGGATGTTTCTGACCACCTTTATTTCTCTAAGCCATCCGTGCCATCTCTGTGATGCTCTGTATTTCATTTAGAGAAGTCATACACATTAAGGATTTAGGGCTTTTTGAAAGAAGTCCAGAACAAACACATCTTAATTTATTTGATATGCAATTTGTAACTACCCAGTGTCACTGTAAACAGCACATAATAGCATCTTGTCTTTTTTTTTCCAGAGTATACTGTGCCTGCAGTGTCATCAAGTTTGAAAGGAATGGGATCTTTTTGCTATTCTTAGAGTGATGCATTTCAAATGGTACTTGATGAATTTGTCTTCATTAAGAAATGGTAATAAAAAGAGCAGCATATTAGAGGACATCACAGCATCTGACAAAAGCAAAGACCAACTACTATTTCATATAATTTAGGCCAAATACCACACTTTTAATTTTTCCATCTCAAGGGATAAAAGGTAAAGGCTTCATTCACACTGCATAACAAGCTTTGCACAGCAGAACATTTTTATTTGGGAGGAATGGGACCAAAGGAGGAAGATGGAGATTGTCCTGATTATCACTGATCTAGTGATACACAGCTGTATATCTTATTTCTAACCCATCCACAGCTGTACCAATACTCTTTTAGAGGTGACCTAGGTGCAAGTCAAAGTGCTTTACAGGGTCTGGCTCCTTCCACAACACCAGTAGCACCTCTAGTGATATTGGGGCATACAAGACAGGCTATTACTCTCCTAGATGTTGGTGTTCCCCTCACACTTCATGCTTCCCACTCAATTTCACATAATGAAGCAGAGCAAAAAATTCAAGCAGTAATGCTTATATTCTCACTCTCTCTGAAAGGCACAAAATGTGGATTTCTATGTACAGACCTCTTCAGCACAATAATCAGTCTGTAGAGAAGTCACAGCCAGACATAAAGGCAATATGTTTCCAGACAGTATGTTTGCAAATGTGACAGGTACTTTGCTCTGCCACCCTATTCCATCTCTCAAGGTGCTCCCTCTGAGCCTGAACAACACAAAGATCACATTGGGATGAGTAAATTAATAATTTCATAAAGTAGTACTTGAATAGAACATTCTGTAACTTATAAACCACATCTTTTGAGTTTCCTGGTTTTCCCCTTCCAACTAGACAAAGAAAGACACGTGATACCTGTCAATGCTTCTGTACACCCAACCCTTTCTGCATATCAAAATGACTTACAGCAACTCTTCAGTAGCTTCTGTACAACACTCTAGACATGTCAGAAGAGAAACAAAGTTATCAATTTCCATCTTGAAGAAAATCTGTAAAGATGTTACTGCATTTCCAGAAGCCTGTGCATGTCAGAAAATGGATCTTAGGCTAGAGGCTTGTAGATATTGGGCATGTCAGTCCCTCCCAGAAGGTCTGAAAGGTAATAATTACTACTTTTTCACACTGCAGCTTACTAATTACATTAACCCCATACTTCAGAACTTCTACCAGGCACCTGCAGAAGCAGAAAACTAAACCTGAAACACCACCCAAAGGGAGGAAGTCTTCTGCCATTACTTTACCTGCAATTGTTTGGAGATAGTCTCCTTTACAGGTGAGAGCAAAAAACACCTGCTGAGTTGCTAACAACAAACATGGCACACTCTGCCTATGATTTATCTTCCACTCAATAAAAATCTAGGAAAGAGATAAATATCACAAAAGGATGCTAGACAGAAGTTAAGAGGAAGTTGTTCTAATGTCTCCAACCCTTCCCCAGAGCTGGGGCTTTAGGCTGCAGCACAGTACACAATATTAAGCCACATCCACCAAGGCTCCTGCTATCATGGACATCAAATGTTTTCCTGTATGCTTTGTGCATACATGACCTTGACTATAACAGCTAAGTTAAAAACAGTCTCCCCATCTAACTGAGCCCAAACCCTTTGTCCTTTCTTCTCTCCATTAAAAGCTGACTGTCAACTTGAAAAACTTGGTGGTAATATCGTTGCAATTGCAGGGTCATACCATACCCCCTCATGTAATATCTTCCTAATGCCTTATATAGTACAGCAAACTTCAAATTAAAAAGAGATGCTGTAGAATGCTTTGGAAGTTCAATTCTGTTTTAGGGTGGTGTTTGAGTTTGATTTTTTTATCCTGGGTGGTCACAGATTTTGACACCCATCAGAGGTAAGAAGGTAATCCTCTGATTTATATGCTCTAAGAGGTTCTTAGAGGACTGGGGGCCCCTTGCTGCAGTTGAGAGCTAATCTACTTGTCATCCATCCTTTATACCTCCCTAAATTGTCATAACATCCAATTACACTCGTTTTATGAAGGCTTCTTTCAGATGCTGAGAAAGACTGAATTGATAAAAGAGAAAAGCATATGCAAAATTGGACAGTTGCAAAGGTTCTTCCACAAAGAGTTTGACTCTTTAGCTGCTTCCAAGGCCCAATGAGAAAGCAGGTTCCTCTTCCTGAACTTCTCCTACAGTACAGCAGAGAGCACATAGGAACAGCAACAGAGCAAGGAAAAGGGTGGCACAAAAACAACACCTAAAATCACACAAACAACAGCTAAAACCACATATCACTACTAGAATGCAAATTTCAAAATTTGTACTGAAGGCCTCAAAGAAGGCACTAGGAGAGTGGCAGGGCATGTTCACAAGTGGGACAAGGCAAGAAGAGAACAGCTGAATGCAGACAAGCTCAATGGACAGACGAGCACAAGACAAAAATATGGTAATTGAAAAAGCCAGCATAAAACAATTGAAGAAAGGGATGGTGAGGTGAGCTAACAATGAAATGCAATCAATTGCAAGAAAAATAGCAGTCAATACCAGACTGCACTGAAACAGCAATCTATTAACAATCAATTACGGTGAAACAGCAATAAGATGTAGTCAGTAAAATGACCAGCTGAAGGAACTATTCTTTTTCACGTGTAAACTGAATTTCCCTACACAGCTACCATATTTTTGATTGCTCATTCAGTTAAATTAAGCCCATGTCTTCTCTATACAACTGCAGTATTTATGTGACTATTAAGAAGCCATACTTGAACTTGGGGCAGGGGCTGCTTGCAAAATTTCATGTAAACATTTGGGAAAGATCTGTTTATATTATCATGTCTACACTTAGCAAGCTGTATCAATTCATTCAGGTACATCAGAGGGCAATGGCAGTTGCTTGTTTTTTTATGAAGACAAGACCATAAAGATTAAGGGGAAGACAACAGGTAGAAATTCACTCACATTCTCCTCCACAGAAATGTGCCACACTGTATCCCTGGACCATTGTCTGTAAGGCTTAGTGAAATCTGCATAAAACCCTGCATAAAAAAGGAGAAAAGGAGTTTCTCCTTTTGCATGGGTCCATACATCTGACAGTAACAGTAGAGTTATCCACTTTCCTCCAGCAGTGAAAGAGGTGGGGTTTTCATGTTTATGCTTACAAACCACAGATTATGATCCTGCGGCAACTTTTTCTGGAGATTCTCCTCCTGCCTGTGGAGATCAACATATATTTCCTAAGCTCCTCCACATTCACACCAAAGGAACACTAAAATGCAGCAATCCTAGCCTAGTGTGGTTGAAATTCATAAATACCAGACTCCAACACTGAACAAAAAGAGGAATCAAAGAACAGTATTCAGCCACCACCACCAAACATTTTTCACCCATCATAAGTTTAAATTTTCTGCATATAACACTGAGACATTTGAAGGGGATACCTTCTTTTTGGCAAGCTAGAGATCTCTAGATACTGCTTACTCTATCCCTCGTCTAATGGGAAGTATCCAATGCAAGCAATAAACTTGGTCTCTTTTTTTGGTAGCTAGGTTAGGAAGATTTATTTAATGAAAAGAGTTCCTGCCTGATGTTTTAATTCAAGCTCACAAGAAAACACCGTAGAGCTTAAATAAAAGGTCTCTTATCTACTTGGCTGACAACATTTTTTGTTCCCCAAAACAGAGACATACCTGCTATTGTGCACACTTACTTTTGTTAAGACACAAACTAATAGAACTGATGTACTGCACAAGGAAACTTGAGCAGGCAGCCTTGGCAGCCGTACGTACACTGGTTCATCACAGAGAAATGCAAACGCCATTAATGAAAGAAGCCAAACAAAACTGTAACAGCTTTCGTTTCCCTACAGCATTTCAGAAGGAAGCAACCAGTTTTGAAAAGGACTATTTCCAAGTTAAAAACTAGTGAAGGCCTTGTGATTTCAGAGATAACAGCTCCTCCTGGTGTGTCCTCTCAAGTAACTGGCAATCAATCAATGCAGCAAATTAAAGCCCTATTTAGTTTGACAGGCTAGTAGAAACAGGATATGATACAATACCTTTAAAAATCTGACAGCCAGAAGACAACTGTTTATATTTTGTGTATCAGGCCCAGTTTCACTGAACTTTATCTCAGCTATGGAGTTACAAATTTTGGAGGGTAGGAGTTTTAGTTTTGGTAAGCTCCATCAGTTCCATCTCACTTTCAGAATATGAGTTTTTCTCCTCACAAAAGACAGCCATGTGCTTGTACAGCCGTAAAATACATCCTTCCATGTCCAGCTGTGTCTGTCTACACTTTATCTCAAATACTTTTGTCCAAACTCTTTCAGACTGCTTTCTAGTTTGGGGGAAGGGGTTGGTGTGGTGTGTGTGGAATGCTGGCGGTGCAGTAAGGCAATAGAAATAAGGGGAAGGATTTAAGAGCTACTTCACTAACTTAAACTTTCCTGGAACAGACATCAGAGTTTTAAAATGATGCCAAGGGCCAAGTCATTGTTCTGCCATGTGAAATACAGTATTTTCCTTTGGCCCTTGGAGATCATAGAATGGCCTGGGTTAGAAGAGACTTTAAAGACCATCTAGTTCCAACACCTCTGCCATGGACAGGGACACCTTCCACTAGACCAGGTTGCTCAGAGCTCCATCCAACCTGGCCTTGAACACTGCCAGGAATAGGGCATCCACGGTTTCTCTGGGTAACCTGTTCCAATGCCTCAACACCCTCACAGTAAAGAATTTCTTCCTGTCATCTAATCTAAACTTAATCTCTTTCAGTTTGAAGCCATTCTTCCTTGTCTTGTCATTACATGCCCTTGTCCTAGGCACCTAAGCCTGAAATGTCATGTGCCATCCCCACCTCCCCTCAATATAGTTATGTTTGGGCTATTATAACAAATACAATTTTTAGTTTATATAATCAGATTTGCCATGTTAGGCCATCTGGCTTTATAGCACAAACACTGTCATTAGCTTTATAAAGTTTCCAAAGAATTAGAGTTGTTTCTAAACAAACAAACAAATCCCCATATTATTTTATGCATACATAAAGGTTTTAGTCACTTGGGACAGCAATTTAATCTGTATTGAATTAAACAGCACAATCATCTACTTTAAGTTTTACACAATAAATAAATATAGTAATGAATTTAAGTAGCCTACAAATATTAAGCTTTTAAGAACCTGGCCATATTCCTGGGAAAGCAGCCCATTACCTAGAAGCCAGCCAAGCATCCTTGAATAATAACTACAGAAAAGGTGGCTCAGATCTTGTCCATCCTCTCCTCCACTGCTTTCTCTACCTCTGCCAGTATGTGCTGCTGAGACTGGTCTAGTGTATTTCAATTTCCAGAGTGCAGGTAACAAAAAGACACAGCTTTATGAAGCTTTTGGGAGCAGAAAATGGAGAAAAGGAGTAAATCAGAACTTCCAGACAACCTAAGTATGGAGGTATTTTTACCCAGGTGAAAATACAACTAATCAAGATACAGTCCAACTCCACTTGCTTCTGCAAGGAGTCAAGAGTTTCCAGGCTCACTTTTCTATTTGTTTTACAGCCAAGCTCTATCTACAGTCATTTTCCCACCCTAACGACTTCTAAAGAACACAAATTTACAGGAGAGTGTTAGTCAGGAGCCATAGTTCAATTTTCTCAGTGTTAGGGCATGCAACAGAAGACAAGAAGTCAAAATTGGCATGGTCATGCAAGCCTGGGCTGGGGCATGCAAACACACTGGGTACCTCCACATCCTCAAGGGCATAGTCCAGCAGACTAACAAGGCATTCAAAACCACCTCCCTCACACTACATCTTTTCATCAAAGCTTATCAGGATTCAAAAGCAGCCCTCTCAGAGACAAATACCTGATCCTATACATCCATGGTTAAAGAAGCAGATGCTGCATGCAGAACTAGAAGCAGCCACAATAGGCTTCAGAAGGGTGAGCAAGTAGCAGTAACTAACTATACGTGCCCCTAACACCTGCAACCTAACAAAGCCGTGCTGCTGACCTGGAGAACAGCTGGCTACTGTATCTAAATAAGCCTGAGTAACACAGCAGTAACTGGGAGCGCCAGTAACATACACATACCCATACATTCAAATTAACGTTGGTATTTACATGAGTGCTTTTCTATTTCCATACCAGAGCACTTCAGAAATAACTGGTGAGGAGAACAAAACATCTGTGGCCTTTCCACTGAATTAATCTGTTTCTTTTTCCACCTAGATCACCTGCGTAAATCCCATTTCACCCATGAAACAAAAGCAAGGGCAGTTTGAAGAACAGGACTCCCGAATAAGAATTGCTGCACAGCTCTCTTCTGCTCTTCACTTTCATTTAAACTATGTCTTCAAGATTATTTTACCAAATCTTTGGCCAAAAACCGCTACATAGAAAACCAGGATCTGAAATCCAAATCTAAGGGAGGACTGGATAGCACCGAACCAGTGGCCAGCTGTCCGTCAGCTCTCTCAGCAGCAGGGCATCACTGCTCAAGGCCAAACAGAGAAAGGACACAAGCTTATAATTAGTAATGAAATTCTGCAATGCAGCCGAGTGCTACAAGCTCTTGGTCATTTTACTATTCTCAGTGCTGTAAGAAATATCTAGACCAAGGAATTACCAGTCACCCTGCATTTAAGATGATGGCATGGAAGCAGCACCACCTTAGGTAAAAACTCCAGACTAAAATTTTTCTTCCTTCTACGTACATTCTCAGCTTTCTCTTCTCCCTCTTCCCTTTCTCACTTGTTTGAGGGGGTGAGGGGGGAGAGAGGGAAGGTCAAAGTAAAACACTAGTCAGAGCACCAATAAAATTCTTCTTCCCCCTACTCTGTATCAAATCACTCTGCATTCCTCTCATACCTGTCTTTCATAGCTTTTACTATGCACTACTGCCTGTGCACTGCTATTTTCAGTTTCCTTTAAGTATTACCTTTAACACTATTCTAAACTGAACCTGAGAAAAGAATCCAGATAGGTAAAGGCTCATACTTTCATACACTTATGACTGAGCAGAGCACTTTGTACAGTTTCTCAGCACACAAAAAGCACAACCACTGCTCTAGAGAAGTTGTCAGATAAGACCCTCTAGTGTCAGGAAAGTCTATAAAAGTACTTGTTTTATTGCATGACTGAAGTTACAGTGTTGAGGCCCGGGAAGCCTCTTTCTTCTCACCTGCTCCCAGTTCTTCATCCAGCTAAAGGAGGCCCCTTTGCTCAGAAAGGTACTTCACTTTAATATTCTATTACAGGCAGCCACACCATTAGATTGCTCTGCGGTCCCAGCTCAAGTAGATCAGTGCTTCATCCTGTTGAATACCAAACACCTCACAGATGGAGGGTCCCCTGCCTCTCCAGGCCCCCATTTCAGTGTTTCATCATCTTAACAATTAAGAGATTTTCCTAACTGGAATTTTCTCTAGTGCAAATTGTGCCCATTGCTCCTTTAAAGGCCTGAAGTAGATAGCAAGTAAAACAAACTCACCAAAAAAACCCAACCCAGATGACAATATGTTGGACAACCCTACCAGCTTAGATCCAGTTGGGTATTTAACAGATCCTCTTAGTGCTGTTGTGTAGAAATCTGTAACCTCAAAAGCACTTAGCAACTGAACAGTGTATCTGGTCCATCATCACATACAGTGTCCTTTCCTTCACCTCTGAAGCCCACAACCTCAGCTTTGAGCCTGCCTGCCCATACTCTCCCTACACCAATAGCCTCCTGCTGCCACCCCAATGCCACAACCTCCATCCCTCCCCACCCGTCTCGTCTCTCTCTCTGCCCCAATCCACCAAACCATAGCCAGCCTTCCCTGTCCGTCATCTCTTCCCTGGCCCCTTCTCTCTTCCCCATCGCCTCATCTTGCTCTTCACGCAGACTACATTTTGCTTTCCCAACCTCACGCTGTCACAGCCGACCCTACAGTCCCCCACCACGACCCCGCTCTGGTTTTCCCACGGCACTACGTTTGTTTGCCATTACAGACACGCGTGTTATTTCCTGTGGGTGCCGGGGGAGCGTTAGCCCGAGGGCAATGCCCTCGGAGTAGCAGCGTCTCCGCTTCTTTCCTTCACTCCGTTCGCCTTGCGCCCAAACTCGCCCGCCGACACCCCCGGCGGGGGCTCACGCCACGGCGGCGCGACCCGCGCAGGGACCCGCGCAGGGAGAAGTCTCCGCGCTCCAGCCCCGC
>VZRZ01008477.1:1148830-1177314 GCA_013398175.1 Climacteris rufus
GGAGCCGCCGCGGGTGGCGGTGGCTCCGCGGGGCGAGCGGCAGCGCGAAGGGCTGTGTAGGGGAGGGGAAGGAGAAAAGCCGAGGGAGCGCCTCTGCCATCCCGTCCCCCACCTTTTCAACTTCTTATTTTCTTTTACTCTGAATCTGTGCAGGCTTGGGCATCTTGATGACCTTCATGCTGTTCGTGACGTCCGAGTTTTATTAGGTTTAATAATAGTGAGTGCAATTATCCATTTATAACATGAATTTGTAGAGCAGCACGTCAGATCAGATCTTGGTTTCTAAGTTGAAGACGGGGCACAGGTCAGTCCCGGCAGCAGTATGATGTGTAAATCTGGAGGTTTTGTTATACTTATTTTCGTAGCACAAGAAGGCTCTGAACTTGCTTCATGCTTATTCATATCACAGTTCTTATTTATTCATTTTGCACTGACTAGTAGAACTAAACCTCCACTGAATCACCTATATTTGGTGAGATTGTACACCAGAATCTGGAAGACGAAAGCATACAGAGCCATCAGAGTTTGAAAGAAAGCTCAAAATTGAACGAGGAAGTAGGGAAAAGATTTCACATTGGTCTGTTAGGTGCAGCTGGAATATAAAGAAGTTAATAGCTTAAATATTAATGATGTGTATTAATTTCAAATACCACACAGCACCATGCTGATGCTTTGGAAAGGTTACTAGTCAGAGTATCGATGCTGTGAGATCGTGAAATCATGAAATTCCTCAGAGTGTGAATTGCCAGTGCAGTGCTTGTATCTCAACAGTTAACTCCAGGCAGAAAGTATTTGCCATGGTGGTTTGGTTGACTGAAGGCTGAAAAGAGATTTCCTTCAACTTCTCTAAAGTGAGAGAAAATAAAGATTTTAAAAAATTAATTTTATTACCTTCAGGCCAGGCAACAGAAACCTTTAAATAGAGAGAAAGAAACCTCTTCCACCTGGATAGCACCACCAGCCTTAGCACAGTGCATCTGTTTCACATGCCAGTCTTTAGTGCTCTCTATTGTTTCTGCATTAGGCTTATTAATTAAGTTTTCCAGTTAGGACTTCTGCTCCCAAGATGACTCCCAGCATGCTTATGCAGCACAGGGCCAACTGCTTTTGCAAGACCTTAGTAGGCTCATGTCTCCATTGAAAAGCCTCATCAGGGCCATATCACATGGGAAGCAGAGATTTTACTTTGGAATAACTGTGCTTTCCAAAAATAATCCAAGATAACTCTTCAGGCATGATGACATCATAACATAGGACGATGACCAAGCAGCCAGGCAAGGACTAAGGCTTGGCTATCTCCAGCTTACACTGTGTACCCTCTGTGTTATCTCTGAGGATGGAGATCTGCATGGCTGACACCAATAAAGGATGAGTTGGCCCAAGGAGGAGGTCCTGTGGAGACAGGGTGGTCCTGTTTAGATTCTAATGAACACACAGGATGGAACAAACTCAGAACTTTGAAGGACAACATGGCCCAAAAAACAACTTTTGCCTAATTAAGGGATATTGAAATAATAAAATGCAAAACCTACATATGCTAATAAGCTCAATCCAGTATGTGCTACCACATGTATGCATAATATATGGCTATATTACTCAATTCTCCCCTTAGATCATGCTGTACATAAGGAGGAGAAGGGACATAAGATTGGGCTGTGTACAAGCAGGGTAGAAATGTCACCTAGTTAGGAGATGATCCACAAGGACCTTGGAGACTGTTGATGGGCTACTCTCTTCTTTCTTCTCCATCCTCACAATGAAGGGTGCCTTCTTTGGTAAGCTTCTGCCTAAAATTACTATTATTATTAACTGGGTTAACATAATATTATTGTTATTATTATATCTCTATTGCAGCAAATGCATTTATCAACCTCAATTCTGAATCTGTATTTCTGTTGCTTCTATTGCTTCTAGTGCTTCACACTATTCATGGGTTTGTGGTTGCACAAGTTCCTATTGACCAAAACCAGATCTACAGTGTTGAAACTGCAGTATTTGTGAATCTGTGCTGGTGGAAGTTCCTGTTGAACATGACCAGACTTATAGTGCCAAGTTGGTTATAATCAGAAATCAATCCCAGCTGCACACAGACCCTCTGATCTCTGAGGACCAGCTGGAACACAAGGGAGTTTATTTTCCTGCCAAATTTCTATAATCTAAAACAACACATACACTGGTGTTATCTGCATGAATAGTGGAAAAAACCAGCATGGAGAGGAGTAAACTCTGAACAGGCACATTTTCACTGTGCCCATTAACAACATAATACATCAAATCTCAGAAGACTGAACAAATCCCATTGATTTAAATGGCTGTATTAAGACAGGTCATTTTCCTAGAGATGGAAAGGTATTTGTTCAATAAACTCAAAATCTTTTGTGGGGGGAAATACTGTTGAAAGTTGTCTCTCAAACCTGGGTCTACTGGATTTTTGTTAAATTTATTCATGTTTTTATTAAAACTAAAATTTAACTTGATCTTTTATCAGTGTTTATGCAAGAAAAATGTTTGAAAATAGACAAATGAAACATTAAAATTATACTCTCCAAATTTGAAAGGAGCTGGGATTCTTTCCGTTGAAAAATACAGTGCAATGAGTTGATAAAGCTTTATTCAACTTTAGAATTTTGTTTGTTGAGTCAAACACTTCTTTTTCTGTAGCTGAAGGACTGCAGATGCTATTTAAAATGCAGGACTTTGTAAGTGCTCTCTTGTTCCTTTACCTTCCAGCTGGACCAGGCCTCTCAGGTATTAAGGAGGAGCTGCCTTGCATACACTCCAACACAGGGATTATAGTACTTCTATGACCACCAAAGCATTCTTAATGCAATTGACTATATTTTGAGGACAAAACTGCATTTTGAAAAAGTTCAGTGTCTCTTTCAGTAATCTCCCCTGATAGTCCCTTTGTGTGGAGACTGCATAAACATAACGGCAGGCAGGAGACAAAGCATGCACAAGGATTCAGGCTCTCTGCTATCTGAAAATTATCAGACTCGTATATGCAGAAAAGAACATCCCTGTCCCACAAGAGACTGAATGCTTTGTCTGTGAAACTTTCTGAAGAGAAAAATCTGTGTCATGGAGAAATTGCATGTTTCTGCTGTGACATTTGCTGAGTAATAGACATTTTCCTAAGCTGCCATAGGCGGTATCCTAAAGGAATGTTATCGGTTTTAACTGCAAGTTAGGCACTCTGTGCTTCTCCATGACCAGTAACTACTAGCTTTTATAAACATCATCTTTCATAGTAAGTTTGTTTGGGATAGAGACATACTCTTGGAAACAACCTCAGTGCAGGGAGATCTGAACTCTTAGAGAAATTTTATTCCTTTCTACCTTGTACATATGTATTTAATGTTGCAGGGTACAGAGCTGCTGAGATTTGGAGAATTAAGTGTTTTCCTAGACTCAGAATTTATATGAAAACTGGAGGGAGTGGCTGCCCTGTACAGTGGTTGTGCAAGCATTGCCCAAGTGCCTGAAGGGCAAAAGCCATTTGTATTAGAACATGACTACTGCAAATACTTACGTGACAGATCAATGTAAAAAACTTTTTAAATGTGTCAAAAGGGCATTAGGAAGCAAGAGAATTTCTTTTGTTTGCTGGCCATAGTACACATTTTGCATTAAATCTCAGTCCTCCTAATTTAGTGCTTTTAAGTACTAATTGTTCTGTTACTTAAGTTGCCTGCCCACATGTAGGAGAATGTGCTCAGTTCATGAAATGTCTCATGGTGGCTCTGCAGGGCTGGAATGCAGGGGTTGAATGCAGCTTTCCATAGTTGTAGATGCAGACTCAGAATGAATGAACATAAACGGTTGCTAGCTTGCAGTTCCAGATGCAAGAACCTGGTTTTATGTAATGGACTGCTCCATTTTTCAGCTGTCAGACAGTATGGCTTGTACACTACGGGCTATACATTTCTTGATGACAACAAAGAAATTAGTGCAAATATAGTGGTAGTTTGATAGGGCCCTTTTGGGGGGGGGGCACTTTTTAAATTAAAGTTTTGCAAACTACATAATGAACTGAAATAGTTGTATCTACTTTTGGAGTCTAGTTGCTTTGTGGAATTTATTCTATGTAATGATTGTATGGAGGGAATGGTTTAGATAGGTATTTAATTTCAATGCAATACAATTCTCTGTCTTATAAAGAATAAATTGATTTAAATATTTTCCATAAAATGTTGTTGAGGAATTCACATGACTCTGTGTCAATTTGTGAATGTGACCCAGTCATTTCTGTATTTAAAAATCCTAGAAATATAGAAATTTCAAAGCTAGTTGCAGAATGTATCTCTTGAGAAAAACTTTATAGCCTAGCATTTCATATCAAAATATCCCCTGGATGACTGAATGAGATTGAGAACCTCTTTTTTGGATTTCTCATGAGTTATTAGGGCTTTGATTAAAGAGACAGAGAAGGGTACTCTTTGGATTGAATTCTCTAGATTGTAAATATGCAGGTTTAATAATCTTCATTTATGTTTATAGGGCTATTTACATTACAGTAGTTTGACTTTTTGTGCTCAGTGAGATCACAAACTGCTAATCACGGTGTCTTCGAGGCTGCAGCTTGTCACATCATAAATATCCCCTCCAAAAAAGAGGGAGTAACCCTAACCATCTTTCATTTCCATTTCTATACAGCAGCCTGCTTGTAAACCTGAAGCTGCAGGGACAAAGGGCAGTTATCGATTTAACACAGTTCTCTGAATTACCCTTTCTGTAAAGCAAAGGGTCTTTGCCTGTAAAGCATTCTGTCTTTTAGTGCCTGTTCACAGAAATCCCATTTTGTTTATTAGCCAGCAGATTTTGAGAAATTAATATTTGGAGTTTTAATCAGCTAACCTCTTGAACAACCTCTTGATTAATCTGAATATCAAACATAAACTTATAAACACTGGCAGGAGAAACTACTGAGCAGTGACTATATGCAGGAAACAGCTTCCCTGTTAAGACAAGCTGCCATGATTGCTTTGGAAAACGAAGCATAAGGTGAATTGAAGGAGTCAGCCTGTTGATATTGTAAGACATATGAAGTTTCAGATCCACAAGGAAAGTCCAGGAGTTGGGATAGGGGTAAGGGAAAAAGCAAGGAGTCAAAGAGGAAATTCTTTAACTTTAGATGTGTCATTTTGTCCTGGGAATAATAAAAGGTAGTGTTTTCCTAATATCCAGAAAGTGGAACCTCATCTCCCTGGAGCTGAATGAGACTTAGGAAGAAAATACTGATAACCATATGTTAATGAAGGGACTTATTGGCACTGACATTAAGGATGAATTTTGGATGACATCTCAGTATTTACGAAAAATGATGAAATAATTCTGATAAGGGCTGAATCTCACAGGAATGCTGTGAAGAGTGTCTTGTTTCATAATAAAGGATAAAAAATATAAGGCAAATTTTAAGATCTATCAGCAAGATAAGAATTAAAGTCCTAAGAAATTGGGTTTTTAACTGACAGAATTCAACCACTAATCTTTTTTGACATCTGTGAATGTGAAGATAGTGGAAGTTAGATCTTATATTCCTGGATATTCCTTAGTGACTACTCATCTAACCATCTAATACCTTGGTTGAGTCATTTCTTTATTAAATAGTCAATGCAGTAAGTCAGAAACTGTTCAGATGTCCCCAATGACGTTATCAGCATATATTTATATCAAATAAATTAGAAATTGTACAGGAAATAAAGAGGCATAAAAATAAGTTGGACAAGTTAGCAGTGCTGTTTTCCCCCATCCTAATAACTGCTATATAAGAATCACATGGTATTTCTATTTTCAAAATCTGTTTCTGGTTTAACTTTTATCATGGGCTGTTGCTAAGTTATAAAAAAGTTTTCTTGAATTTCTATGAGTTAGTGTATGCATGGCTCTTGGTGCTCTGAAGGCTGTGCTAATCACCAGAAAAGGCATGGGGTTTTGGCTTTTATAAAACTAGACTTACCTCAGGAATATCCTGCCTGGTGGTGCAGATAGAGGTACCAATTATTACAAAGTTTGGTGTAGTATTTGTGAGGTCTGCACTAGTAGAATAAATAATATCACTGGCTTCTGAAGAAATCTGAATGAGAGACTTGTCAGCAACGCAGTTACACTCAATATTCAAAAGTCAGCAGAAACATCAATATACTTAAAACTGCAGCTTGCACATTCCATAAATTTGATTTTCAGTGTTTGTCAACAGAAATACACACTTACATACACTTATATACTGCTGCCAGATGTTCTTCCAGACTATCAAAAAATAATGAATTCATTTAAATATTAAGAATAGATATGTTTAGCAAAAGAGATTACTGAATAAGAAAATAGTAGGTCTTTCCATAAACTGTGAATATTATGATAAAATTTTAGTTGCAACTGACCAGAATCTAGAGGCAGAAACAGAGGGTGTAGATGAAGCAAAACATTCTGTGGAATTAACAAATCTTTCAAGTTAAAACTTCGCTGAAATGTTACTTTCTTGGAACAAGCTCATTCCAGTCAGTGATTTTCTGAGATTTAGAAACCTGTCCAGAAAACAAATCCTCCCCCTCCCACCATTTATTAATAGTTTTTATTAATTCTTAGCCATTGTTATGTGAAACCTCATCACACAGCTGTGCTCCAGGCTTCTCGTGAATCATCACCTAAGAAGGAAAAATTTAGTGAAAAGTGAGTACCTTGACATATGAGCAGACCAATGACTCCCAATTAATGTGTCCACTCTAGAGCAGCAGCAAAGAGTAGAAGTGCCTTCCCTTGTCTCACTGTCTCTGAAAATCAGAATTAACGAGTGGGAAAATCCTTCTGGGTGACAGTTCCACCAAGGGAGAAAAGAAAAATACACACTGTGGATGCACTCTTTGAGCTAATTCTGGACATGTTCTTCTTTACATTCTCAAACACAGACCTTCCTTTCTCTCTCAGAGACTAGTTAAATGTCATATTTCAAGTACTTGTGTTTTTTGATCATCTGTTAAATATTTGTGTCTTGCTGACATGGTATTCCTGCCTTTGTCACTTCGGGCACCACAATACTGTCTCACAACTTGAGCAGCAGTAACTTGAATGGCAAAAGAGGATTAAAAAGTTCAGAGAGTAAATTTTTTAGTTACTTTAAAAAACAAACAAATTGTTAGAGTTAATTTAGGAATTTGAATGCTTATTGCAATATCTTGGAGATATAGAGGATTCCTGGGAGTGAAAAGTATTGAGATCTTGAATTCCTATAGATTATGACAGCTGGGAGGAATGACTTGTGGTTCAAGTAATTAACTGCATCTTGTTAGATGTTTGAAGAGCTGGCTGTAAGTGTAAGAATACTATTCCACATATGACCAGGACATGAAAACACTTCATAAATATTCTTAAAGCATGCAGAGACAAAAACAGAGCTTTCTGAATACATAGTAGATTGGTGTCGTCACAAAATAGAGATTATTTCCATAAATTAACTGGAAAGCTCTATGACAATTAACATTCGCTGTAGCCTGAAAGTAGTGAGGTAATGAATGGTATTGAGGAAAGACAATGGAACAAACCCCTAGACAGGCTCAGAGAAGATGGGAAATGGTGATTGGATTCTGACAAACAGAAGAAAGAGATTCTCTCAAGAATCTGATGCAATATATGGTACAGCTGAGATAACAATTTACTATTTATCTCTGCTCTTGGAAACCAGTGCACATCTTCCACCTGTGGAAGCATTCAAGGTTACACAGTGTTTCTCTATTGTAATTAAGCCGAAAGGCTAGACCAGGAGAAAACCCTGTAGGAATTACTGTTCTTGTGATGGTTTTTGGATATGAACTTTTTTCCCCTCTGCCCCCACAGTGAGTAGACTGGACATGTGCAAGAACATGGGAGGGGATAAAGCCAGAGCAACTGACCCAAACTGTCCAAAGGGATATTCCATACAATATGTGTCGTGTTCAGCACCAAAGACTTGAAGAAAGAAGTAGGATGGGGGACATTTGTTCTTAT
This sequence comes from Climacteris rufus, assembly GCA_013398175.1. Taxonomy (NCBI): domain Eukaryota; kingdom Metazoa; phylum Chordata; class Aves; order Passeriformes; family Climacteridae; genus Climacteris; species Climacteris rufus. The sequence continues at coordinate 1,156,811 of VZRZ01008477.1, forward strand.
TGAATCTGTTTTACCAAGTAACCATTATGTGTGCTGAGGCTCTTCACAGAAAGTGGCTAAACATCTGCCTGCCAGTGTGAAGCAGTAAATAAATCCTTAATTTGATTTGCTTCTATGTGCAGGTTTGCTTCACTTATTAAACTGTCTTCATCTTGACCTCCATATTCTCAACTTCTGCTCTTGGAATTCTTTCCCCCATCCTGCTGGGGCAGGGCAGGGGCGGGGCAAGCAACTGAGTACTTAGCTGCTGGCCAACCCACTACAAGTACTATCATCAATATTTTGATTTCTTAGAGCAAAATCTCTTGCAGTTGCAAGGTCACATTTTTTTTCCTTTTTTTGCAGGTGTAGTTCTGTGGTACAGCTTTTAAAAATACACAGAAATTGTCAAAGTTATCTAACACCAACTGGTTTCTTTTATTTGAATCTAAGGAAATCTAAAGAGGAGAGAGAAGAAATGTTTTACTTAATTGCATTTGGAGATCTTTTTTTTTACTCTGCTCATGGTATTGTGTCTGTGTATTTTTACTTCCTGTATGCCACAGACTTTCTGCAAGAGGGTACTGTGACCTCCAACAGAAAGCCATAGGACTCTAACTCAAGGGAGAGCCTTTTATCATCCCAACATATGCCCAGGACTTTGTCAAGTAGTAGCTGCACTTTGCTACAGCACATGCATTTGAACATTCTTGAATGGAAAAAGGAAGGACATAGTCCAGTTATGGGGGGTAAGTGAAAAACCGTGTTGGCAAATAAAGGTGTCTGAAGGAAGAAACTTAATGCAGATTATTAAAGAGACAGTGTAGACTGCATATCTTGTTTGGTATTACACCAATAGAATTACTTTTATACTAATTATGTCTGGAAAACTCATGGTTAGGTTCATCACAGAATAATGCTGTGATAGTCATTGCAAGGATTGCAACCTGTACTTTAGAGCTAAAATGAAATGCAGAAAAAATAATTGTACTTGTAAATAATCTGGTTCTCTAATTTAAAAAACATGCATATTAAGTAGTTGGAACTGTTCTACTTCTCTAGCTGTTCCCACACAGCTAAACTGAACTGAGAATGTACTGGTCTCTGTCAGATATTCCAGACACAAATGTTCCTGCTGTAGTTTTGCTTAATCGAGATAGTTTAACAAGTGGCCCCTGAGAAAGCCCAAGCAAAAAATATGGATCAAATATACTTTTCTGTCTTAGAGTTTCCTGCAGACTCAAAGAAAAAAAAATGTGTGTATCATGCAGAATCTAGGAATCTAAATTTGTATCTAGGAGATTTTAAATTTTATGACATCCTATTGTCTTATGTTGTCATCATATGTCACTGAAACAACCTAAAAGTTGTACCTGTGAAAGGATGTGAAAAAGCAAAGCTTTTCTTTTTTAAGGTTTAATAACATTTTATTTGACATTAATTGTATTATTACAGCAAATACTCATTTTAAAGTAATATAATGCAAACTTTGAAGACTACAGTCAGTGAACTTATTTGGAAAGCTTTACTTCAAAACTGTCAACAAACAGCCAACTTACTGAAAGCAGAGGAAAAAAAATCATTAAGCCAAGACTGACATGAAATTTCTAGTATAATGACAAGTAGCCACCAAATAAAGAGCAGTAGAAGAATTGCACATGTAATTTGTTACATGTGCCATGTATTTATCTTCTGTCATAGTAGGAAAAACAGCTTACTTGATGTCACACAGAAGAGCCACTCCTCTCAGAATCCAGTGGTCTGGAGACTTCCCTGTCTTTAAATAGACCTCTGTAATAAAGTTCAAATCTGTCCTCATGGGCTTCTTGTAAAGAGGACAAACATAGAGCTTGGGATCCCTAGGTCTGGTTGAATCAACAGCAAACATATGGAGCACAGGCAACTGGACAAAAAGAATCTTTGGTGTGGACTCAATGAGTACGCTTCTTCGTTTGTCCCAGCCTGCACCTTCCAAGTATAGCCCATAGATATATACTCCTTCCTGTGTGAAGGATAAGCAGATACATCACAAGACATAAAGCATAATAATTGTCTTAAACCATTAAAAAACTATATGTTTTATAGTAAAAAATATCTGACATTGAATCTCTTCAAACTATTTAAACTACAATATCATCCGTTTTCAGAAGACAATGCTAATGAAATGGATGGCAATAAAAATTCTTTAACAAAGTCTATATACTGCAAAGTTTCATCTAAAGTTTACTATAAATTTCAAAAATCAACAGGGGGTACAATGAAACAGTTATTTTGATAAACTATTTTCCTAACTTAAAAAAAATCTTCATACTTCAGTGTTGCCTTGCTTCTTGCAGTTGTGAATGTTTTTACTTTTTGTAGCTAGTTTCACACAGTCCTTTCTGTAAACATAACTATGTTATTGTAACTATATCTTATCATTCACATTCCTTTCTCATGGACACAGAACTTTGATGGACATTTCCTTTGACCACTGTAATTGAGGGAGGAAGAACTGATTTCCTCCAATGAATAGTGATATCCAAATTGATATAAAAAATAAAGAAGGCGGGTCTTGCCCCCCTTCCTTCCTTCTCTCTAATCCTGGAAACAGGTGTCTCTAGCTTGTCCTTTCGTGGCAATACTGTGACACTTCAGTATTTGTCTTCTATGTTAAACAAAAGCATTAAGGTGAAGACAATAATAACTTTTGCCTCTAACAATCCAAAATAACTCAATGATGCATAATATGAACTAAATACCAAAAGTAATACTGAAAAATCTATGTATCATACTTACAGAAGGAGGGGCTGTGATTTCTTCTCCGATTTGCTTTAGCACTTCATTATGTATTGCAACTTTATCTAAAGCCCAGTCTTTATGTGCTCGAGTTGCTTCTTGTTTCATTGCTGTCAGGAATCCTTGAGAAATTAAGCCAGATATTTAGTATTTATCTCATGTGATAAAATAAAATCTTGCTCAGTTTCTACTGTAGCATCTTTCTCTAGATTAAAGCTCTTCGATACTTGCAACTTACCGTTTGGAATGAGTTAAACAGTTTCAAACCACAGAAAAATAGTATTTTCTTTAAAAGCTGTATCATTATCATTAAATATACTTTCTTTAGAAGCTGTATAATATCATGCTACAATATGTCAACAAGATAAATTATTTTATTTATTAACTTTATGTTTTCCTTCTTGTAATATAAAAACTGTGTTTATGGGTCAGATAAAAGATCATAGAATCATCTAGAATGGTTTGGTTTGAAAGGGACCTTAAAAATCATCAAATTCCCACTCCCCTGGCATGGGCAGGGTCATCCAAAAAAAAAAAAGTAGAATGAGAGAATTGCACTAGACCAAGTCCGATCCAACCTGGCCTTAGACACTGCCAGGAATGGGCCATCCACAGTTCTCTGGGCAATATGTTCCAGGGTCTCACCCCCCTCACAGAAAATAATTTCTCCATAATATCAATTCTAAACCTAACCTTATTCAGTTTAAATCCATCCCCCCTTGTCCTATCACTAAATGCAGTTGTGAGAAGTCCCTCACCAGCTCTCTTGTAGTCCCCTCTAGGTACTGGAAGGTGCTATAAAGGTCACTCCCAGAGCCTGAAAGGCCCCAACTCTCAATTCCTGTCTTCATAAAAGAGTTCCTCCAACCCTCTGATCATCTTCATGACCCTTCACTGCACCCTCTCCTGCAGGTTCACATCCTTTCTGTGGGGTCCCCAGAGCTGGATGCAGCACTTCAGGTGGAGTCTCACCAGAGCAGAGGGGCAGAATCCCCTCCCTCGCTCTGCTGGCCACACTCCATTAAATGCAGCCCAGGTTATGCTTGGCTTTCTGAGCTGCAAGTGCACATTGAATCCATTTATCATCTTGGCTTCCATGACATATTTCAGCAGCAATGAAAACATCTTTTCTACAGGTAGTGCTAAATTAAATATGTAGCATAGCCATTAAACTATTATTCAATATATTACTACTCAAGTCCTTTCACTAACCTTACCTTGTGGATTAAAGAATCCAGTTATCCAAAACACATTTGGTCTTCCTTTAAATATCCAAGTAGACAATTGAGCATTTCTTTCCAAAAGTTCAGTAAACCAGAAGCCAAGTGTGGAAGAATCCCAAGATACTCTTTTCCATACTTGAGGGATTCGAGCATCATACATGTTATCAAGTGCATCTCTTAAATTCTGAAGGAATGAAATAATATTCAAAGTAAATCAATCAATGCAATAGTTTAAAGCACAATATTCCATATGTAGTAAATATACTTTACTTGCCTCACTCATAACAATAGTTCCTTCTATGGCTAATTTCAGATCGTTCAAACTGCTGCGGACAACTGTGATCACCTTCTGCATGCGGTCAATTTCTTGACGAAGAAAAATATTCATAGAGTTAAGTGCCCCCATTTTAACTAAACGACCTTTTACCTAAAATATAAACACATAGAAGGAATTTAGTTAAGTCTAAGTTGTTGAAATACTGTTGTCGTATGCAACATCTTAACTTCCAGTTTGTTCAAAAAAGTAAAGATTTGTATAGTATTGAAGTAACATTTATAACCTTCAAACTGTTGCAGTTTTTATTTTTTTATATGATTACTCATGATTTTACTAGAACAGGACTTCACCCAGAAGGCCCAAGAGATTGCTGTCACAAAATGTCAAAACTGATTTTTTTCTGTTTTCCCAAGTTTTGAAGTCCAATCACAATCTCCCTGACATATCTCCGTGACCAATTGTTAGATGTCTTGACTTTAAATAAAAAAAGCTTCATACCAGTTCAAGCTGATGACAATAATGTTGTTGGATTCTTACTTGAATCTGCTACTAGCTATATGATCTTTCGTACAGTTCAGTGTTTCTTTTTTGGAATGTCTTATGTGAAAACTCAACAGTTAGACAAGACTAAGATCAGCTTACCTCATGAGGTATGTAATCTGGAGGAAGTTTCTCTAGCATGTCTTCAGCTAAACGATAAACAACTGATTCGCGAGTTTCTCCAGATCCTCCACCACTTTCTTTAGGCTGAATGTTGGTAATAGTATCTAGAACATCAGCTGATGTGTTTCTTTGGTATCTGAGAAGATAAGAAATGTAAGTTACTTAGGATTTTTTAATAGTAAATTATAACTTTGTAGAACACACAACTTGCAAGCTGAGAAAAAAAAGTCTGTCATAAAGTGAAAACAAAACTCACACAAAAATTTTTCCTTTGCATCCCCCACCAACCGTAACACACTGATGGTGAACAACATTTGGTTTTCCGTGGTTATAAAGAAAACAAACTTCCCTGTTATGCACTTGCTGTTTTCCTAATTCAGGGATAAGGAGGAGGTCTGAAAGCTGAGATTGTGAGTTGGCAGAAAAACTTGTCATAACATTACTAGGGATGCTGAGGAAAGGGAAGGAAATGACATATTCCTGATAGGAACTTCAGAACAGCTATTTGTTGAGAAGAAGCAGCAAAAGTTTTGTAACAAGAAAGAGTATTTCCCTCATTTAGTGACTTCTTAAAAGTGTAATGCAGAAGAAGGAGAAGGTGGAGGTATAATTCTGCAAGCTGCACCTTTATGAACTAGTAAATTCATTCTGCTTTGAGGTATTTCAGGATTAATGTCAAGGGTTGCTAGATTTACAGCACTGCAGGTTAAAACCTTCTATTCCATAGTGAAGCATGGGCAGTGCTAATGTAAATTTATGTTCTGAGTCAATACAAAACAATGAATTAAATTTGTGTGGCATTGGATAATGAGAGATAGTAGACCACATCAGTCCTTCAACACAAGCAGAATTATAGGAGCAGTTTTGCTACAGTTCTATCAGTGGCATACAGCAATGGGAGGAAACAAGAAAGAAAACCTAGGAATGTATGCGTTGGTACTGGCTGGTTGCAATGCCTACTTTTACCTTATGGAATCAGCCACACAAGGAACATACATAGTGAGTGATGTAGGACATACATTTACACTGTTTCAAAGCATAGTTTTGCATGTCGGTTCTACTTTTCAACTTTCATATGACACCCATTTCTTTCTATTACTTTGTCATACATAATTATATAAAACATGGAGCCAAGGATAGAATGTGTGAAGTCCTAAAGCATCTAAGTTTTGGAGATAGTATCATAATACTAGAGAAGCTAGATACTACAGTATTTCAACAAAAATATTTTGTGAATGCAATTATAAAGACTATAAATCAGAAAAAAGTAGAAGAAATGCTGCTGGGAGTTTGCTGGGAGTATCCTTCTCAGAGGATATTTGGAAATCTTCTAAATGTAGCAATGGTGAGGCTTTAATGGTTTTTAATAACCCTTGACTTTAGACTCAGAACTCCAAAGCTTTTTTTAAGATTTATGGCCCCATTTAAAGAATGAAAGATTTATTCAAGACCACATATGAGCAAAAAATAAAAAAATTCTCTTGGACTCATAGATTCATTGGTTATTTGGATGACATATTGGTGGTGGTAACCTTTAGTTTGTGTGTCACTGATTTAACAAGTAGTGATAAGAGAGATGTGAACCTTCCTCTTCACACTAAGTCCTGTTCTTCCAATACTGCTGTCAGACTGTTTTATGTAGAAGGAATAGGTTCTGTGACTATTACATCAATTACATTATATGACAGAATTATAAAAATGGTCTGTCTAAATCTACATAAAGATAGAAACAATTTTAAAAAGAAGGCAATACGCAAACTTTGGGGAAAACGGGAGAACAGCTTTTGAAAAATAACATCAAAGGAACAGAATCAAAGGTTAGTGATATTCCTTTGTTCAGTGACACAAGCTAGGAATCTTCTGGAGAGGAGAAATTATGTGACTCTTGTATAAATAACAATTGCTGTTTGAACAAGTCTTTTTGGTACATAAAAATAGAAAAGACAAAGATGTATCTTGATGTTTACATAATTAAAAATAATTTTCCAATGTGGAAGTGAGATTAAAGTATCAAGAAGAAATTTCCTTCACATACCACTGGGACACATTCAGCATAAAAACCACCCTGAAACAAAATTTTTCTGGGCTTTGGAAAATCTGACTTTCCTGTAGATTGCAAACAAAATGTTGAAGTATGGAGCAGACACTAAAATAAAAAGACAGCAGAGGTTTGTGGAGGAAGTACCATGTTCCCGAGAAGAAAACTGGCTGCACATGATCGGTTGACTTTCACCACATCTAAGTGTAGATGTTTTTGTCTAGATTGCCAAATTCAGCTCATGTATTTTAGATACTTGCTTTGTGATCAGAGAAATTGCACTGTACAAGGATCTATTTTTCTCTATTACAGTAAAGGAAGTCTTGAGTAATCATGGAGGAAGATACAACAACAATAAATGAACTTCATTTTTAATGTCAGTGTTGCCTAGAAGTATGTAAGATAAAGCACTCAATACTTATTTATATACTGTTTTTTCCATGAAGCGGTATTGTAAAGCAAATTGTGTCATAAGATGAAAAAATAATTCATTTTCTACAGATTTTTATTTACTCCGAAGAGCGTTATTAAGAGTATTTTCTTAAGAGTTTGGGTGTAGCAGCCTGTCATTATTTGATAGCTGGAGTCCGTGCCATCAGGAATTTTTTGTACTGGAAGTTAAAACTACAAAAAAAGGCATGTGATAGAAACGTCACCTCAGCTTTGAGTAGAAAACAGCAATATCTATTGCAGCATGGTGTTCAAAACCTTACATTCACCAACTTGCAATAGCTTTACAAAAATTCAGCAACATTTAAGGCTTCAGTAGGGAACCTATTGGGAAGCGGTTTTGGCAGAAGATTGGGAGAGTATTCCTTTCTTGCTCAGGTATCTGCTAACTGTGTTGCTTTTGCAGAGCCTGTGATTCATATAGCAAGTTAAAATCATTCTCAATGACTTCAGGTGTTAATCCTAAATGAAAGCATTGAAATTCAGTGAAGCTTTTCAGTTGGAACCAACAGACAGAGCTTTTGGCTGTACTGTAGAACTGTCACAGTAAATCAGTGAGAGAGAAGCCTTTTCTTGTCCTCAGTAACAGTAACATGGAGACATCCTCGCTCTCTCAGGGTTGAAATTCTAGCAGTTAGCCTTCTGCACACTCTGAGATGACTTGATAAGATATTATATGGAGAATTTGAATAGAACTTTTTATATTGTATGGGATGTTAATCTATTTGGTCTGTGTGTCAAAGATGAAATTCAGACACAGTACGTGTGCATAGTTGCCTGTAACAGACTGTGACAAGACATGGAAAAAAGCATGAACCTGTTGAACATTTTCCCCAAACTCTAAAAAAATACCTACAAGGGAAAATCTACAAGGAAAAAAAGAAAGGAATATGCTGAGGTACCAAGTGGAAGAAAAACTGAGCACTAAAGAGAAACCAAAGAGCTGTTCCTACTCACTAAAGCTCCCCCAACAGTGTTAGTCTCAAGTTTCCTCCTATAAATTAGCTCTCCTACAAGCCTAATTTTGGATCTAAAGCATGTCTCTCTTCAAGTCTTTGTTTAGTTCTCTGTTAAACCTTGGCTCTTCTTTAATCATTTCTGGAAGGGAGGTCTTGCAAGTATCAGAGAATGACTTGAAACAATCTACTCATATTCTTTTCTTCACAAGCATATATTAAAAGTGGTATGTGCAAGGCAGAGTTGACAATAAAACGGTGTTGAGTTCTCAGAGCATGCTTAGAATACAAGCCGCTTGATATAGCATCAGCCTCTCAACTTTGAGACTGAAAAATTGTGGGAAATTATTGTTTTATCTAAAAATGTTAGAAGATATTAGGTTTTCACAGCAGCTCTGCATTTGAATAACATTTCTTCTATTTAAAAGTAGAAAAATAGCTACATTAAGAAACAATGAATGTGGACTGTGGACATAATGAAAATGCAATAATTCATGGCGGAATTATTAAGAACTTTAGTGAAAAAATATGATGATGTTCATATTCTTTCAGAGGGTATATAATATTACAAGGAAATAAAAGTCAAGCTGTTACACAGCTTATTTGAAATGAAAGAGTGAATGGAGTCAAAGATAAAATTTTAAATAGAGCTAGTGCTTGGTGCAGTTGAAAAGCCTCTTTTAAATAATAGAAATGGAGAAACTGATGGCAACCTGAATTTGTAGTTGCATCTGAAGGCATGCTTGTAAAGCAAGTGACAATCCAGAGAATCATTTAACAAGTGTGCACAGAAAAATAATATACTGCTTGAAACAGAAACCAAATACTAGAAACTTTCTCTAGTTGAACTGTATAGAATCACATATCGCGTGTTCATATAAAAGTCTAATAATGCTTTCAATTACAAAAAGTAAAATCACGAGGAATAAGTAATAAGAGTTTCAACTGCTTTAAGAGAACATGTAAAATGTAGCTGGAGATACTGCATTTGTAGTAAGGTACATAAAGAGGAAGTGTTCCACTTCAATAGTGAAATTCACAAGAATCCTAAGTTTCCTATGAAAAATATACTTTACTTAAATATGTGATAGCATTTGTTTCCAAATACTAAAAGAAAGGTTCTCCATTTTCAATATGCTGAGACCTACTTACGTAATATCAGCATTAGGATGAAGACCAAACACCTCTGGGCTGTCCATGGCAGGGAGTAACTGGATGTATTCAAAGTACTGGTCCAGGGTTTTGCATACTGGAATTTTATATCCGGTATAAAAAGAGAAATTGCTGTCAAACATATTTTCATTAAACCATACCTGTGAAAAATTCATGAGGGAAAGAAGAAAACCAAAAATTATTATGCTACTTAGAGGGTTTTTTTAATCTCATTTTTATTCTTGGAGGATTAGGGTTCTAGTTTCAGCTGCTACACCTAATTTTACTTTAATACAAGAGTAAATCATTAAGAATTATGTCTACTAAGACTGACTTCCAGCTAAGTCTTTTTAAGCTTCTGCTCCTCGCTAAAGAGGAACCTAGGGGAAGAACCTCACTGCCAAAGAATGTTTTGAAAAATTCACTTTACTTTGAACAGTCTTATAAAGTGGTGAAGTGCTTATTCAGCAGAAAGGTCTTCTGATTTCTGTATTGCAGCTGCCAATAAAAATGACAAATAACTGTATTTCCAAGGTCTCCTACCCTTGCAAAGCAATTAAGAAGACGCTTATCATAGTCGTCTGTGACTCGGCCTCCATACTGTACTTCTCCAATCATGTAGCGTACTGTGTTCCACGATATCCCCTGGATGCAAGTAGAGTAAATTAAATACTGTAGTTATAACGTGTAAAAAGAAGGCATCCAGGCTGTAATTTCAATATAATCTGACACTCATAAGATTCTGAAATGTAAACTGACAAAATCATATAAAAAATAATACTTTATTTCTAACTCATTTACTGAGCTCGACTCAAATTTTATAGAAGAGTTGGGTTTGATTCTGCTAGTGCCAATATAGAATCACAAAATCATTTAGGTTGGAAATGACCTCTACAATCATCAAGTCCAACCTTTGACCAAACACCAACTTAAACCAAGGCAGTAAGTGCCATGTCCAGTTGTTTCTTGAACACCTTCAGGCACAGTGACTCCACAACCTCCCCGAGCTCTCCATTCCAATGCTTGACAACCCTTTCCGTGAAGACATTCATCCTAATGTCCTACCTAAACCTGCACTGGCACAGCTTGAGGCTGCATCCTCTTGTCCTGTCACTGGTTGCCTGGGAGAAAAGTTTGATCCCCACCTGGCTACAGCCTCTGTTCAGGCAGTTGTACAGAGTGATAAGGTGTCCCCTGAGCTCCTTTTCTCCAGGCTAAACAACCCCAGCTCCCTCAGCCACTCCTCATATGCTTTACTCTCTAGAAGTGAAATCTCTCTCTATATATATACATATATATATATATATATATATATATACATTATTACTTGTGTGACCTGAAATCCCTCACAGTAGCTACTGCCTCTCCTCTTTCTCCTCATCCCACCCCCACCCCTACCCCACCCCTCCTCCCTACTTCTCATCTTTCTCTCTTGGCCAAGTGCTGCTTTGTAAGGAATGGCTATTCCCTCCTAAGTAGTAGAAGACCAAATGGTAGCTGTAAAGAAGTTTGATTGGCTCTGCCAAACTCAACAAATGTTTGAGCTCCCGTTCCAAATCAGATAACATACAGACTTGTTAATTTTAGATATAGTAGTGAAAAAAACAACGAAATTTTAACGTTTTTAACAACTACATATTTCTATATGCATGACAGTTCATAAAATATTTCATAAAAAGCTTGATTTTCTTGCAGAGAACCACAAGCTTTGATTGCACTGAATGAATAGCAATGAGTAAACTATGATAAATAGTAAGATGATTGCCGCTGCCGTACAAAGCATTTTCATATACTGTATATAAACTTTAGTATTCACCTTCTTGATGTCACATTTTTTTAGGTGATTTTGTATAAATTGAACACTGGATGTAAAGTCTGCTGAGTTAAATTCGTAGGGAATATTCCAACCCAAAGGTCCAAACTTTCGTCGCTCCTTAGGAATAAAATTAAAACCAAATACATTTATGAAACAACTTACAATTTTCTTTCCTCATTAAAGTTCAATAATAATAATAATAATAGTAGAGTAAAGAATTGAACTGGAGAGTAAAGATAGCCTAGGAAATGGCTGTATGCCTCATAGACATCAGTAATACAGTTAATATTAAGTTACATCATGAGGCATAAACATTCATAGAAAAAGCAACAAAATCATTTATTACTAACTTTACTCATTAATTCATCAGTCACATGTTTGCAATGCCTCATTTCTGTGTGGATGATGAGATTTTTATATTAAGTAATTTAGAATTGCACAGTTTTAAATTTCTTTTTACATATACTGTCTACTAATGATAGTTTCTAAATTTCAACCTCCTAAATTTATGCTCCGTTATCCAAAAATTTCTTGGATAGTCTTTGGACTATCCAAGACTATCCACTTCTGTCTTATTATTTCAATTTATTGTTTTAAAGTACATTTTTCAAAATTCACAACTTTATTTCAAGGTTGCCACCATTACATTATTCAAATTTATTATTGCATAACTATTTGGAAATAAAATGACAACAGTTGTACTAATAGAAAAATAGTTAACTATGAAAGTAAGAGTTAACTTTCATAGTTAACTATGAAAGTTCTGTAGTCCAAACATTTCAAACATCCAACACTATTACATTTGTCACGACTTTGTTATAATCATCTCAGTTAAATCACTCAATGATTTCTTTTTCAGAATGCAGAACAAATTAATTCAAGAAATTAAGAACTAAATTTCTGAATAGTACTGACATTCATCAGATGAATAAATTACATTCTAAAATTAACTAAGTGATAACATTTACGAGAATTTATATTACTAGGTCAGCAATGGCTGACAATCTTTGACACCTGAAGTAACATTTAGGTACTCTAGCTGCAATGTTTAAAAAGAATTAAAATTAAAAAAAAAACATATTTTATTTTTCAAAATCAAAGATTGTTTATAAGCAGATGAGACAGCATTAAGCAATAATGCCCTGCAGAAAGGTATAATGATTTTCTGGCAAGTTTTCTGAATTACTTCCTGAAACTATATTTATCATAATGATCTTGTCACCAAAGGATATTAAGAATCAGTCAGTTTAAAGCCAGCAAAATGTATATATTGCTTGTTGATTGGCAATTCGTAAATAAAATTTCTTAACAGATGAATAGCTGTAATAGCTTTTGAAAATACTGATGGGTTGAATAAGCTTTGATCTTCTAATTCCACAAGAACAATGTAATTATGAGGCAGTACTGTTTAAAAAAGCTAGAAGAAAGAAAATAATGCAGAATACTTTATCTTAACGGGCACATGCTGTTAAGGAATTGTTAGGAAATTGTCCTCTCACCATCTCCCTACACCAAAAATATGAGCTGCTCAATAGGGTCTAAGGCTTAAACAGTGGTTCATAACTATTTTGAGATCCTTGATGAAAAGAAGGTGCATTCAGAGAGCTCAAATTATTAGTATTTATTGAGATATCAAAACTTTAAAGTTGAAAGTATGGATATAAATTTTCTCACACTGGAATGAATGTAGAAAACACATTGACACAGATAAGAATTTTACTTCATTTTAGCTATCTAGAAAGCAGACAGCTACTCTAAGTTAGGCATCTGGATTGCCTTAAAAGTCAATGGACAGAAAGAGTGACATATCTCTAGAAAAATATTCAATCTTACAGAAAGACGGCTACTACAGATAAGCTGGTTTTCTGTTTCAGAATGCTTATCTATTTCTATTGACTACAGAGAGAGAAATTCTTCCTGTACACCAAATGACTAACTTTTGATCAGCTGAAGTTAGATAAGAAAACAACAAATTCTAAAGGCCCATAATATGAAAATTGTTTAAAAGTCATAAAAAAGAAAAAAGAGAATAAGAAACCTTGAAATACAGACTACAGAAATCAAAGCTTTGATCCTGCAGCATGATGCTACGATAAATACCAGAATGTGTTTTTCAGGAACCTTTATTAAAGTGACTCTGTACGTTATAACACTTTTTGCAAACCTTTTAAGAAATACCTGAACAGTAGAATGCAGAAAAGCTACAGTGTAAAGCAAAGGTTTCCACATCGGCAGGTTGCTAACATTTAACAGATCCTGACTAATTCCAGAAAATGTTCTTTTCAATCCAGCACGTATACCCTGTGGAGGTTCATTTGTGAACTTTATAGCAATCTGTCACAAGAAAAAGATAAAGGAATTGGATTTGTTTACTGAAACAAAAATAGCAACATATGAAAATGTCTCAATTATTAATTATAAATAAAATGTAAAAAGCTGAAGCCTTGTAGAGATAAAGTTGATATGTAGTTTTGTTATAAACTTCATGAAAGGAGTACACAGAATCATGGAATAGTTTCAGTTGGAAAGAACCTTTTAAAGGCCATCTATTCCAACCCCCCTGCAATGACCAGTGACACCTTCAACCAGATCAGGTTGCTCAGAGCCCTGTCCAACCTGACCTTGAATGTTTCCAGGGATGGATCATCCACCACCTTTCTGGGTAACCTCTTTCACTGCCTCACCATCCTCATTGTAAAATGCTTTTTTCTTAGATCTGATCTAAACTGAACCTTCTTCAGTTTAAAACCAGAACCCCTTGTCCTATTGCAACAGGCCATACTAAAATGTCTGTTCCCATCTTTCCTATGGGGCCCTTCAAGTACTGAAAGGCTTCTATAAGGTTTCCTTGGAGACTTCTCTTCTCCAGTCATACCAGATTAGGCCACAAAGGATTTTGAACGTAGACCTTTAGTTTATGTTGGTCAGAACCATCACTGGCCATGGATTGCAAAATTTTCATCAATGACCTGGAAGGAGTCACCATGCTTTTCAGAAGGCATATGGTTTTATATACCTAATTCAATGACTGAATGATGGAAGAGAACTATCCATCATAAATGACAAGAACTATGTTGTATTTCTGTTCCCAGAATTTCATAGTAAGTACCAAAAAAATCTCACTTCTCCTCAGATCAGATCTTTGTGTTCACAGTGGCTACTCTGGACTCTGTGGCTGTCTACAGCAGCAAATTAGATTCACCAGAGAATGTTCCTGGGCACTCTGGTCAGCAGGCATTGACTCCACATTTGCAGTAGGAAATTGGCACAGGCCCTTAGAATTCAGCCCCTTAGTTTCATACTAACTGCCTAATGGGAATAGTGGGCACAAAATTTTAATTGTGAAACCATACTTGCAAATTATTTGGAAAAGTGCTAGTTAGGCACAGGTTTTCACATCAGAGAATGTTGTAACTACTTACCCCTACAGGCCATTGCATTCCAGTGCTGGATAATGCTTATGGGAGAAACTATTAGTTCAGACACAGACTGATCGTACCAGAATCTCTGTTCCTTGAGACAATTACAAATGCTGGGGGAAGCCAAGTTAAACAAGGGTTTTTTTTTCTCCAACAGTAAGTATTTGTCTGTCTGGCTTGGGTAACTTGGTAACATGCACAGAAAGGACAGTAAATGACAGGCAGCCCATGGACACACTGTGTTGCCCATTTTTCACTGTAAAATAGCTAGTTTTCTCTGTTAGACAGTCTCAAGGACGATTTCTGTAAACATAGCTATGTTGTTGTAAAAATTATCTTTTTACATTCCTTTCCCATGGACACAGATCCTTTTGACGGACACTTCTTTTAACCAATATAGTTAGAGACGGAAGTGTTAACTTTCTCCAATGATCTGTGATTTCAAAAAGTGTATATAAGAATTAAACGAAAGGAGTTCTCCCCCTTTCCGCCCTTGCTCTGAACACAGCCCAAACTCCGGCTCTCATTATTTCTGCGTCTTCAACTGATTACCGGGATAAGCCGTAATAACAGGCATCCCGGTAATAACACTGTGTTGGACTGAATGGGAACACTTAAAAATCAGTGTTTCCACATTTCAAAGGAGATACCCTGTTTGGTTTTTGAGGAACATTCTATATTTAAAAAAGCAAAGCAAATTATTCTCTTTTCTTCTGAGGAGTGGCTTTGGTTTGTCAATTATTCATTTTCTGAAATCTCTGAATGTGTTAACATTTTAACAGGTAACATGACACTATAGACTGGGAAATCACATGTGAAATATTTGAGATAAATGCAGTGAAGATTCATATAGCAATCTCTTGTCTCACTTCTTGCAAACTATGTGTTTATATACTTCACTCATCCATTTATGCTTTATTTCATATAGGGGAATCTGGAATATTTCTCTGGAAGAGACTAAGAGCATTTGTGGGCATTAATCTGTTCACAAGGCATCTGGTTGGGCAAAAAGGGGTACAAGTAAAGCCCAATAGCTTTTATTCAGGTGTTTCTGTGTACAGAATTAGTGTAGACTCACACATATGCAATGCGTCATCAACAACTTCCAGTTACTGGTCATTAACCTGCCCGTTTGAAGTGATATTTACATTGTAAGGCCAGTTCACTTTTTCTTGCATTGTGGGGTTTCCCCTCCATTTATTTCATTGCCATTTACATGATAAATTTCAATAATTTTCATTGCATGTAGTACCTAAATTAAATACTTGAACAAACCTGTAGCAGTGTAATTGGGAATTTAGGATGTTGTTCAGTAGTTATCCAAACTCTAAATGTGTCATTCTGGATCTCAGCAGTAAGAATTGTCTCCAGTAGTTCATCCATGAAATCCAGTCCAAGGTGACAATTCTGAAGTAACACCCAGCCTCCCTAAATAAGAATATAAACTATTATCATATAAAATTTAGAACAAGTTAGTCATAATGCTAAAACCAACTGTCTATATAAGAATCAAATTTGGTTTTCCATATATTTTTTAAACTTTTTTTCTGTTTCTGAACATATATTCTCATTTGCTATTATAGGATATTGGCACAAATATAGCAAATTGGATAAATTAGTGCAGAAGTTATTTGCACATCCTCTTGTTCTCAATGAAAATAATATAACCAGACTCAATATTCTAAGTAAAGTATCAGTGCTATCTAGTGGCAAAAAGTAGTTCCTGTACTCTCCTAGCAAAACACCAGTGATAAGCAGTCATTTAATCAGATCCAAAAGAATGTAAGTGGAAAAGTAACAGCTGAAATTTAAGGAATATATATTTTTAAAAACTGGTTTGTTAATAACATCATCTAAAGTAAGCGTAAAGAGGTGGTATTAAGACTCTACAAGCTTTTAACTCCAAATAGTTTATCTGCAATAAAGGCATTTGCATGAAATTAAACCTCTACTTATTTTGATCTTATTCATCTCTCAAATTGCATGAAAGCTCTGGTTTTATTATTATTTCTCTGAACTTCTGTTTATGAGTTTAAATTCAATCAGCTTTTGTAGCATCACTTTAGAGGCCTGGTGAATCAGAAGCCTGATATTAAAATGGGACATTATTTAATCAGTCCTAAACAGTGATGGACAGTGGATTTCATTACAGCTTGTAATTTCATTTCAGCAATTTTTCTTTAGCTCATTTAAAAAGAAATCAATAGCTGTTGGTGAAAAAACGTATTTGAAATATTTATGGTGAATTGATGGATATTTAAAAAAAGATTAAATGAAGGAGGTTTTTTCCTTCTTTTATGGGGATCCACTTTTTTGAGGGAGATCTTTAATCAATTTGTTACATTTCCAAATGAATCAGACTTAGCTTTTGAAAATTATCTACCTGTAACACAGCACAGCTGTTTTAATCATATTATATACTCTTGGCCAGAGGTACAAAAAACCCAAATAGGTATTTGTCTTCATATTTACTAATTCTGTTTTGTAGTTTCAAATCTGATGTTCACATGTTCCTCCCTTCACAAAAAGTGTGCAGCAGTAAGGCATGTAGTTCAGAAATTGTTTACTAGAAGCTCAGCTGGAGTGCTCTTTTGAGTATCCTTGTGCTTCTATTTAAGGGCAAAAAAAAAGAAGGGATGCTCTGGCTTTCACCATTGCAATGAACTGGAAGTTGGCAATGACCAGTCTAGACATACAAAGAAATACATGATGTATGTGTGCATTTACACATAATAAAAATTGTCATTTGCTATAAGGAGATTTCTTTTTTCTCTTTTTCCAAAGGGGTATACATCTATATTCCAATATTCATGTTCTGCTCTCTATTAGTGGAGATATTCTAGCCCTCCAAAACAGGGTGTATGACTGATTCCCCATATTTTGAGTTTGCAGGCAACTATGGCTGTATGTCTTATTTGCAAGACTGTCCACAACTCCTTGAAGTGTCCAGCTGATAAGAAGGTGCCACCTTTACACTGTAACTCTTATATTACATTTGAGGTTTCAATTACTATCTTTCTGTAGCTGCTACTTAGGTTTTTCATGTTTTTGCTGTTGGGAAATATCATCTGCCATAACAAAATACAGTACAACATTTAAGAGAAAAATTCTGACATATTGTTTGGAAATTCTCAGACATGCTTGGGACTCAAAGCCAGAGGATTGACAATTAAAGAAACAAGTAAGAGACACCAAATGCTGGTGACTAAGAGGTCCTGTCACTAACAGAGATGTAAAGAAAATGTGGAACAATATTAGAAGCAAACACATCCTTCTGTATGTACAACTTTTAGCTATGTGTACACTCACCATTATCTAGGAGAAGCTATGCAACATCGAGGTATCTCTCACAAGGGAGAAGGAAAAATGAAAAAAGAAATTCCAATAAAGAGGTGGGATCTGAAGGACAGGAATAGGACACAAAGGCCTTTTATCCTTGGTTAACAGTATAGAGATAGGTAAGGAATGAGCTGCTTTTGGAAAGCTGCTCAGTAGCACTGCTGCCATAAATGTTGACTTGGACTCCACTGTCACATACATATCCCACAGGGGAATGTTTTTAAACTCAGGCATTCAAAAAGACATGTTCACCCCAAGAGATGCCTGATAGAAAGATGAAAATGCAAAATATTGAAGATTGCATGCTAAAGATGTGTAAAAGAACATCAAAACACAATCAACTTATATTTCAATGTTTTTTTCCCACCTGTTCCATTGACACCTCTATGATTTTGCGTGCATGAACCTCTTGTCCTTGACCCATAGAGATGGTCCTACATTCTACAATATATTTGAAAATATAAGATTAATGAACTTACATTATTGAGAAAAAGTAAGAATTTCAATTCATTCCAAAAACCAGTGGTATAAATACAGCACAATTAGATAACTTTTGTGCAAAAATGTATATTTATGAAAATAGAATCCCTTCACCATCATATTACACTGCTATATATAAATTTTCTAAACACTGAAATTTTTTATAACATTGAAATACACATACAGAATACTTACAGAAGTTAAAAACTGCAACTAACGTTACAATTGTGACGGTGAATTTGTGCCAAATTTAAACAGTGCCAGAGCATTTGAAATATGAACAGCTATTTTTCTCAAAGTGTACATAAACACAATGCATAGATGTAAAACTGCATTTATGAACATACTCATGACTAATGGAAAGAATATATATATCTACTCCCAGCTCAGTTTGTATTCACACTTTTTCAAAATTTCCATATAATGTAGATGTAAAGTCCAGAATATACAAATTCAGATCTTATAGCTGTTTTTTTCACAAGGTAATCTTGCAAGCAGATTGCTGATTTTTACATTACCTGCAGTTAAGAGTTAAAACAAGAAAACCGTATTGTCACCACAACAGAATTTAAAAAGAGCAATTAATTATTTTACAAGATAGGGATTAAAAAATTATCATCACTGGGAAGGATAATAACAATGTATTAAAAAAAACCTGAAAACAATAATGTCCAACTTCACACAGAATGATCTTTTGCATGCCATCTTTTGTTTAATACATTATTTTATCTCTAAGATGATGGTTCAGGAACAAACAGTATCACAAAAGAATTTAAGAAATACTTCTTAGGAAAAAAAAATCTCTCCTATTACTTAATATTGCACCTCTGTATCTTAACATATGACAGTGAATAATTACTTTCATACCCAAATTAAGCTTCCTAGACAAGGAATCAATCTGATCAGTTGGGTCTGACCCCATAGACAAGAAACAGATGAGAGGTGTTCGCATGTCACTTTCTTCCCAAGTTTTTCTTAAATTCAAAATAACTGGCTCTGTATATTTCTCATCCAAGGAACTTGCAATATATTTCCTGGCTTGGGAAAGTGTTCGGTCTGGACACCAAGACCTAGAAATTAAAATAAATGCAAAGATACAAATTCACTGCCTCTTCCTGTCTCAAAGATGAAACTTAAATTAGAAATTTTATTTTTATCAAATAGAGGGATTTCTTTTTCATAATATGCATGTATGTATACACACACACACACACACATATATATACATACACACACATTCATATATATGGTTGTGGATCTGTCTTTACAGATATAATAATAGATGGTCTTCACTCTACTTAAGACTGTTCAATACTTTATAGTTGCTTACAATTTTGTCTGAACTGTTAGCATTGGAATTTTTTGCTCTAGTCACCTTTATTAGGTTGGGACATTTTTCATTTCAAACAGTATTTTTGTATCTGAGAACACAAAGAGGGAAGTGTAAGATTGTTTTTGCCCTTTAGTAAAACTCTGCAGATGATTCATTGGGTCTATTAGCCTTTTAGGGTAAAAAAATCAAATCTTTTGCACTGGATTGCATTTGTTTTGGGGATGAGTGCTTTTCCCATGGACTAACAAACAATTACTTTTGGATAAAATATATTACTTCAAAAAACTTTAATTTTTAAGCTTATTATTTAAATGCTTGGGACTTAGATGCTCCCCTCCCTCTTTGGGGTGTAAAGTATTTAACGATATGGTATTTCCATCAGATTCTAGCCTCTTTTACTGGACAAGTTTAATCCAAAGACCAATCATAGTCTAGTAAATAATATTATTGGGTTTTTTGGTAGTATTTCTGACTTGTTACAGCACTTGGAAAGTATACAGTTAATGTAGGAAGATATGATCTCACGCATAAGGCAGCTGAGTGCTCCTTTGGGAAAATACATTTTATCCCAAGCTCTGCCACAGAGATGTTATATTGTGCA
>VZRZ01008477.1:1177449-1242648 GCA_013398175.1 Climacteris rufus
TATTATTACTTGTTTAGAGCTATTTCAAATAGTTAACTTTAAAAAATTGAAAACTAGTTGTATGATTCTACTTTTTCATGGGTTTCTTGAGGAAGGTTGCAATGTGGTTCTCTGTTTCCATTTGTTACGACACAAAAGCAAAGCTATACAAAATATTTTCTATAAATAACATTAGGTGGCAGAAGATAGCCCTGAAGTAAGTGAATAAAAGCATATTTCATGAGAGTGAATTAATATTTAATGTCACCCAGAGATAATTAAAATTACACTATTATGGTGATAGCATACCAATAGGTTGAGATACGTGATGCAACTATGTAATTTCCCAAAATTTCTGAAGGTGCTCACCTGATGAGTAAAAGCTTGCGAAAGGTGTCAAGTGAATCACTGTATCCATCAGGTATAATTTCTTCCTCAGGAGCATCTTTATCAAACCAGTTTTTCCATGCCTTATCATTTTTGGCTATCTAAATTTATTACATTAGCACACAGATAAACACATTTCAGCTGCAGTGAAATCCCCTTACAAGTGTATCTTTTAATAAGAGGCCGTTATTTTACTAGAATATATTACAAGTAACATTGTCTATAGTATTTAAGACATATGCTATGTGAATTGCTATTAAAATATTACAAATAGTATTAATTCAAATATTACAATTAGTGTCAAGATGCAGGCTCTCAACCTGGTCAGTTATCTATGGATTCCCCTCCCAAACACATGCAGCTACTTAAGAAAAATCAATAATTAGCAGAAGGATTCTCTGCTACAAGAGGAACATACTGTGATTAATTAATTCCTTTTGGTCATAAAGAATGAAGATAACCAGAAAAATCTCTCTCAGTACTGTCTAGCCAGTCAATGAATCACAAAATAAAAGTAACAGCTTCTAGTAAGCTTTTGTCTTGAGAAAGAATAAATCTGATGACAAATATGGTCACAATGTTAGGCACCTCTAATAGTCCATGACCTAATAGGACAAGGGATACCAGTGGAGAGAACATAGTGAAAATCCAATCGAGCCCTTGCTGCAGTGACTGAGGAGGGTCAGCTACTGCAATATTCTCAAATCACTGGAAAAAGAACAAGGAATGCACTGATAAATATTTAAAGCAAAAGATGTCTATATTAAATGAAGTTAGGCATCTGGGAATGGAGCACTTATCTTTTCAGAGGAGAATAAAAAAAATGAAACTAGCAAGACTAACTAGCTTTTCCCTTACTTTAAATAATTTCCTGTTTGTATCTAAATGAATAATGATACAGTTGTATTTAATATGATAAGTCAAATAGAATAGCATTTCTAATGGATGCAAATAAGTATTAAAAATATGTTTTTACCATATTTGCATTTTTTATTGGTATCGTAGTCGGCACCCTCCCATATTCCTTTTCTATCTATTACTAAAATCACCTAATTGTCACTTTTCAACATGCAAGTGTATGTCAAAAGTGAGATAGTTCTAAGAAATTAATTTAAAAAGGAGGGCTTTTGTGGTCCCTTAAGTATTTTGGAGTCTAAAATTTTGTTTTCACACATTCTAGAAAAGCTCTGGTGAGAGGACTTTTCTAGAAAAGTGTTCTGGTGCCCTAACAACTCAGAGTGAACAACCTAACTAAAGTTCCTCCAACTTTCTCCTAACAATATCTTATTTTTATACCTCCAGAAACCCCAAACTGGAAGAGGTATATATCCAGAATTTGCCTCAATACAGAGTTGGGAAACAGCCAGGACCACTCCCAGGTAACCGTTTAGCTAAAATCTCTGCTACCCTTCAGGGCACTATATGCCATCACAAAATGGACTTGGCTGGCCAATGCTGTAACAGCAAGAAGAACTTGGTGTCCTGGCTATCCGCCTGACTACCAAGGAGTGTTTAGGAGTTAAAGAAGAAATGCTTAGGGAGTGGTTTAACTATACTAGTAAAAGAAAAAGTAATTTACCAAATAAAGTAAAATAATACGTTCATAGCTAGGTCATCATATCTGAATAACAGGTTAACCTTGGAATGCAAATGAGCGTATAAAACCAAGCAGCGAACAATATACCGAATTTACGACATAACAATGTAACTTGAGACCTGACACTCAGCTCAATTTTATGAGCCTTTTTGATACCTCTACCTTTTTATCCTTTCTCCTTATTTCTATCTCTCTTTCACTGACTTCTTTTTTTACTAGTTCCTTGGTCCTGTTCCTTCTCTCCTCTTTCTGCCTCAATTACTAGAATGCCAAATACAATAAGCAGATAAATAAACCTTCCCCCATTTGTGCTACCTAACTGTTGATCTATATGCCGTTATTCTGTATTTTTGTGGGAACGCAAAATTATGATGACAAAACTGGTTATTAACATTAAAAAGATAATTAGCAAATATCACCTGATTCAAAATCTCTGCAAACTGTGGAAGTTTGTTCAACTCCACTAGGTTTAGCCATATCATGTCAAGTATCCAGCGGAATTGTTTGGGTGGGCAAGCCTGTAGATCCAAAGCTGCACCTCCTGTGGATAAAACATTCTGATGAAATACCCATGATATTGCAGGGGTCAAGATACATTTGGTATTTCTTTTGAAATTATGTATTTTGACTTAATTAATTTTTTTTCTGAAATACTAATTATACTCTTGTGTATTTAGCATTTATTTCATACCAAAGGATAACTTAGTCTAATTAATGGCCTTCTCACAGGGGTTGGAAGGCTATTATTGGGTCTCCTGTAATGCTTCTCTTTGTCCACTTCCCACAGAACTGTTGATAGTAACCAGGTAGACAAAGAAATCATACTTTGAAATGGCATAAAAGTTTAGAAAGTTGAATTAGCTCTACACATAACACAATTTAAGAAAATTACCTCTAATGAGAGTTTGGAACTCTCTGTTTTCCACGTGACCTCTCTCAAGATCAATTTTTAATGCCAAGAGAAGAGTAAAGAGGAATTTGTGGTTTTCATGCAAGCCTCTAACAGAATACGCATGAATTTCAAAGGTAAGATGTTCAATAATATTTGAGATTCTTTTCTGAGGCACAGGAGACTTCTTAGATCTGAATCATGAAAACAAAATACAAAGAAAACATGTTAATAACAGCAAATACATTGGAAAGGCCAACATCTTGAATAGTAAGAAAAATCTGTGTCTTCCTACTTGGCTATGGATTGATCAAATAGCTTCAAGAACTGAGCCAGTGAAGTTTGATACATATTATTGACCATGCTCATTGCTGTAAGAAGGAAATACAGAATGCTTCCACGTGTAGCAACAGGTCGATATTCCTCCTGAGCTGTGTTAATCTTCACTTCAGTGTCTGCTGCCACAGACAACTTTACAGCTATTTCAGCAGCGGTTTGCTTAGTTATTTGCAGGACACCAATTAAGGATTCATCATCGACTAGTGAACCTAAAAGGTAAAATACAGGATGTTTAGGACATTTTTATAACAATATTTTCATTTCATATTTATATGTATAAAACGAAAAGGCCAAATTACAGAAATTATTGATAAAAATTGAAATTATTTATTGAATTACAGAAAACTTCTAAAATAGAGACCAAACACATGTAATACTAAAAATTATTTTTATACAATATATTAAGCAAATACATTCAAAATATGTCACCTATTTATGCATATAACATACATATTCAACACAATACTTAAACTATTTTGATGTCTATTCATTGGTACACTCAAAGTAAAAAAGAGTTAGGGTTTTAAGGAAAATGGTCACTCAAGAGTATTCACACATCTCCAGCAGTTATTGATTGATTTTCTGTTACCAGATTCTTTTTCCACCAGAGATGGTAACTGATCATGTTCAGGCTCATAATGTCTCAAATGTTCAAAGAGTTTCAACACAATTTTAAGCCAGGCCATTCTACTTCACATTTTCAATGGGTTAAAGATCTGCCCAATGGTCAGATACCTTATCTCCTTTTAGCGGCAGAAAGCTCTCAAAAAGAAAAGGATTTATTTCACAGGACTTGTTTAGGTGTTAAACTTAATTGTCTAGAGTTGCATATAGTGGCATGCTATAGTACCAAATTCCTCATACTCCTACCATTGTTGATATTGTCTTATTGTATCTTAGATGGATAAATCAATGTCTGTGTGGAAAGGAACTAGTGTGAATTAGTTTAATCTGCCTAATCTGATTAATCCTTTGATACAGAACCTTTGGTTGAACTTAGTTTGTAAAGAAGATTGTCTTCTAGTTCTTTCATCTTCCTCTTATTAGAAGTTACATCTTCCATGAGTTTAATTCGTTCTGCCTCTAGTTCCTATATTAAAAAACAAGAAAACGGCATGACATTTTATGGGCTGAAATGATGAGGGATACCTAAAATTCAGTTGCTGGTTTTTCAAGTTCATGAATTGTGATTGAAGTCTAGGTGAAGAGTTGGATCCAGTCACGAAATGTGAATTTTACTTTTTTGGGTATCTAAAAGGTGTTTTAACAACAATTTTTTTTTTAAGCAGGGTTTATTCAATATCATACGATGTATCTTATCAATGCCAAATCCTTGTGCTTAATTGTTTGTTTTGTACTGACAGTCATATATATATCAAGAGCCTCTCAGTGTATTTTTGTTTTTTGGAAATATCTATACTGAATCTGCATATAAGTTTAGAAAATAGTTGATATTTTTTTCCATTTGAATATTTCTTTTTTTCCTACTTACCAAAACAAATAAAACAAACAGAAAAAAAATCACTACGGTTTATGCATACTGTTAACTTACCTGTTTTTCAGTAAGTATTACTCTTCTCAGTAGCTGATTCTCAAGTCCTTTCATTGTAACAGTAAAATCAATAATTGATGTTTTTGCATTAATTTCAGGTGTGAAAGCAGGATTAGGTAGCTTTGTAGTAATGTACAGTCTAAATGTGTTCATAACATCTACTTCCTTATCACCAACTTTCACCTGTGGAGTAAGTTCAAATAGTATTAAACAGAGGAAAATGAGCTTTATTAAACTCAGTAATATTGATCAGGAAAATAATTTACAGTATTTGAAATGTCAAAGAGAGGAAATTTATTACATAATTCAAATTTGTAATGAAAATAAAAGTCAATTAACAAATGTAGGAGTATGTCATAAAAGTAGTGTTCCCCTCCAGCTAAATATAGGGAATACTCCCACTGTGGATTCTGATTAACAGCTTCCAAACCATTAGGTTGCTAATCATACCTCAAATGAAGACATGGTAGAAAATCCTGACCTATGTAGAAATCATTCTTCTCTTGTGTCCAAGGAAAAAGAGGAATTATGTGATCCAACAATGGAACAGAAATTATTGGAGAAAAATTTTATCTTTAAGACTTAGCAGATATCAAAGACTCTTTCCAAAGGAATTAAAAATTTATTCAGAATTTTCCAAAGAAAACGTTACAGAGTTAAGACGTTCCAAAACAGCAATCTAACTCAAAACCTGCATGTGCACAAGGAAATGTGATCACTGTATATCGTAGTATGAATCAAAGAATTGTTAGTGTTGGAAGGGACGGACCTTAAAGATCATCTAGTTCCAACCCCACTGCCATGGAGCAGTGGTGGGCATATGAGGCCCCAATATATGAATCTCCAAGACCACTTCAAATACCTGTTTTACAAAGGAGTAGGACTAAACCACGCCCTTAAGCATATTTGGAGTGCTTGAAAATCAATAGAAAGAATTTTAAGCATTTAATAGGATAAACATAATTGATTTCATTTTGGAATCTTTGGTAATAACTTTGATAGTTAAACTCATATTTTAGGCTCATGAACTTACTACACAGCTGAGGCTCTGTCTCCTATGTTTTATTAGTTCAGTTTAATTCTTTACACTCCTCTACTGAATACAAAGTTTACCTGATTCAGCAAAGGTTTGTAACAAAGGTAAAATAGCGTGTCATACAGCTAACTGCTTGTTCCACTTCTTGTTTGATTACTAACCTTAAAAGCAGATCCAGATTTGATGAAATTTTTTTCCAATACATTATCAAGGACTGGATCCAACTCTTCATCTATATCTTCAATCAGGAGTGATCGTCCCAGTGAAAGACTGTCTTCTAGGTGTTGTCGGAAATACTTGTCATTCAGAGTTGTCACCTCAAAAAGTAAATCATAAATTGGTATAAGGACAAAAATATTTCCTCAAAATCTTACATGAAAACCCAGATCTAACTATGGAAACCTTTTTCATTATTTTGTTGTTTTGTTTCATCTGTTTTGTTGAATTTTAAAGAAAGTGATATAAATATTGACCATGCAGCAATTTATGCAGAAATGCTTGTGTGCACAATGAAAAATACCATAAAAAGGTGAATTAAAAGATTGCCTGTAATTAAATCCTCAAAACTTCATTATGAGTGTAATAATGTACCAAATAAAACTGGTACAGTTCATTGCATATTGAAGATGTTATGTATATTTTTGAAATCAGAGACACCTAGCCTTTAATTTTCTATGTCCTGAGGACTAGATTTTCTAATTTTAGCTTTGAAGTGCTGAGAAATTCTTTTTGGTAAACTGATTTCAGTCTATAAAATGAATTACTGCTACAGTATTGTGAATTCAGACTGATATTTAATGAAATGGGATTCATAATATATAAAATCATTTTAAAAATGAATAAACTGGTAAATTATATAACTAACTAATACTAAACCCTCCACATTTATTGATATTCAGAACATATGAATTTTCACAGCATTCAGGCTACAGGTTTTAAAATGCAGATTCCTTTTGCCATGCCACATCATTTGAGAAAAGCCCATTTGTGATACAAATGATGACACATGAACATGTTTGTAGGATATTTAATGAGCAGACACTTTACTCTTTTGACTTAAGCTATAAAAGAGCTATGAAGATAGCAGTAATGTTAGGATAGGCAAATTTTTTCTTGGGTTAGGCTTCAGCTGGTTTTCTTCAACTTCTTTTTGTAGTGACAACTTCATTATGAATATCCTCTCAGGCCCTAAGGTGTGGACTGCATCAGTTGAGGTATTTTGCCTACATTTTCAGAGCTGTAAATTATCCTGTCTCTGTAATGTTACTAATAGTTGCCCAATTTACTCTCATTTAATAATTTCATTATACTCTTTTGCTTTACTTATCACCTCTTTGTCCTCTTTTGTGTAGGGAACATACTCAGCAATCTTGAACAAAAGGCTACTTCCTTCTCTTTTATACTTTTTGCTAGATTTCGTACAAGTTAGATAGTCTTTTCCAAGCCCTTGAGTGTGATTTACAGCTGTTGTCAAGTTCCCTGCTGATGCATATACATAATTGTCAGTGTCCATACATGTTAAAGTTATCTCAGATCACACTGACTCAAATGCAAACCCCCTCTAAAGTAAGATTTGAAGGAATAAAATAGAGCACACCATTCATTTAGAACACTCTTTACCTGTAATTCATTGTCCTGAACTTTATTTTTAACCCATGCTTTTCCTTGAGTTTGTGGGTCTACCAGAAGTGGGTATCTTGATGCCTTTGTGACAATGATACCATTCTGAATTGAGAGATGATCTCCAGGCAGTCCTTGAAGATTCCATTCACTAATCTAAAGAACAAAATAAAGAAAAATAAAGACGAAGAAGAAAAAAAGGTGGTTTGGAAGAAAATGTCATTGAAATTATTCCTCAAGTAAAATTGTTCTAAGAAGTAACAGGGACATCAAAGAGGATGTATATCTGAACCTGCTGAAGAATTGTTAATGCAGATACAAAAATATCCCCAGAATTTTATTTTTATGGATGTTTTTAACTACATAGAATCATAAAAGGTATATTTTAATGGGTAAGGATGTCAAAAGACAGTTTGACAGATAAACATTGGGATCAATTAAGCGAAAATCAGGCTAGGAGAGCTTTTGGGAATTAATATTTACTGAAGGAAATGTGAAGATTCTGGCATTGCCCTCTGTTTGATTTCTTATACATTCACATTGAATAAAAAAGACTTTATGTATTCTTTTTTAAGTTACAACCAAACCCACTCCTTTAGGAGTGTCCTGGTTTTGCCTGAGAGAGATTTCAATTTCTTCTTAGTAGATGGTACTGTGCTGTGGGGTTTTTTTGGTATGAGAATAATATTGGCAACATTGATATTTTGTCTGTTGCTCAGTGGTGCTTACCCTTAGTCAAGGAATTTTCAATATCCCATTCTCTGTGAGCAAGGAGGTATATAAAAAGCTGGGAAGAAGCATGGCCAGGACGGCTGACCCAAACTGACCAAAGGAATATTCCACACCATAGAATGCCATGCCCACTATTTAAACTGGGGGAGTTACTCAGAAGAGGTTTGATCATGGTTTAGGGATTGACTGGGTACTGGTCAGCAGGTGGTAAGAAATTCTGTTGTGCATCACTTTTTTCTCTGTGCATAAGTATTTTTTATTATTATTATTATTACTATTAGCATTAGCATTTATATATTTTTTTCAATTATTAAATTGCTCTTATCTCAACCCAACAGGTTTATCTTTTCTTTCCAATTTGATTTTCCACATTGGGGGAGGGTGGGTGGGTGGAGTTGAGGTGTGGAGGGGTGGACGTATGGCTGTGGCATACTTAGTTTCTGACTGGGGTTAAACCATGACAAGCAGGTGTGTGATCAGCAGCTGTGGTGATGGTTTCTCACAACAAGATACATAACAGTGCTCTCACTGTCTAATTGTATAATATGTCACTGGTTTATAATACATAATCAGCTTATCTATCAAACCATTGCTCAGTACTCCAATATTTAGTGGAAATTGCCAATAACATTTGGAAACCACGGAACTACACGGCACAGCAATATTTGGAATACTGAGGATTATAGTTCTTTTCTAAACAAGAATAATGCTGGCTAACAGTCACAGAATATGCTAATGGAAATTCAAATTAAACCCTCCAAGCACCAAGAACTTACTGTTGGTTGATCTACCAACATAGAAATCAGGTTCAAATCTTCAGAAAAGGGGATTTTATGAGCTCTTAACTCTGTTTCCCATAAGTCTTTAAGCAAAAGGTTCCTGAAGTCTTGATTAAAAGGTCCACAGTATGAAAGAAAGCCTGTGCAGAGCAGTATATCTCCCACAAGCCTAGAAAAAGAAGAAAAATCATAATTAAAAGGTGATACACAATTTCAATTTCTAATGATTTAGACAATCAGCTTTTGGAACATAAGAAGATTTCAAACAAATAGATTATGTTTCCAAAACATGGCAAAACTTAAGAGTAGTATTTTATGAAAACACTGTCTTCACCCCTACAAAACAATAAAGCCCTGATAACAACTATTCCTTCTTTCCTAACTGAAGCAAGAAAATTATTTATTTCTTAAAAATATGTCTGCAATACAATATTTATCATGGATACAAACTTTTATTCTACTGAAATGAGTAGACCTCACCAGACATGCCCAAGTTCCCCACAGGAAATTTATGGTAACACGAGTGTTCTACAGAAGCTGAGCTTATCTGAAGGTTTCCCTTCCCCAGTGACATCAGAACAAGGTGCAGTATTAGGGGGGCTGGAGAAGCAGCTGTAATGGAGGCACATAACAACACCAGTAATAATCTCTTTGGAAGTTAATTCCAAAATCAGAGTTATTGTTCTTAACTGAAATACAAGCACCCAACACTCATGAATTCTTACTTTTGGGAGGAAAATTCAAACTTCAGGATAGTTGATTTGATTGTGTTGCTATGTCAAGTTTTCCAGAAAGAAAATTAAGTACAATGATTAAAGCTGCCAAATTGCTTACTAACACTTCAGTTTTTACCTGTATTTTCTTTTTTATTTTTCTGTAATGAATCTGATACCTTTTAATCTGAGATTTAAATTCCTTGCTTTGCTGAGTCCACCTAACTTTCTCTCCACTCAGTCCATCTATAAGCGCAGAAGCTGCTTGCATCTTTCTTTTGCATGTTTCTGCATCATTTTCTAAGTCCTAAAATTGAAAAAATGTCCCACGATTTACTTATAGAATGCAAAAATGTAGAATTATTTTATATATTTTCATCCTCTTCTATTTATCATAACAATTTTATTGATTTAAAACTCATTCTTGAGGACTCTGAAGGGCATTTATTGTCTGACATGTTCCTATTCACATAAAGAACGGAATAGTAGAGAATTTAAACTTAGATCTCTTACTTTGATACCTGAGTGTCATCCACATTATTCAAAAGAGCAAGTAAATGTGTGTTTGCAGCAAACCCTAATTACTGACAGTATGGTACAAGCATTATTAATAAGATTAAAAATCTTTTATCTCACCATTTTCTCCTTCATTGCTGCATCAAACTTTGCCTGCACTTTATCCAGTTCAGCTTGCTTTTCATCTAATTCTGCCTGAGCCTTTTCTTTTTCTGCATTAGCTACTTTCAGACGACCTTCCTGTTTTGCCAGGTTAGCCTGCAAAGAGAAAAAATATTATAGCTACAATCATATGTGATTTTAATATGATTCAATGAACTATTTAAGCCTGCTCAGCTGTTAATCATGAGACAATTATGCATCAAAACAACTTCTATATAAATATCAAAAATATTTAAGCTGAAAACTATCATGCATAGTGAAGATAATTTTTTTTTTGTTCAATAACAATATAGTACTTAAAGTTCCTGCTATATATTGTCAATTTTATTCCTTTAAAAAAAATTACACTTCAAGAAGCTGGTTAAGGAAATACAGTTTCTGATCTGTACATATTGATTAGACTAGAGGAACAATCTCTCAATCTTCTTGCTTGACTACATGTTTTGACTACATGTAATTTCCTTTTTTACTAGTACATTTTCTAGTGACCAGCAATCACAACAGGAGGTTGGTTCTTTATCATCTAACAGTATTGCTTTTACCCACTAGAAAATGGTCCTAAAACAGTGAACCTTCCTATTGCTTCTAGAATGATATTTATGGTGAACACCAGAAATTAATAAAATATATTTTTAATAATTCATCTGTGTTACCATTGCTTCTGTAAACAACATTTCTACCAGTTACAAAAAGGTGAAAAAAAATTTGGAATTGCCATGTGCACATTCTTTTGACTATATTTTTTTCAGTTTTCTACATTTAATAATTCAATACTTCGTTTAGAATGAAAAATCACTGCCTTTGAGTTTCATAAACATGAAAAAGAACACCCACACTAAAGTAAAAATTTACTCTTTAAAATGTTTTCCTCATTTTGCTTCCTACTATTGCAACATAGCTCCTTTATTGATGTGAGATCTGAAGCTCTTTAGAAAGCCAGTATTTAGGTAAAAGATCAGCCCTCCACTGTCTCTAACTTACCAGGAGAAAGCAAAGAATGTAAAATAGCTGCAGGACCCTTTAGAGACGGAATAAAGATCCTGGTACATTTTGAAAACAGTTATAAAGTAATTATAAGATAATTAAAACAAAGAGTGAAAACTTCTTTCCCTATAAACAGCAAACCAGATCACATAAATTTAATCTAGGCTGATTTTTTCTCTGTTCTGTCTAGAATCAAGAAGAAAATAGGTTTTTTTCTGCTCTTATTATCTTTAGCCACTAAAGTCACAGGTCTGAATAAAGTTGTGTGTGTGTATATATATATTTGTAGAATCCTATTGAATTAAACTAAATTAAATTACATGGTTAGCAAACACAAAGCAAGAGATGATGTATTACCTTAAGAGGTAAGACTTCTCTATTAACACCATAAAATACCACCATGGCTTGTGTCCAAGAGAGGAGTCCTGCCACATTTCCACACACCTTTTTACCATGCATCAGTGTGTAGTCTTCCATTTCAAAGTAAGGCTGGACTAATTCTACCGTCTCATCATTGATTGTATCCCTAGGAAAGTTCTGTAGGTTGTTCAAGAACGGGCCACTCATAAGCTACAAAAAATAACACGAGGTATTTATGCATTTTACATTCAAAATTTTGTTCATAGGTGATTTTTTTCATAAGTTAAAAAGCATTCCTAAAATTCTTTTGTGAACAGAGGTGATTCATATAGTTAATATTACAAGTGTGCTATTCAGTTGTAACTCCTCCCACACCTTAAATTATTTTAAAGTTTTAAGCAGGTACACTCCAGTAGATTTGAAAGTTACCAGTATACTTTCCCTCTTCTATATTCCTGTGTCGCCATTCTAAAAGCATTTAAGAATACATTAATTTTAAAAAATTAATCAAAATATTCAGAGATACATTTGTAGCTTAACTAAATGCAAAAAAAAAAAGTGTTTATGCATTTGTAGAATGTGATCCAAATTCTGAAAAGTGAAATCATAATCACTGTGTTTAACTTTTTAACGAATGTTTAGCATGCTAAAGGCAATTCATGGAGTAACTGCTTATCTCATTTTATTATGTCAGTGGAAAATAAAAGGTTTTGATGAATTTTTTATTACTGTAAAAGCCTAAATCAAAAGCAAGAGCACTATTTGTATCCAAAATACGTATTTTTTCATCATGTGCATGAAAAAAATATTGAGGCAATAACATTGACATATTAATACACTACTAGAGGTAGAGAACAGAATTTAAAGAATGGCAGGAGAAGGCATGAAAATCAAGGCATATCCTGAGAGAAGATCAAAGTCCAGAGGGAAGAGATGGCTGGCTGACGAAAGCATTTGGGCCAGGAATATTAAAACACAGAATGGGAAAAGATACTTTGGTAATTCAATTAATCTTTCAAAAAAACAAGGATCCTGAGAGGCTCAGAAAAGGCTGTTTAAATGTGAAACTACAAGTTCCCAAAGAGAAAAAGAGCTTTTCCAGAATGTCTTTCTCTCGTGTATGGTGAACATGACTGATTCTGGTATGATTTCTTTATTGTTATCAGGCCATGTGCCAGGAACAGGGCAAGAATACCCTAAAGCTCCTACTGCAAAAGTCTCTAAGAAATTCAACTACTATTTCTACCAGATAGACATAGTGTATAGATACAGTTTATCTTAAAACAATCTGCTTGCCTTTTAACAAAATTCTGTCATGTTTTGGATAAACAGCGCCATAAGTTCTTTGATGTGAAAGTTGCTATTTCTGATGTTTAAGAAACTCTATTTCGAAACTCTATTTCAAAACTCTCCTTACTTTTAATGATTCTCCCCATGATGGCTTGCAGCAAGGCTTTTCTGGATCCAGGGTAACTTGATCCAGTTTCTTTTGAAATAGTAGCAGACAACAGTCCATGATCCTCATAATCAGGTGAGGAGGTTTTGCAAGTTTTCTAACAGTAGCAATATCCTCTGGTTTGATGGTCTATTTGAAGAAAGATGTGATAAAATCCTGCATCAATACCATTATTCTATTTTCCCATTCAATATCCTGATTTTAATCTTTGTTTGTAATACTTTTCTCTGAGATACACTTTTTTAAGTATGTAGCAAAAAAGAAACTTGGCTTAGTTAGTAGATTTCATAGTTTCATGAAACTTTAGTAATTCCAATGAATATTAGACAAGAATATCTTCGCAATATTAAAGATATAATTCAAAAATCA
Source organism: Climacteris rufus (assembly GCA_013398175.1). Classification (NCBI taxonomy): domain Eukaryota; kingdom Metazoa; phylum Chordata; class Aves; order Passeriformes; family Climacteridae; genus Climacteris; species Climacteris rufus. Next base: position 1,190,920 of record VZRZ01008477.1, read on the forward strand.
AATTTACATACAGCAGCATTAACTTGTCAGTCTAAATGCTTAAAGAAAACTGTATTGTAAAATTGTATAGGTCTTAATTAAAAGCAGTTTCCTTGATAAAACAGTATTTCAGGTTTTTAACAGTTAAGTATCATCATTTATTCTGAGATAGATTTGTTTCCTTTTGTTCAGATTTAAGTTATTCTAGATATGAAATACTATTTTTAACTTCACTTTCTAGTAGCATCACTGTCAATTTGCTTAGTTCAGCAACCATTACAAAATTAATAAAGGATTAAAAACCTCAAAACTAACATTAACTTGTGTCTGAAAATACACACATACCACTACCTGCCTAGAAGGAGTAGTTACAGATACATTACAGAAACCATTTTCTAAGTCCACACATTTTATAAGTGAATTTTGTAACCATTTTTGGAAGTTTCATTTATCTCATTATCGAAATGTCAGTGTTGGAGCAAACAATGATCCTTTTTGTTTTTGCTTTTTCCACTCAACCATTTCCATCACATAAATTCTGGTAACTGGAACAGAAGGCAGGCCTTACATAGTTGATTTCTGATTTCAGAGTTTTTTTACTGTTTAATTCTTCAGAACAGAATAATGAAATTATGTAGCACAGTAACGCCTTCAAATTTCTGAACCCTGATTCTGATTGCCATGAATCCCCTTTCTTTCCTGTTTCTCTTGAAATAAAAGTGTGGGGTTTTTTAGTGGAGGAAAAGATGGACTTATTTATCTTACTTATTTATATAAAAGGCAGATATAAATATTTCAGTTTTAATTAAAGGCATTCTGTTAGCACAAGAAGTATTCAATTCAGAATAACAGATATTCTAAAGGCATCTCTAGCTTTTGGAAAGATTTACACGTTCATAAAGATATAGTATAAAATAGTCCTATGTATTTCAGGTAAAATCTGAGTGCCTTAAATATTCATGAGAGACAAGGCCACCAACAGTGCAGAGCTGGCGAGAGCAGTCAAAACAGAGGGACAACTGTTTGCTGGTGGCTCTAGCCTTTCATGGGTGATGCAAATATCACTATATTAACAAAAATGTAAGACTTTGACTCACTTTCAGTGCTTCTTCTGCTTCTTCTAGTGCTGGTTTAGCTGCCTCCAATTTTTTCTCTGCTTCCTGTTTTTCTAAATCAATTGCATCTACAATTCTTTGTGCTTTATCTTTCACACCCTGGACTTCAAGTTTTATTTTAGTTGCAGCTTCAGCACTTTCTTTGACTTCTTCTAGTACCTAGAATTGTTAATAAACACATAAAATCTATAAATCAAAATGGTGGGACAAGTGATTATGAGACACAAGGTAAAACAGGTATTTAACAGCTATTAAAAATATAAAGCTAACCCGAACTAACTAGAGCTGACCATAAATGGTGTCATACAACTGAGGAATAAAAATTAAATGTAAGAAGTTTGATTTAATCCCTTTCTGTCATTTATTTTTCTGTTATGAGATTAAAGGCCTTGAAGAATGTGAGCAGTCCCTGGTCATCACGGACCAAAATTCACTCTCCAGTGCATATTAAATAAGCACCATCAGAGCATTATGGTATCTTTCAGAAAACAGACAGCCTATATTAATCCATTCCCTAGCACACCTTTCCAGAGAGTCATTCTGGAAACCAGATTTCTACCAGACCACCCATCTCGTGAATGCACAGATACCTTGTTAATGTGAAAAACAAAATCTGAAACTGTGGTGAACATTTTTGTAAGGAATTTTGAAACAGTAAAATCCCATCATCATTTTAACTTCTTATCTGCTAGTAAGGGCACATTTTACCCGAAATTTAATAAATGTCAATCAAGAACAAATTTTTAAAAGCTACGGGAAAAAATGAAACCTGATGCTTATCTGGGTGAGTAAGAAACGGGAGAGGAATAAGGAAAGCACTCAACCTCTGTTTCAGTCTAAAAGTGCCTCACTTTCAGAAGCAAATGCTGAATCAACATGCTACAGAGAGAGTAAAACCTCATTTTGGACAATGAAGCAAATTTTTGCAACTTACAAGAAAATTCTTCAGTAGCATTTTATGTGCTGTATATTCTAGTCCTATTTAACACTCACTTACTTCATCTGCCTTAACAGATGTCACAGCCAGTTCCTTCTCCTTCACAGCCAAGTCCTTAGAGAGTTTAGCAACAGATTCACTGGCTTCCATTAGCTTGGACAGACCTGTTAAGTAAAAGAAAAAATTCAGAAATATTGAACCTGTTTTTTCCTAGTTAGATAATACAATTGAGCTCCAGATCACTCATGCTTTGTACCTTATGTTCTCATTCAATTTTGTGTAAAGGAGAGAAAGTGAATGTAAGCAGTCATACTATGACTGTGCCTACTATTCACTTTTTTTTTTTCCTGTGGATATAAATAATTTCATAAGGCACACAATTATTATAAATAAACTCAATTCTTCAAAAGAGAAATTGCTAAATGCTAGTTAGGTTTATTTTGTTATAACTATAAACAGTACCTAAAAATTTGTAGCTTGGATATTACTTCCAATAAATATGCCTATGCTCATATAGAGATCCTAAAACAAAAAAACCCAAAAAACCAAAAAACTACAAACAAGCAAACAAAACAAAAAAAGAGCTATATCAAGTATATATTGCATCATCAAGTCATGAGACAATTAGAAAATCTGAAAGATGCTTCATTTGTGTCATTATATGGAGAAATTACATAAAGATCCATGACTGCCTCCTAATAGGGAGTTCTTTCTAGAAAAAAAGCGGGAAGAAGTGGAGTCAAAAGTGGACTCAAAAATCACAGCAAGATTATGACCTCCCACTCCTGTGTATTGAGTTTACCCTCTCTTGTTCCTGGTGACAGAGAGGACAAAAAAAACATATATGTGCCAAGGACCAGTCCCATCACAGCTCTTTTTATGTGCTGCAGAAACCATCCATAGAGGCACTCAGCCTAACTGTTCATAGAATCACAGAATATGGTGAGTTAGAAGGAACCCATCAGGATCATCAAGTCCAGCTCCTGGCCCTGTACAGGACACCCCAAGAACACAACATGTGCCTGAGAGCATCCAGACACAGATGAGCTTGTTCCCTCTATAGTTATTATATATTCAGACTTTCCCATGCATTCATGGATTCCTTTTTTTTTCACTTCTCTCTTGCTCATAAACTTGAGCACGGGTATTTTAGCTGTTCCTCAGTTCCACATTGCATGCTGAAGCCTCTTCAGCCTCCTTCTTCTTCATCACTTGTTGCCCATTTTTCACTGTTAAAAAATAGCTAGCTCTCTCTGTTAGACAGTTTCAAGAACGAGATTCTGTAAACATAGCTATGTTGTTGTAAAAATTATCTTTTTACATTCCTTTCCCATGGACACAGATCCTTTTGATGGACACTTCTTTTAACCACTGTAGTTAGAGACGGAAGTGTTAACATTCTCCAATGATCTGTGATTTCTAAAAGTGTATATAAGAATTAAACAAAGGTGGGTTCCCCCCCTTCCGCCCTTTGCTCTGAACACAACAACTTTGACTCCGTCTCATTATTTCTGCGTCTTCGGCTGATAAGCCGTAATAAGCAGCTAATAATCACTGAATCTTTAAATCCTACAAGTTCCCTGGAAGCAATTCCCTTTATTGCCTTCTCTCCCTTAGGGCTTGAATCAGCACACACTTGCAGTCATACATTTAATGTGTGATGTTTCTCTGTGATGGCTCCCCAATTTTCAGCTACCACATTGCAAATAGACAAGCATTCTCTCTCAGCACATCTCTTGTTCTTCTGACACAGCTACCTCATGATTTGGTTACTGCTATTCTACAGAACCACAGAATCACCAAGGTTGGAAGAGACCTTCAATATCATCTAGTTCAACTGCCAACCCAGCACCTTAAACCAGAAGCCATGAAAGGCAAAATGATACCCTTTGCTGCATTATTTTTCCCTGCTACAAGCCTAAAGTGTAAAGAAGGAAAGATGGGCAAAAAATATGCAGATCAAGAATTGAAAGATTTTGATTATAAACAAGAAACCTTTACAGCTTATTCAGGTCCCCTGCATACTTCCACCAAGAAACATTACAGCAGTGCCATGCCAGCAGAAATCTTTATTTAGTGCTTCCAATCATAAACAAATCCCTGATTTATGTATTAGAAACAGGAATAATATTTTTCAGATGGATATACAGAAGTCTATGTAAGTACCTTACTGATATCAGCTACATGTTAAAAATACACTATATGTTTTGATTAAAGAGAGAATTGAAGCAATCTTTATCTCTTGTCATGTGATTTGTAACTTGTCTGAATGATACCTGCAGAAAAGTAGAGATATTAGAAGAATTATAAAAATCTTTATTAATATAGTGAGCCATTGTAGTCTTAGCACTTCGAAGATATAATTTCTGTCACTTTTAATTATCAAATTGCTCAAATGGATGACATGTCCATTTTGTCAAAGCTAAATTGAGGTCATCTTGTGTAACCACAGTCCTACAGGAAAAGGTGTTACCTACACATGGTGTTCTACCAAAGACTCCCCAATGAATTTGGAGAGAAGATATAAGATGTTAAGCAGTCAGAAATAATTGCAATTAGATTTCAGTTTTTTCTTCATCTATCTCACAATATTTCTCACCAAAAATTACAAAGCAGAAGAGAGATCAATTCTATCTTTCCAAATACATTTCTCATATAGATACTGGTGTTAACAAGCATACTTTCCTAGAAATCAGTATTGATTATTTATTACAATGTTACCACTTTACAAGAATCTTGAATTTGACCAGACATCTTTACATACAGAAAAAACATTTTATCAAGGAGATGAAAAGAGCAACATTATTTCAGCTGAGTTAAATAACGATAAATTGAAATCCCATATCAGGATAATCTAACAAACTGAAACAGCTGTCAAGGCTAATATTTTTTGAAGTCATGTGATTAAAGACTAAAGGTTAAAGGATGATGTGTGAGATCATAGCTAAATAATTCACAATATATTTTTAATAAAGTTCCTTAGGATGCTGTAAAAAGTGGAGCACATTTGGAGTCAGGGATGACCAGTATTTTTCTTCTTTTGTAATACATTTCATCTGTGCAAGTGAAAATAATTTGAATATTTTCTAAGTGGCATGGGTATTACCCATAAGCCAAAAGGCATGGTTTTCTGAGCATCAGTGATATAAAGATGCTACAGTAGAACATGCACACGTTCACCTGTAAATGATCATTTTGTTTTGCAGAACACGCAAGGCACTCATAATAACATGTCCGAGGCTATGAAAATCTACACGTGAAATCTTATTGACAGTGCTGAAGCTACTTATGTTATTACTTCTGAATTACTTTTGGAAATAGAAAAACTGTAGAAAGCATACCAAAAAAACCCAAACCAATTGCACCATCTTAAATCTTCAAAGTTCTCAGACTTTATCCCCATCTTGAAGTGGATGATAAGTTCTGGTTTCAAAAACTAGCAACAGATCCATAGAGTGAAATTTACATAATGTGAAAATTTTGAGGATCATTTACTCCTCTACAGTTCACTCTAATTCAGCAGAGTTTATGATTAAAATAACCATGTATTCTTACTCCAGGCTTTTCTTCATGTGAAGGGTACTGGTTCTATTATTAATCATTGTCTAAGGGCCACATCCTTTACCTTTGTATGAAAAATCTTATAATGTAGGAGTCTTTATTCTATTAAATTGATATGTAATAACTTTTTCAATAAAGACCAGGTTTCCTAAGGTGTTCAGTTGCCTTTATAGATTTACAAAAGCATATCTAGATGCAAATTGTAGAAAAATGAAAATACTAGAAAACTGGTATTCTGAAACCATGAAATACTAATGCCAAACATTAGGTCATTTCAAATAGGTATCCAAAATTAGAAGGACATTTCATTCATACTTTTCTGCACTTCAGATCTGTAGTTATAAAATGGCCACAAGTAACAGCTACTTATTCTACAGCATAAATTCAAAATGAATCACCTGTGAAGCACCCAGATGGCATGGTGAGAATTTCCATAGACAAGTTCAGAAGTAATTTAATAGCTGTGTTTAGAACTACACCAATAAATCAGATGCTATGTCTGTCCATTTTCAGGTTCTACTTTCTATTACAAATTCTGAATTGCAAATATTAAAGTTTAATACAATGCTGAGATGAGTGGTTAAGCTAGTAGCTTCTTTGAGGCATTTTTACAAGAGAATTGTTGTGAGGTTTTGACTGGGGGAGTGCCTGGTAAAGGTCCTCATACACTACCACTTTTGGTCTGTGATCCCATAGAACTGATTGTAAGTGATCACTGAAAGAGAAGTCTGATATTAAAAACATAGATCATTTGAGACCATACATGGAATGTATATGCTTACCAGTTTGCATACGTTCAGCTTGTTCATTAATATGATCTAACTTTTCAGCATAAACTTCTTTGTAGCCATTGATGAAAGAGAGGTAGGATTTAGGTGTTACATAAGCTCTTCTTCGATACCTAAACCAAAGTATATGGGCGACATCAACTTCACACATATTTTTGATATTTACAGGTATTTGACTACTTCCAAAACAAGAGAAAATTATATAAATCAAGCCTTTAATTACTTCAAAATCAAATTTCTTCATGATGCAAACCCTTGTTTTCAATTACATTGTTTTTATGCACATAGACAATATTAAAACTTGTTGAATAGTGGGAATGAAGACAAAGAATTTGCTACATAATAACAATTCTTTTTCATGGCCTTAGGATATATTGATATGGCAGATTTATTTTTGTTAGCCTTAAAATATATTTATTGATACATATAACACAAGTTCAAAAAGCACTATCGGTAGCAACATTTTTGAGATTAATTATTGCGTTTGTAGAAAATATTACCTTTGGAAATAATTCTCACAGCTTTCTGAAACTATATCATGAAATAGACCCATGGTTTCCACTACTTCTGTTTTAACTGCTGGAGAGCAGACCATATTAAATTCTGAAAGAAAATAGTTGGACACAGCTACAAGAGCTTCTTTGGGCCATCGACTGAACCAATCCATGGTGCACCCTGATATCAAACCAGGAAATTTCAAAGAACGTGCACGGAACTTCTCACCAACCTGAAGAGAGAATCATTGTTAATTGAAAATATGATTCTTAATCAAAGGTCAATGGAAGTGTTTAATTCATATAAACAACTAAACAACTAATTCTATTTTCTTCTTCATAAATTTCTGCTTAGAACACTCTGATTTTTTTTTTCTTTTCAAATGAAGTTTTGCTAAATTTCCAACATTCAATATTTTATGAAATTTGAAGAAAGAAGTCCATGGTTTTAATATTTTGAAACGTCAAACAATTTATTATAATTTCCAATAAAATACTGTTTTCCTGTGGCAAGCAAGAATTTCACAAAGGTACATTCATTGATGTGTATAAGGAAAGAATACTTGAAAGGAAAAAAATAAAGATATTTTAACTAGTAAAGAATTATTTAATTTTTAAGTATTTTGCTGTTAAATTCTCACAGCTGTACTATTACTTTCATTATCTCAGCAATTACAACTAGACTTCAGTAATTTTTTATGCATCTTGAACTTCCCTAAAAATGTAAAACTTGAATAATTCTCTCACACTGTGTAGGACAGTTTGCTAGTGGAACAAAGGAAAGCAGATATGAAGAAAAAAATTACCGGAGAAAAGCAGAGGACAACATGCAAGTTCTTCTTTGCCCGACTTAAAAAGTACTCATAGAGATTATCAAAGGTGGGAGGATGCCGAGGCATCTCTTTTTTCATCACAGGTATTAATGCTTGGGTGATTTCATCCAATTCATCCCGAGGAAATAAATTAGAAATCTGTTTATAAGATAAAAATTTATAAGAAAATTAATTGCATGGATGTAATTATTATAGAGTTTATAAATATTTGTCTCTTTACATCTGTATCTCTCTCTCTGCATATGCACAGTTTAGACTAAAAACCAAATTCTTCCCTGGTTTAGACTTACAAAATTCCATTGAAAACTAAGAAGTTTAACTCTGGAAGAGATCTTGACTGGCAGCTGAATCACCATTTAATAACAGGCTACTGAAATACTAATCACAGCTCCTTTTATATTCTCCTGGCTTACACTGAAATAGAGATAAACAAACTACATATCCAGAGCACTCTTTATTTTAAAAGTTGAAATATTTTAATCACTATTGATTCTACAACTTATTACTAAAATAAATAAAGTAGTGAGAACAAATTCTACAGTATTCTGCTTCTAAAGCACATTGCCTGTCAGGCTGAGACCCTTACCTCTCCTGAAGACAGCAGATTATTTACATATTCCAAAAATGACTCCTCTTTTATTTCATTATCAGTGAAAATAAAAGTGATACCTTGTCCTTCCTGTCCAGCTGTTCTATACAATAATTTTAAATCATCTGACAGATTGGTTACATTATAGGATCTAGGAGAAATAAGGAACATCAGCTGTTAATTCAAACAACTCAGAATACTGCTATTTTTGGATTATATTGTTTCACAAATGATAATGCCAACATCCTTGTAAATATACATATTTTGGCTCAGGAATAGATAATAAATGATCCACCTTTTTCAAGTCAAAAGAAATCCAGTGTTGTGTAAAAACCAGATAAGCTTTTATTGTTTTCAATATATTTCCAGTGGTGACAAAATGGAAAGAATGAAAAAGAAAAAAAGGAGAAAAGGCTGTGACCATGCAAAGACAAAGTAGCACCATGGACATTATTTATATATTTCTTGCACGTCTTACCTGGTTAAAGTGATCTGAAATATTTTATAGCCAGCAATGAAGGAGGCTAACTTTGCAAGGCTTTGTTTTCCAGAACCACCAACTCCAACAAGTAAAGCATTTCCATATGCTGTTCGAATAATCCGAGAAATCTATAGAGGAAATAATGAAGAAAAACCTCACCAATAAATTCAAATATTAATTCACAAAATTAAAAATCTACTATGCTTTACACTTAATTTACTATACTACAATTTAAAAATTATTCAAAGGATACTTGCAGAAAATTTTTGCTCTGAAAAGAACATGGACATTCTTTAGGAATTTCGTGTAGCTAATGAAGAGGCTGCACATAAGAATATAGGATGGTTGTAATCAGTTAGACATAGGATTTAAATATGTGAAAGGGAACATTTTGAACTCCATTTTGTGTACAAGGCACCATCCTTAATGTGTTTAAAAATATTAATAAAAAACTTTCTCTGGAAGAACAAAAGTACTACATTCCTAATTTTAAGAGTCTGAAGGACTTGGACATAATTAAACTGTCCTTTAATATTACCTTTTATTCTATCTACCTTCAACATTTCCTTTGTGATAGTTTTCTTACCGAGTCTCCCAGATACAAACACTGACTTACAAATTTACTATTCTAATGCTTTTTGACACATCTTCTTCGGGTTTATGATATGTTAGTGTACTATTACTTTTAAGATTTTACATTTTGTTTTGGTCTGCACGTAAATTATGCCAAAGATGCAAAAGATTGGCATCTACATCAAGCCTATGAAATATATTAATTCTTTCCTTTTATGAAATTTTAGCTTACTGCACAGTTCCCTCTGAACCAATCGATGTAACTATATTAAAGTAGTTTAAATATGAAATTGTGAGGGTGACTAAATTGGTTGTCACTTTACGTAGTAGAAAGGAGCTCTGCTGTCACTAATTGCATTTCACTGATAATTTGGTTAAAACTTGCCAATAAAAATGGAGTGTCAGAGACTTTCACGGTCTTCTGAAATTCCTCTAGAATCATATAAACTGTATTTTCAAATAAATTTATTTACTTCTGTTTAAATGCAAAGCAAGCAATCATTTACTTCATTTGAGGTCAACTAGAGAAGAACAAAAGATCTGGTTTGGTTTCACTGCAACTTCTATGTGTCTTTCAGTAAACAGATCATCCAGTCAAAGCAACTCCTGAGATAAAACTTCTTAAACCTGAGACACAGTGCTTCAAACAAATCTCATCCTTTGCCTTTATTTCAGCCCCATGAATCAGATTCTGACTTTGGATGTATTATTTTCTTATATATTCCTTCTGAATACGAGAACAAATTATTGTAAACTGAGAACTATACACTGTCCTAAACTCTACCCTACACACTGATTCTATTGCAGCCCTGATTTCTTTCTCCTCATGTCTCACACACCGTCAGAGTCTACCTCATTTTGTTTTGGTTCCCCATTAGGTAGAGATACCTTTGAAGCGTTCTCTGAATTCTAAATAATTAAAAATAATTCTGTAAAATATAAATGTGCCTCCTCACAATCACACCTTTCCTCTTGAGGAAAATCTTCGTACCTCTGAATACACAGAAGTTTAAACAAATATATTAAATAAGGAATTTATTATAAAACCTACAATCAGGTTAAATGACTGTAGCTTCTTCCTAGTTCTTAAAAATGACCAGGCAAAGACGGCAAGCTGGTTTGGGTGTAAGAATAGCTTTTCAGAATGTGCCCTCTAAGCATAACTTGCCTGAATCACAAACACTATCGCAACAGTTAAACTAATAAAAAAATGTAGCAATACCAAACCTTAATAAGATGTGTCATTGCATCCTTGAAAAACACCAAATCAAGAAATGATCCTCTAATATTTTCATTGTATTGTGACTGATACATACGTAATTTTTCACAAAGAAATTCATAGCTTGGAATCTGAAAAACAAATAAAAAATCTGTAACAACACTAGTATAGCCCTTCAAAATTTTAAAACTGCACTGATATTTCTACACAAACTTCAGTTTTTTGTGTAGGCCATGTGCAATGATATTATCTTGCTAATGCACTCTTATTATTACTGTTGTGTTTAAGCAGAATGTTTTTGCTAATGGTGGAAATAAAGAAACAAGAAGAAGAGGAAAAAAACCCACATTTATATATTATTATTAAATTTAACATCATTAAAATTATCTATTACATTCTAACTAGAAAAATCTAGACATATTCTCACCAAAAAATATGGTAGGTATTCAACAAAAATTTCTGTATTGTATGAGTTCAGCAATACAGCATACCTAATAATTAAAGGAAAATTTCAGTGCCTAGTATTTTATATGCAAAATGAAATACCTCCTCATAAATTTTTGGTGCTTGAAGCTCCATATCTTCTGGTTCATCACCAGTTGCTTCAGGCTCATCCCGTAAAAAATCTACAAAATACGGTTCAGCTTCGAGAACATCGGTTAAATCTGCATCCACATATTCCTCAATTGTTTTAGCAATAGTTTTATCAAACCATTCTGTATCTTCAGGTGCATTAAACCTAAAAAATCATACATTAGTACAACTTTCAAAAAATCTTTCTAGTTATACAGGGAGAAAACAGGTAATTATTACTTTGAAACAACCAAACAAAAACCCCCAGCTTGTAACATTTTAAAGAAAAACACACATTACACAATATATAATAGACTTTCGTAATAAAACTGATTAGGCAATATTCACAGAAATCAAATGCTTCCATACTATAAAGTGTAACAGTAAATCACATAAAATATAAACCAAAAATATTTTGATTTTCCAACTTCCACCTAGAACTAGGCAATGATAGACCATTTAATTTTTCAGATTGAAAAGGATGAAAAAGAGTGAATGCCTTCCCAAATAACCATTGTTAAGTGACCCTTATCTTTCAGCCTGCAGTAGAATAGCGCAGTTTATGAAAATATAGCACTGCCTATGAAACTGCCATGAGACCAGGAACAGTGAAAGGGAGACAGTATATGTCACTACAGCCTGACTTCATTCTCAACATCTTTTACACCAAAACCTATAACTAATAGAGGGAACTATACATTGGGGTTGAGGGGAATAATAAAAGTCTGCAAACAGGTACTAGTGACTACCTTTCATTGTTTAAACAACTTTTTCTGCTTCCTTTAAGAGATTCAATCTGGTTTTAATACAGATCAGACCTCTGACTACTCTGATTAGCTGTGGCTGAGAAGCAAACGAATACTACTTCGTAGTAACTGGCAAGTCTAAGAGGCAAGAACAACCTCGACCACAGTAGATGCTAATTCAAACTGTGAATGTCAAAGTACAGGAAAAAAAATTGTATATTTACATCTTTTTCTATTCAGTCAGACAAGTGGGAGGAAAATAGAACAAATATGAAAAGCTTAGTGCTCTGAATTGTCAAATAAAACAAGGTATGCTGAAGAACTAATATAGTAACAGCCTAGATACACATTATATACTTTATAATTGTTAGAGAGTTTTAGGTGATGACATTATAATACTAACCACTAGGAAATCTAAAAGCAGTGTGGAAAAGGGGACTCTATGACTACACCCTTTCTCCCCCTCTTTCTTGTGTATAACATACCTGTACAGAAAGTAATACACTGCATGATGCTGTATGACACTTTTGCATCAGTGGATCTGATCCTAACTTCAAATTAAAATTAAACCTTTTCCCCTTTTTAATATCAACCATACTCTATTGCACATATAAATGTATAGACATATATTTTAGTAAATGTAGAAGTTTGTATACTATATAATAGTTCTGGAAATTAGAAATATCATCACTGTTAAGATTTTGTGGTGGATTTAGGTGAACAGGCTTTCTCTGATTACAGAAAAAATAATTCTTAGAGTCAGCAGAAAAGTCTGGCCTTTATTTTTGTATTCTTGACTATTGATGGATAAGATTTCATTTTAGATTTCCTGTATTTCATGCATTTCCTGAACTCAACATATGTCTTAGGAGAGAGGAAAAAGTGAGCAGGATTAGAGTTCATCTGTGATATTGAAACAGGTCTTAAAAGCAATCTTCCTTGGCTCTTAACTCAAGTTTGTTAATGCACCTTCTGGAGAAAAATGAGATGGACTCTGTCAGTTGATTCAGAGCTATCATGCAAGAAAATGAGGCCTCCTAGAAGATGCAGGCAGGAATGGTAAACAAAACTTTCTGACAATGTTCTATGTTTTGTTTAGAATTTTATCTAACATTTACATGAAATGGAAGATAGTTGTTTCATCCATCAGTTTTGGCAGTGTGCAATTCATCTCTAAGTTTTATATATTTTGGTTCTTTTATTTCAACTGAATATATGCTAAAGGTCCACATATCAACATACACTTAGGAGGATTTCCCTTTGTCCCTTTTATGTTTCCAAAACAGTAACTGAACTCCTAATATTTCTTCTATATCTCTGTTCTTTCCTTATGTTGACAAGTTAATTGAATAATACAATTAAGGCTGACTCTGCTTGAATACAATACCATCATTATGTATTCATCTTGCTTGCTACCAGGCCAAATCATCTACACCAGACCATATTTATGTAGTCAGCATCTTAAAATAGATAAATTCCATTTTAAGTTTTTGCTGCTATGCTGAATACTGAAAACATTCCAGTCATGACAGGTAACACCTAATCACTTTTCAATTCAAAACCTTTAGGTCTAACTAAAAGCAAAAGCACTATAATATGCCCTCGTGTGTCCATGGCAAAATATTTGTCATTCATTTAACTTTGTGGTAGCTTTGTAAAGTGTGAGAAAATATACATACATAATTTTAAGAGTCAATATTTAAATTCAATGCTTTAAGTTTAAAACATTACTTTCATTAAAATTATGAAGGTCTTTCCTCAGGGCATCAGAGTAAGAAAAAATTGTATTAATTACAACTACTTAAACTAGTAGTGGGTTTATGTCAGGTTTATAGCAGTAGCTATAGTGCTACATCTAGATTTCACAAGTAATTGAAACACAAACAGAAGAATAATACTGGTCTCTAACATATATAGGTCATAGCTATATATGTTTTATGAATTGTTTGAAAGAGCTTTATAGGCAATGGGTCAATTTTTAGTCATAAGCACGAAATCCTGGGTTTTTTTCTCTGAGGAGAGAAAAGAAATTTTAAATTATTCTATGTGTATAAATTTAGGACACCATAAAATTCTCTTTTCTACAGTGCAATTGGCTGAGTACAGCCAAAGTGGGAAAAAAAAAAGGTTGTAATACATGTGCATATTTTAATGTTTTCCATCCAATTACAGGATCAGTAGGTAACATGATGTTTGTTGGGATAATACTCCAATGCAGGTAAAATAAGATAGTATTTTTCATATTATCCTAATAAGGGTTATCATATTTAGAAGTAAATGGCTAAACCTACTAAATGTAAAATGCTATAATTATTATACCTGTCAGCAATTACTCTGGTACATTCATGTTTAAAAAGTCTTAGAAGGATAGTGCTGGTTTTGCATTCTTCTGCCTTTATAGTTAACATTCCTTGCCAAATTCTAGAAAGGTCTCGAAGGTTGAAGATATAGTGGAATTTAGATGGTGTAGGGAGCATCTTTGCCTAAAGAGAAATATTGTCAATATTCAAAATCAGGAACATTTAGAAGGAAAGAAGAATAATAAAAATTATAAGTTTATAATTAACAACACATATAAAAAAGAAAAATAACAAAATACTAATTTTCACGTGTAATACTGTGGGAAAACTCTTTATAAGTAGTCACCAAAAGCACCTAACTGTTTAAAAGCAAGATATATGACTAAATGTAGAACACCAAGTCTTACCACACGTAATTTTTTCACGTTTCTCTGACTTTATAAATTAAAAATTATAATTTATGAATAATTTCCCTCCCTGTTCCTTGGCTACAGAGATTAAAGCTTTGGGTAACATGAATTCACTTACAGGAATCAATGGAATGATATTTCCATTCATCTGTCTTGTCTACTGAAATTTGGTATTTTCCAGATTGCATCTCCAAAACATTGTAGCCCATCTTTCTCTGGTTTTTGGGCTCTGTTTTTTTGTTTTTTTCTCTTATTCTTGCTTGGTTGGTTAGTTTTGGGGTGGTTTTGTTGGTTGATTGGTTGATTTTTTCTTATAGGTATGTGAGGGCATAGTTGCCTAAATTACACTAATAGTCACTCTGTTCAGACTGGTTATGATTACACTTTCCCTGTAATTTATACCTTTGTCCGCTGCCACAATATTCTTCCCGTTGAGACCAATTTTTCCACCAGATCACATACTTCAGGGCTGAATTGTCTACAGGCATGAAAGTATCCACAGGCAATAATACCTGAAAATATAAAACGCAATAAGCAATTAATCTCGGGTTGTAGGCTATAATAAGGTAGGTTGTGAGCAAGACAAATAAATAGTTATTTAAAACCTTAGTTGATAAAACATAATTTTAAATTACAGATGAAATTTTCTGAATTGGTATAGGAACAATGGGCAGTAAGTGCTGACTTTCCACCATATGCTATATTGACAGAGTTACCAGAATTGAGAAATTTAGCAGCAGAGTGCATTTGAGACAGTGCAGAGGTGGAATGTTAACCTACACAGAAATAAAAGTGCTCATAGTCTTCCAGAAAATGTCATTACTTTCTTAATACTTGTTTGTCCAAAACTAGAAAGACAAGCATTTTAAGGGTTTCATTTTTCTTCCATAGCACTGTTTTTGCTAAACTACAGCTTCAGTTGTTTTTCTGATTTTGCATGATGAAAGGGAGAAAGCAAGCATAGTCTTATAAATTTTAAGTCCATTATGAAAGAAAACAAATTATACTAAAACAAGAGAAAAAGGTACCAAAAATTTTGTCGATGGATGCGTTGGATGGCAATGTACAATTGAATACAGAAAACTGTCTTTTTAAACGCTGGGGAATATCATTACGGCCTCCTCCAGGATGTATCATTGCTGCTATTAATTGTACATCTACAATTGTAATGAAGTCTCCAGGTTTATCCAAGCTGTACATTCCTCTCATTTCCATCATCTGACGGACAATTTCGTTTGTTATCTGTAAATTTATGTAACTTGTACAAATTAGAAATTCACGCAGGAAAATAATAAATGCACCCTAAAAATTTAATTTCTTCTTGTAATTCTACCACTAATCCATAGAGAGGTATTTTCACTTCAGACTAAAAACAGATTAAACTACCTTCCTTAGTCACATGGAAGATCTTGTTCTATGTGATTCTAAATTGCAGGAAAATTCTTTCAGAGCTCTCCTGCCATATAATATCAAGAAAATGTGTTTGTATTCTTTTTAACTAAACAAAATTAAAGCAATGAATGGGGGAAAAATTTGTTTTGTTCCTTATTTTGTTGCTGGACATTCAGCTACAGATGTTCAAACGATGCTTTTCTGCTTGCTCTTGGGCCTCCTTACAAGCAAAACAACTAATTCTTTTTTGGAAAAGGAAGCTGTTTCTTTTGGAAAGGTTATTGACTCTACAGGTCCAGAGATTGCCCCATTGCAACTTCTCCAACAATATTCAGCAAGTGTTATATAGGTGCTCACATATCCCACCAAAACCAACATAATATGCTGCAGGGTATCAATCACAAACCATTTTCCCATTAAAAATATTTCAACAGTGTCTTAGGGCCATAATGCAAGACTTAGTGGAGGTCTTAAATCTTTCACATCCTTTATTTCTTTCTCCAAGGTATCACACTTTCACTTGGCAGAAAATTGTTTACTGGTGCTCTCAAACCAATGTCAATCTTGAAATTAATAATACTCTACTTTTGTATAGTGTTGATTTTTATTTAGTATTACAGAAATAAGGAAGTGGAGATAATGTAAAATATGGCATCATTATCATGTATGTCTTATCAGAAAACCTAATTTGCTCTTTTTCTGTGTGTGTGTCAGTGTACCATAATTAGAAAGCATTTCCAATTATTAACAGTTAATTAAAACATTTAAGAAGTCCACTGATTCCCAAGTATATATATATAAACCACAACAATTTGAGAATAAGTAGTAAATATGAAACAAGTTTACCTGATCTCCCCATTCATTGATAAATGGCATATTGATATCATCAATAAAAACTGTCATCTTTCTGCCTCCAGGAGGTCCATAAGTACTTCCAACACGTTTGTCCACATAACTCTCTATTGTCCTCTAAAAAAGTAAAAAAGTTCTCATTTTGCATCTAGAGCAACAATATTTAAAATGCATTGTTGAAAAATGTGTTTCTGCATTCTGCTACAGCATTTAGACAGTGATTCCCTCTTACTGTTAGCAATTTCATCTTTAATTCTAGTATTAAGGAGCCCAATTCCTAAGGAATCCAGCTCCTGTCCTGCAATGTACCTCTGGCTACCAGAGAAGTTTATAAAAGTTTTCAAACTTAGAAATTATTATTTCATTATCAGCATTATCATTATCCCATAACTAATATCAATTGGTTAATATTTGCAATACAACTGCAGAACATACAAAAGCAACTCCGATTCCTTTTACAATGATTTTCGAGATGTCTTGTGAGTGATGTAATGCAGAATTTTAATGTTTTGGTGGCAAGAAGAAGGATGCAATACGCAAGTAAGACATTGATATATAAATGGAATGTTTCTTCAAGGTTCTCCAGCTCTGCAGTCTTTCTAAAGATACACAAACAATGACAGAAAAAAAACACCTTACAAGATGGTAGCAGATGTTTTTCTTAGGCAAGTAACGTTTTCTCTCTAAAAGCACAACTGTCATCCTGTAAGAGTAATGTAGCATGTGCTGTCATAAAGATAAAAGTATTAATAGTATTTTTGAAACGGAGAATAGACACGTGCTTTGTCCAATGTTTTTGTCCCATTTTTACAACAGGATATTGATGTGTATTTTAAGAGACAGACTTACAGAAAATGCTAGTAAGGTAAAAAAGATTACTAACTGATTGCTAAGTGATTATATAAGAAATCAAGAAATTTGTAGCACATCTAATGCAGCCAAAATCACAAAATCAAATATCCACAGAATGATGACTCAAAATTTAAAAAAAATATTTTGAGTGTAGCTCTTTGAAGTGATTAGCAGCATTTCATCTGCTTTTCTGCTACATGTCTCCATTGGGAATCAGCAGAGTGAACCATGTCTTTAGCTCACAGCTCAGAGAGTCTTCTGAGGTGCTACAGGACTGCAGCAGACACAAGACACACCCAGATCCTTTCACGTACCTTCTGTACCAGAGATGAGCAAGTCTGGGATTTTTTTTAAGGCAGTAATATTCTAAGGACCCATAATATACTAAGTCAAGGACACTGAAAAAGAGATACTGACTGCTCAATAAATCTTGCAAGCATGAAAGGATGGCTGCCTTATTCTGTCTCATTTTGATACAAACCATGACCAGAGATCTTATACACAAGAATACCTGCTGGGAAAAACTCAGCAGACATTCTGTGAGATTGGAATTTTTTTTAAAAATAGGTCTTTAATGCATTATTTTTCTCCATTTTCTTAATAACATTTCCATTGACTTCTTAAAAAATATGCCTAATTTTGGAATGGAGTTCGTAAGACCTATTCCATGAGAAGATTTTCCAATCAAGAAATATTCCAAAATGAATTCTTTTCCTTGTGGAGGCTTGTCACCATGAATTCATTGCATTGAATTGGTAATGAAGCCAATTCAACTTGAAGAATCACATCCTAGCAAATTAGTAGTATAAAATCATAGCATAGTATTATAAAATATCCTTTCAACCATTTGAAAAAGCTATCCAGAGCATTTTTTTCTATTTATATGGATTTTTTTCCAATTACATTGGGAAAGAGCAAATTTCTACAAATTTGTTAGTCTAGAGGTCCTTAAAAATTGAATTTCTGATGCTGTAATTACTCCAGACATGAGGAAAAATAAAACTATCTGTAAGTTGAAATCTGTTCTTCATAGAAAAAAAAATTAAAGCTATATACTAAAAAATCAGAAAAAATAATGAAGTATAACCAAAAATATAAAAAGAAAAGGTCTTCAGCAAAAAATTCTTAGAATTCCATAAAGAAAAAACACACAGCAATCACGAATATATGTATCTCTATGTGAGTGGCTATATTGTATTTTGATCAGCAAAAAATATTTTTAATAGAGTTTTCTGAAATTTTGACGTGACAGATGAAAAAGAGCCTTTAGAATTTAATTCTAAGTACTTATAATCAAAATTATGTACCTTTTATACACTTAGCAAGGAAATGGTATGCAAGATTGTTTAAAATCCATATTTTTACCTGAAACATGAATGGTTCTGTGGCAGATGAAAAGTTTAAACTTTTCGACAAATGCTCTTCTGGGTCATATCTCTTCATATATGCCTTAATCATGACTGTCTTTGCAGTCCCCTGTTCTCCTATGAGCAAAACAGCCTGTAAAAGATATTTAAATCACATAATTAATATCAAAATTTATCCTTATATATGCATAAGGGGCCTATTTTTGTGAAAGGAATAGTTTCTGTTTCTATTTTTAAATGATACATTTTTCTGATAGATTTTTTGTGTGTCTCCATATGCACTGATACAGTATGTGTTTTTCAACCCACACAGATTCTCCAAGAAAATTTTTTGCAGTCAAAAGGGAAAGAAAGAAGAAGGAACGTGCTAGTGGATTTTCTTCCAGTTGCCTAACTTCTTCCAGTTTCCAACACATCCAGTGCAACCATCTTCTTTAGTGGATGACACTAAGAAGGCTTCCTGTGTAATGGAAAATAATCCCTGACATCTAATTTGAACAAAAAATTCCTCTTTGTTTGGGCTGTAGGTATTCTTTGTGACATGTGTGTAGCAGAATACTGTCTTCTTCCCAGCACTGTTCTCTTCTCTTCTACATTTGTGCAATTAGCTGCACTTAACTGCTATAAACTACAGCCTTCCTAGTATGAGAAAAAAAAAAAGGAGTAAAGGTTAGGAATTACAGGTTTTAAGTGAACTGCCTTCTGAAATGTATTTTCCTTGTTTCCTTGTTCTAGAAAGCATAAATCAGGAAAACTAATATCGTGTAAACACTACTAACAGGGTTTTATATCTTTTTCTGAGAAAAATTATAGGTTGTTGGAAGCAAACTTTTATGATGAAAAATTATTTTATAAAAAGAATATTTTAAAATTTTCTTATTGCGCAGAAATAATTATGGAGGATCCATGTTTAGAAAACAAAAATAGAACAATATAATGATACACCTGGGAAGCAATGACTAGAAACAAGATGAGTGACTGTAACATCCAGTTGCTTTTTCAGTAGTTTTGTACATATTTCATATGGTAGGTGTATACTTACGTAAGTAATCCTGTACTTACTTTCTTTTGTTTTGCAATCGTGTTTATCAAAAACTGAGTTCTGGTATTATCAACATTTGGAACCAGAATAGATGCATAGTCTGGGACGTGATCTGTTGGATATAGATATTCCTGAACTTTTTTACTCCAGTGCTCCCAGTCACCTGAAATGACCAAAAAAAAAAAAAATATCCCATGATATTTTGATCATGCTCAGTATTCCAATAATACAATAATTAAAAATATATATAATACAGGCAAAATACAACAAAGTATAAAAAGGGACAAATTTTCTCAAATCTAGCTGAAATGCATCTAACAAAAGACATTCTTAGTCATGACCAGTAATTAGTTTACAATCCTACTAAATATATATATATTTCTTAAATTTATATATATTTCTCTAAATAAAAGCCCAAAAGAATGTTTACCTAGACACTAATTCTTGCACAGTTGGTGAAAAATTACAGAACATGAGAATATGGATTTCATATGTGTACACTAAATCAACATTGCTGGCAAAAAAAGGTGAATTTGGATTTGAGACAAATCAATGTCTTCAGGGGAGAACACACTCTCACGAAACAGTACTTTTTTGTGACATTGGTTGTTTGTGCTAGTTAAACCAAATTTTTTTTCCTGGAAAATAGCACACTAGTCAAAATATCAAGAGTCAAAATATCTCACTATTCTTATCATTCTATAAACTTTAGAATTTATGACTGATTATTATATATGAATAAATAATTACTAAGCAGAATTAAAACCAGATTTTATTCCTTTAACAAAAACTACTAGCTGTAAGAGAATTAAACATAAAATAATATTAAGTTAGACTACACCAACCTAAACAAAAATTATCTAAAAATTGTAGGCTATCCTAATAGAAAAGCAATTTATAAGAAAGAAATTAAAACCAGAAAATATTAGCAATGACCACTCTATTTCTTGTATCTGACTTCTCACATCCATAGACATGCTGGTACTACACTGTCAAAAAACTCAACTCATATGACTGCATAACAAGAACTAAAGGTGTAACAGAATTTTAAAAGACAGTGAAAAAAAATTACATAAAAATATAATGTTAGTCCTTTTCCTTACCATGATCAGTAACATAAAACTCATACATGGTTTGATTGGTGCCACGGGTGATTTTTGGTAAGTCCAATTTATTATCATGAGCTCTAATGAAGGCTTCAAGTTTATCTCTACTGTCCAACTCCAGAAGGGCACCTAAACTCCACATTATTGCAAAGTTGAACAATTTATGCAGATGATGTGTAACTGATACACCACGTTCTTCCTTCAATGGAATCAATCCCTCCAGAAGATTAATAGACTGAAAATATTTTAAAATATATATTTATAACATACTACATAAGCACTTTTTATTTACCCACATATGTATGCACGTGCATTATTTATACGCATTCAAAATTTAAATCAACACAGATTAGAAAAGAAAAAACAACATATTAAATTCAGAACCATTATTAAAGATAGCTATGTAAATCTGGAAAAAATTTTCAAAATTACCTAACTTATTTGAACATCATTTGTTCTTTTAAATTATGTCTATATAATAAATGTCATTTATGACCTAAGGTAACAAAACAGATTTTTAGGGGATTTTGTAATATTCAGAAGTCCAAGAGTAGGTGAAGCCTAGCCATTTCTTTCTGTCTTTACACATGGAAGAGTTTTCAGTATCTGTCTGATGTATTTATCTCAATTATGGTCAATTAATGCATCTATAACATTAACTTCTATTTTGTGGGGGGTTTTTTTAAAAATAGATTAACGTATTCTATTACATGATTGCTTCACTTTGTTTCTAAGGAACTAGAGTCCAGATTCTAGAAAAATAGTAACTTGCTATCTACAATCCTGTGATGTTGCTCATTAAGTCAGATGTTTGACTCTTTTAGATGACACCGTTTGTACTCCCCTTCTATACAGGGCA
This sequence comes from Climacteris rufus, assembly GCA_013398175.1. Classification (NCBI taxonomy): domain Eukaryota; kingdom Metazoa; phylum Chordata; class Aves; order Passeriformes; family Climacteridae; genus Climacteris; species Climacteris rufus. The sequence continues at coordinate 1,212,988 of VZRZ01008477.1, forward strand.
GCGTCCAGCACACTGTTTCAATATATGTCTTTTTAACAGTGAAACAGATTTTTAGTCAGCTCTTGGAATTAGTACTCTTTATTCTGTCTTGGATCTCACACTTGAAGTCGGAAGTAATACAGTAACACATACTTTTAATGCTTGCCCAGCATCTCATTTGCAATAGTGACGAAAAGTAGAGAAGAGTAAAAACAAATTTTAAAATCTCTGTTGGCTTGTGGTGGTTCTGGGGGTAGTACTTCCTGTTGGCACCCTCTTCAGCTTGTGACTTTCTGAACAATACAAACTTTTTCTAGTTTTATAATCCTCTGTGGTTTTTTCCACCCTGAAAATACCAAGACTGGTCCTGAGCCTACATAAACTTTTATTGTCTGTAACAACCTTTGGCAAGATGTTCCATAAGTCTGCTATTCATGGCATTGAACAGTTTGTTTTCTTCCTGTGTGAACTCCTTCATGCTTATCTTAACTGAATTTCATTTGCCATTTTATTACCTATTTATTCAGTCTCATAAAGTCTGTCTACAGTTCTTCATGGTTAGCTGTTTTGTCCTTAACACCCTGAATAATCCAGTATCATCAATAAATTTCTTCACCTAAAACTTTTCCAAATTGTTTATAAACATTTTGAACCGCACTGATCCCAGCAAAGGTGCCTCAGGATCAGAGATAACCTCTGTCCTTCCTAAGAACTGGTAATCCAATCACACATTGAAAGGGCTGATGGTCAGATTAACATCTATTATATCTGAAGATAAAGAGATAAATAGAATTATTATTCTCCCTCTCTACTGACAATATCAGTATGGTTATAGTGACCTTTACCACAATTTTTTGGTATTAAAAGAACTGGAATAAGTCCACTAGGTTATTAAACATATGCTTCTGAAAATTTACTGAAGCCTCCAAATTCCAGTCAGTAGAAGACTAGCCTAGGTATGAAGCCATACAGAGAACTGAAATTTTCTTCTGCACATCTTAGCAGTTCCTCTTATATTGCCCAAGAAACAAATACTGCATTTGAGCTCTTCTTTGTCAGGAAACAATCTTTTCAATTAAATTTTATTGCTATCAATTGTTCTCTTTGCTATTTTTGCACATTTACTGTTGTCAGACAATTCATGCAGACTCATACAGTATCTGTTTTACCTGCATAATGTAGTTACATTCCAGAAGCTCCATTTTTGGATTAAGGTTTAGTTTCATATATGTATATGCTGGTTCAAAGATTCTATCATACAAACTTTGCAAAAGTTCAGCTTCTTGAGGAGAACGCTTTTTCAGCCATGCCTGAAAAAAACATCCACAATACTGTTCTGTATAAAGTGCATAGCAATGTATAATTAGGAGCAGCCAGCAATGATTATCTTACTTGCAATATTGGTCTCCAGCTGAGGACAGAAGAACTGATGAAGACCATACCCATTCGAGAAACTGTTGCTGGAGAGGCATTCTCGATGTTGTGGACCTCAAATAACAGTTTACATGTAGGAGACATAGGAATTCGATCTCCATTTGCCAGAGTGAGGGTCTTGTTATCGTCCAAAACTGAATTTAAATTCTCAATCCAGATTGCATCTACAGGACCATCTAAAATCAGAAACACATTTTCACCTGGAAAAATAATCAAAAGAGAGATAGTTCATATCACATTGCTGAAAATGCAAGAAAATAACTGTACAAAAGATGGTCTAGAACTTAAATGTTGTATAAAAAATATTTTATTTATTACAAATTCTGCCATCTCCATGGATGCTCATTACTGAATAAATTACATACTTGGTTTAGAAAATATTTTTGAAGCAATTAGTAGCAAATGAGGGCACAAATATATCATTATGTTGAATATCCATTATGCTGACTGGCTACCAGACAGAAACTGCACTACTCTCACTCTCTCCCTTTACTCAACAGGACAGAGGGAGAGAATAAGGTGAAAATGTTTCTGGGTTAAGACAAAGACAGGGACATCACTTGTCGGCTGTCACGGGCAAAACAAACTCAACTTGGAAAAAATAATATTTTATTGCAAGCTAACGTAGATTTGTATTTGAGAAGCAAAGACAAACACCTAAAACACTTTTCCTCCACTCCCTTTTCCTTCTCCAGATGTAACTTCTTTCTTCACAACCTAATCTAACTCTTCCTCCTCCTGCCCTACCCTACTCCAGCAGCACAGGGAAGATGGGGAATTTAGTATTTTGTTGCTAAAATAAGGTTTTCTTTGGGCAACTAAACAAAAGACATTGAATATTCACAGATCCCTCTCAAGGTAGTGAAAACTATAGTCACTCGTGCTTTTAAAATATGGTTGCTTTTCTTTTATTTTGAAATATAAACAGATGTAAATAGCTAAATTTTGGCAATTAATTTTTAGAATTCTGGTGTGATTCAGAATATAGAAAATTTCCAGTAGCGAAAGCATATGTGTTTCCAATGTAGTAAAGTCTTTTAAAATTAACTTCCTTCTAGGAAGGTTCCCTAGAAGAATTCTTTCTTTAATACAAGTCTATTTATTTTTTCAGATACAAATGAAACACTGTGAAAAGGAATTTCAGTATGCCAATCCTAAAATAATGAAATATAAATATGAGCAATGAATGTATGAAAAAACATGGTAAAAACATTATTATAAAGATAGTGCCATCACAACAAGTTAATCTAAACTATAATTTAGCAGCTTCCAAAAAACACATCTGCACTGTAGAACAGAAGTGACAAGAAAACTACCCATTTTTATAATGTAGATACAATACTGAAACAAGAAGTTTTTAAACTGTTGTCGGTTCTTAAGAGATGACCTGTAATCTCATCTGTGTTCTCTATACTTTTCCTCCAGAGGAACATTTGCAAATTCAATATGATTTTATCAACATATTATTCAAGATACATTCATATGATACCACATGCAAAGTATTCACATACCCTTTTTGGTTTTCAGTGTTTTCCTCCACAGAGTAGAAAAGATTCCGTCTGTCCAGTCATTAGTTGCAGCATCTAGTTTTCCAAACATTTGAGGAGCAGTAATAGCTTTGGGGTTCATTCGCATTTCCCTGTGAGGCTGGCCACATTCTGTGAGTGCTCTCATTAGTACAGTTATGACCATTGTTTTTCCAGATCCACTAGGTCCAAGTGTCATCAACCCATGACGTACTAGAGAAGTTTCATACAACTATTAACAAAACCAAAATAAAATATTTCAATTTAAAAATCAAAATAAAATAAATACATGCTTTAGAAAGATGTTTGCTTGCACTTCGTAGTGATTAAAATGTGTTAGACATGCAAGCTACACGCTCAGGATTGAACTCAGCATGCATTTGCCAAATTCTAGTGTTTTGTGGAATAGTACACATCTTCAGATCTTAATCTTCTTAGCACCAAGCAAGCTTACTATAAACAGTTTACAGAACTAAATCTTAGCTAAGCTTTTCAAAGCAACCAAAAATAGTTTTACCAGATTTGAAGAAGGATTTTCTGTATTATTCAAAACGAAAAATGAGCAGTAGCAAAACATTAATGCAACAGAAGTATGATTAATCACTACAAGTGCTAAAATATCTTAGTATATGAAACAAACATAACAATTGCACTTGTTCCAGAAGTGTACATGAGTTTAGTTTCAGGAGAGTTCTCTATTTGTCTTTTTGTTTCTATTTGTCTTTTAATATTAACATTAGGTTTGCTATGGAAGTGTCAGTCTGCCTATACAAGCATCTCCAGTGGAATGAACCGAACGGCACAAGACAGTGGTAGTGCTCCTAGGTGCCAAAACCTTGTAAGACGAACCAAATACAGCTCTTCCTCTGCAAGCTGAGTAAAGGCTTGTATCAGTCCAGGAGGAAGACCTACAGGCACCCCAGTGAGTCCTTTGCATTGGTCTTCCTTCGTGTGGTGCACATGCAACCTTCAGTTTTCCCGTATTAGATGTGCAGGTTCTTGGGTAAGACAATGGTTTAACCACTGACATGTTGTCCTGACTCCTGATGGTGAAAAATGTTTTGGAAAAAAAAGTTTTACCTGAACAAGCTTAAGATTCCATGGAGGATGGTTAACCAATCCTGCCTCTTCAACCTGATGAGCTACTGCAGTCTGAAGCTCAGCATAGGTGCTACTGTCTAACTGCAACCCCGGAAACAGATCATTGATAAGACTGAGAAACAAAGGCTCATCTTCATCTATCTGAAACAAAAAAATTATTAAATGTTTAAAGAATGGTTATCCAAAGAATGTTTCCAAACCAAAATCAGTTTCTCTTTCAAAAGAATAAGCAGTAAGAAGGTATTCTCTAAATACAGATGCTTACAGACAGCCAACAGGACAGCTTGCTATGAAAATAGCATTTTGAAAATGTCATCCACAAGCCATGTAAAAAAAGAAATTCAAAATTGAAAGAAATTTTCCCCTGCGTAGACACTGAAATCTATTTGTAAAATTGATTTGTAAAACCCTTGTAGCATATATTGGAAAGAATGTCCTATGTGGAAAGAAATCTTTTAGAGTCTAATTTAGTGGATATTCGTTATTCAATTTACTTACGGTAAAGTAGTCAGTTTGTACACAAGTCAGGACATAGAAAGTCACATGCACAGGTAAGCCACTATTAATCTATTTGAACCTTTGTATAATGAACACTGTTTACAAGTCTAAAAAAATCTCTATGCTGTTTAATGATAACATGAAGGGTATAACATTTCAATTTTTAAAGAAAATAATGAGATTTTTTCTAATCTCATACAAAACCCACGAAATATGTATTAGATTTACCTTTACATGGTACTAAAATACTAAATGAAATTCTTACCAGCTTAGAAAGATTCATATCTCTTAGCCCTCTCATAACAATACTTAATTCACTTTCAGTTGGCCTGGCTCTCTTCTGACTTCCAAGAGTCCTCAGCACTGAAAGGATATTCCTCAGACCAAAGTCATAATGGACCTAGTCAGTGGAAGAAGACTTCAGCATCAGTAACAAGTTCTGTGGCATTATTTCATCAATATATCAAGTTTTACTTGCATATTGTATAGTACAGTTGTCCTGCCTGGAAAAGGTAGCTAAAATAGGAATTGTTGCTGTTGTTTAGGAACTATTCTATTCAAATAAATGAAGGATAACAAGATTATTCTCAGGAAGATGTATGTGTGCTGTAAGGTTTTTTTCTCTAATTTAAATTTAATTGATTTAACCATTCACAATGCCATATAGTGATTATTTTATAGCTCTGTGTAATAGAGTTCTAAAAAACTAATTGTTCCATTCTAGACTGTCTTTACAACTAAGGCATCTTAAAGCATGAACTTCAGATCCAGGGAGTGCTATGGGGACATGAGCAACTTAATCAAGCTTGGGACATTTCTCCTGCGGTTTCCAATTTCCAACTACTTACCCCAGCCTGAGATAATTCTTACAGAAAAATTTCATGACTGGGATATTTTTTGCCTGGCTGCCATGTTTAGGCAGAGAACCTCATGCACTTGCAACTAACTAAAAAGTACCATTTTTAACAAACTAAGGTGCATATACAACTACATATTAATGAACTAATGTGGTCATTTATTCAAAAAATTTTATAGAGGTATTTGTTTGAATTACATTTATAGTACTTCAATATTTTGTAAAAGGCATAAAAGTGATGCTTCAGAAACAATCTGCACAACCCAAAACATTGGAGGTTTTACTGTAATATTATAAATATAAAGACAAAGAAAAGGGAGTACATAACACTACCTGCTTAGTGAGCTGCTCCTCACAAAGTTTATAAAGAACAAAGAATTTCTTAGACAAGACCACATTATCAATAAATCCATAACTTGCAAGTTTAACTCTTATAATTATCTGAAATACAATTTTGTAGAAATTCCATTAGTTTCTCCTGAAGACAGGTCAGCAAAGTAAAATACATTTTTCCTTTCAGTTCAGTCAGGAATTATACCTGTCTGTCTGGAACCATCATTGCAACAGTTCTAAACTGAATTTTGAGATTTTCTGGTAGCTCTTGACGTCCAGCATATCCAGGGTTCTATATAAGTAAACATAATGCATTATTATTTACAACAGTCAAAAGAGCATCCTTTTTATTTTTCAATAAAAATAAATGCATATATAAATACTTAGAGCAGTTCAGAGTTAGAGGTCTTGCCTATTGATTATTAAATTTTAACCTCCCATAAAGTAATCTTGGATTGCCATCTGCCTTGGCATTAGTAAACATACATTTTAAAATTTCCTGCCCATGAGATTACAGGAATTAGTGCTATGAATCCTATGGCAACAAGACAGCATAGTTTGAAAGTTAGTATTCTGAAAGCCTGAGGAATTTTTACGTGTTCATGTAGGTACCCATTAGTCAAGACTTGTCCCTGAAAAATGTCTTTCTTGTATCTCCTGCTCTAAGTGAATATTCTGTTTTTTGTTCCCCTCCCCACAGCATCTTTCTCATTAACACTATTAAATATTAGTACTATTAAACTACTAATACATTGATAATATGAAAGCATAAGTACATTATTAATACATTATTATTAGTCATAGCATTATTAAAGGTATGGTAGTAAAGCATGTTAGTGTTTCAGTCCTCTCAGTGAGCACAGAGAATTCTGGAAGTTTGGTCAAACTCTTAGTCTGCATGGAGAATAGCAATACAGCAATGAAGGGACATAATTACGAACCCTTTCAATAATATCAAAGTCAAAATGAAGTCATGCCTTTCATAAATAATCAGATTATTTATGTGTAGTGCACTTTAGTCTAATTCTCTAGTGACAACATCATTTAATTAATAAACCTGGTAATTTTCACCTTCTCATCACCTTATCTATGTAGTATAATTTGTCACTTCTTTGAAATTATTACTACACTTACCATAGTTAGGAAAATACCAAACTCTGGATTTAAATCTACACAGTCTCCATCAGCAAAAATGAACTGCTTCTTTTTTTCTTTTCTTGCTGTTAAAATAATATAGATTTGTTGTGCTGCTACTGACAAGACAGGCAACTCAATTCGGTTGAATTCATCAAAACATCCCCAAGACCCAGACTGTGCAAGACCTAAAACAGGGGAAAAAATATTATCTGTTGTTCTTCATGCATACTTGAGATATCTGAGCTAAATTACTCTTCTGGCAAGTAATTAAATCATACTAGCTTTATTTATTGCCCTGTGGTCAAGGTCTATCTTCCTCCAATCCACCTGACTATTTCCATATTTATCTGAAATAATATGAGTTGATTTATACACAATGATTAAAAGTGAATCAAAGTCTGCAACAAATATTTTGATACTTTGGGACATTTGGTAAATATTTTGTACAGATTGTTCTGTGAATGCAGCCTTTTATTGTAGAGCACCATTCAAATTATTCCAAAAAGCTGTACTCTGAGTCTAAAAATTAAATAGTGACTTAGAGCTTCAAAACATTAGTCCTAAATGTCACCAAAAAAGGTCACAATTTTTATTTTGCCATTTTAACTCCCCATTAAACAAGTTTATCATGTAATCATGTAGGATATTAACAACATTCAAAGTTGTGACTATGAAAGAAAGAGAGGAAGCAAAATAAATGAAAAGAGAAATCTAGAAATACTGTATTAATAGCAAGAATATTTTCATACGGGATTATTTTCACAGTTGCCTGATTTCAGTTTGGAAAAGTAACATGTGTTTAGTAGCAACGAAGAGAATTGTTTTTCCTTTCACAATGTTTTATAAAAAGGTTTCTAACAGCATTTTTTCCCAAATTATATTAAAGTACTAGTCAGCTGTGTTTTTCTTTCATGTATACTGAAAGTTAGCTATTTAATTGTGAATAATTTATGCAAGTCATTTAGGGTTTATTCGTGCTGTGTCATTAAGGGTAAATCACTTTAAGGACATTCTGACATTAATTTTGTCACTCAAAGATTTCCTACAATTTTAATGACTTTCAAATATTTATCAACTCACAGCTTTAGCCACTTCTATGCCCCTTGCTTCCCAATACATACAATACTATAACTCTGAAAAATGAGCTGACAGAAATCTCACGAAGTTCAAGTCCCTTCCTGAGAACAGAATAACTCCATGAAGCACTACAGGCTCTGTGCTGACTGGTTGCAAACCAGTTTTGCAGAAAATGACCTGCTGTTCTGCCTAACAACTAATTAAGCATGAATCAGAACTATGCCCTTGTAGCAAGGGAAGCCAGCTGCATATTGGGCAAGAGTGCAACCTGAAGGGTGAGGAATGTCACTGTTCATCTCTGGTCTGCACTTGCAAGAGAGCAGCTGGAGTACCAAGTTCAGTTTGGGGTTTTGCAGTAGTGCAGAGACATTGATATCCTCACATGAGTCCACCAAGTGGCTGGAGGGCATGGCCCAGAGGGAGAGGCTGAAAGAACATCATTTGTTGAGACTGAAGAGAAAGCTAGGGAAAAGCCTATTGCTGTTACAACCTAGCTGATGGAAGGCACTGTGAAATTGGAGCCAGGTTTTCTCAGAGGTGCAGAGGAAGAAGAGCAGACAATGGACACATGTTTCAATGTGGAAGATTCCAAGGCAGTGGAAGTATGAAAAAATGTGAAAATGAGAATGGTAAAAGTGCTTGAGCAGAGGTGTTGCAGAACAACAGCCCCTGGAAACAGTCAAAAAACAAGATGAATAAGGCACTGAGCACCCTACTCTAACTGCCCCTGCTAAATCACCTGTGGAAACTTTTTCCATCCTACATGAAGAAATCTTACCTTTGAAAATCCTACCCAAACCTCTGAAGTCCATTTGATCAGAGCAGTTAAAGACTACTACATATTTTCCCAGAGCCTTTCCCATGTCTTTCGTGGTTTCTGTTTTACCAGTTCCAGCTGGTCCTGCTGGAGCTCCTCCCATGTTCATTCCCAAAGCTTGTGCTAAAGTTATATAGCACCTGCAAATATAAATTGATGTTAATTTATTAAATTATATTAGAGATATAAGTGCATACATATAAGAGACAGATCAAGTTATGCAATAGATTCTACAACCTCTGTGTTGCTTCATAAAGCACTTCTATGGTTTTCAGTGCAAAAATTTCAGAGAGGTAAAAGGCACAAAATATAGCATTTAAACATTACTTATAAAAGAAAAACAACAACAAAACAAACAAACCCTGGTATTTAAAAACTAAAAATATATACATATATCAATGTACATACCATAAAGGTATTTATCATTAACTTTCTGGCAGCTATAAAGAGAACATTCTGCTGTTGAATTCTGATATGTCATCATATTCTGCAGCATCTTAATCTGTATACATTTAATTATGTTACCTTTGACTAAATCATCAAGTGTCAAAGAATAAGGATATATGGATGGCCCCTTCCCCAGTTATGGGTAAGGAATATTTACAATTTTAGGAAAAAAGAACCCTAAGTTTTACTTCTTCTTTTTAAAATAAATCTTTAAAAGTCTAGAGTACAGTTTACTTCTATGTAAGCCTTAGTTATGATTTTCATTCATGGCAAGGTAAGGGAGAGTAATGCTAAAGGAATTAAACAATGGAGTATCTTCACTGTCAAATCAACACACTTTGGACACATTCTAACTAAAGCATTTCTGGTTTTAATTAATAATTGAACAGAGTTTAATAACTAACTAGTTCCTGCCGTTTAGTTTGAATCACTGTAGTTTATTATGCCCAACTTGCACTGCAGGAATTTTCTTGCTTTCTATACAATAAGAAACCTTGAAGTGACAGGAAGACTTTATCTCTGCAGTTCTACTTCAGTCAGTTTTGGGGTAGAGTTTAACAATTTTACATCAAAAATACTCAATCGCTGAGGGCAATACAGTTCACTGCAGAAATCTGCTGAACTTCCTATATTGTCAGAATAACAGCTCTACCTCTTCTGGAGAAATAAAGGTATTCAAAAAGTCATAGAAACACATATACCACATAGTTATCAAAGTAAATTATTGTAGGTTGGAAGTTATTTCTTGAGGGGATCTTTTTGCAAGCGAAGTATCTCTTGATCTTCTGTTTTCTCATTTGGTTAAAAGTGACATCTCATGAAAGGATTGAATGGAAAAAGAATTTTAACAAGGAAGGAAACAAAGAAATTCCCCAAAGGAAAAAAGAAATATAGTTCTGATTGTTAAGCCACATTTGAAACACAATGGCCACTTGTTTGCCTTGCTAATGAAGAATGGAGGGTGAGTTCATACAGATGGGACTTTTTCGTAGACTTTCAAAGAAAGTAGCCACAGAATCTTTAGAGAATCTCTTATTATAAAATTTGAACTATTTGACCTCATCTTTTTTTTTGTATATTGCTAAACTATGTATTGCTATAGAACCTTAAAACAATTCCTGTTACTAAAAGTTCTTTTTTAGACTGGGCAGTGATAAAGGAATTAATAAGTGTACAGATTAGTGAGGCTCTATTGGACCTTTTCTAGAAGAGTATATTAAGCAAATGTATGAGAATGTTTTCATGAATGATCTAGCCTACACAGGACTTAACTGTGATTGTATCTCTCTAAAGATAAATGTTAAATAAACACTATAGATATTAAAAGTACTTCTTATCTAATAGTGTTTTTCTAACCTGTCTGTAAGAGGTGTTATAACCAGACGATCAGTGCAACCCAGAAATTCATTTTGGTAAATAAAATCAACATCTGTAATTGCTACAATGACGTGATCAAAATCCTCTTTATAGTAGAATCTAGACTGCTTTAACCACTCAAAATCAGTTGGTGTTTTGATGTTCATTTTTACCTTAAAAGAAAGTAAAGTATATGTTATAACAGAGCATCCAAATTTATTTACCTTTAACAACTGTGATAAAATTCTTATTTGTATGTGAATAATGATTGATTACCCAGATTAAATAAAGTTCCTAAGTAAACTTAAATACAATAAGCATCACATAACATGTTCAGATGTATGCTAAACTGATACTAAAAATCCTGATCACTTAACCTGGTCATCCCAATGTCTGTTACCAAATAAATCTTAAATTGCTTTGGTAGGGCAGTCCACTTTCCAAGTGAGAAATACAAATAGCCTCCTGCTAAATGCACCAAACACATTGAACAAAGGGCATGATGAGGGAAGGATGTGACTGACGCATAGAAGAAAACAGTGTCTAATCTAAAAAGCCTGTGATGTAGAAATATGTGAGAGACAGTGTTGAAGGATGCCATTCCTCATGGAATAAAGGAATGGTAACAATTTAGCACAGTCTCAAAAGTTCAAGTATAGGATTGCAAATATCTGCTGATTTTAGTAGGTTTTTTGTTTGTCTTCTATGTAGTCTCTTTAGGAAAGTGCAGCTGTGTCCAGCTGAGATTGTTTAACAAGTCATGAGGAAACGATGTTACAACACCCTCGGCAGTCTCAACTTTTTAAGTTATGCAAGTAAGAGTAGTACAACTCTGTTTCAAAGGAAGGAAATACTAAAAGTTTTGTCTACCAAAACACATCTATAGGAAGGTGTGGAAAGTTCAAATATTCTAAGAAAAGTGTAAACATTTGGTGAAAATATTTAGTTGACAGAACTAATTAATGTTATTCTAGTTTAAGCAAAATTGTGCTATTCTTAGTGTGATTATGGACTGATTTTACTGAGTTTATGGACATCTTTTTCTTATAAACACATGAATACACATGTAATTGTATCTATCACATATAAGAAAGAATACTACAATAGAAAATGCATATAATTGTCAGCAATCAAATTTCAGACTTTACCAAATCATCAAAAATATCACGCTGATGCACATGAATGGTAATAAGTGTTTCAAATTTCACTCTGTCAAACTTGGAAAGATCCTGTGTAGTCTGGCTAATCAAGGTATTCAGAATATCCAGAAATCTATTATTGGTTACATCCATGATTTTTTTGTCCTCCTTAGCATTGCGTAAAGCTTCTTCTGAATCACGTGTCCACAATATTTGAATTCCCAGTAATCCAACCTAAAAATATAATACATGAAAAATATACAAACTAATCACTTGTTGAACTCTAGCTGTGTTAAAGAAGCCGTAGGTGTAATAGACAATAAATCATGGTGTAGATTGTCTCCAAATATCACTATATCCAACATGAATCTGTCTCACCAGGACACCATGCCTGAATTAATAGGCTGTGCTGTGCAACCTCCTGAGAAGGCATTTAAAAATTTTACAAAATTTGTCACATATGGAGATACACTCAAACTAAGGACCAGTGTCAGTTTCACTTCTAATCCTTCAGAGTACTCCAGTAACGCAGACCTAAACTGGCCCTGGAAGAAGAAGATCTTCTGAAAATTTTCCATTGCCAATACTGAACAGGGGATTGTTTGCCTTCTGACATTCTGTCATGACTGGGGTACAGCCTAGAGCACATTGAACTAGAAGCTATTTTGCTTCCAAATAAATCTGGAGAGTTATAGGATGTTGCACATAAACAGCTGAATCAGATTGATTTTGATTTACAATACCCACAACAGAAAATTATAGACGAGCACTGTATCTCTTTATTACCTTTATTCCCCGCATTTCTGTATTCACAAAGCACCAAGCCCTAAAAATTTTACTCAACATCGCTTTGTACTTTTCCATCTCCCTATGCCTGTAGTGAGCTCATGGTTTGTGTGTACACAGATTGCCTGATGATTTTAATATGGTAAGATATCATAAGTGGAGTGCAAAAAAAATTATTTTAGAATCACCAATTAGTTAAAGAAAAAAAATTTGGCTGTGACTATTTCATGCTATCTATAATGGAAGCTTCTGAGACAGGAAAAAGGCAGTTTGAAGAAAACATTTCATGTGTTAGTATTCTGCCCAATTTCTTCTCTCTTCTGTAATACAGCTTATCTTTGTAAAATTTCCTTGACCAAACCCTTCTAACACAAACAATAAGAATGGTTGGATTAGCAAAATATGAAAAATATCTTTGCAGGTGGTAATAAAGCCATTTCAAAATTTCTGACATGCAAAGAAGACAGTTCTTATTTGTTTAAAGAAGTGAAATTTTTCAAATAAACACTGCTGACACAATACCTAATTACATCATAAGTACAGCTTTTAAATAATTTTATTAAATATTTGTACATTTTTTTAAAAAGTTAGATAATTCTATTAAATATTTGTATGTTTTGATTTTTTTTTTTAAGTAGCAACATACTGGCCAGTTTTAATATTTGCAGAATTTTTATTAAAAATTACACCCAATACTGTGTAGCAAATAAATTCAGAATTCGCACAGGATAGGAAATAGTTTATTACTTGTTAATGAAGTTTATTAATTATCAGTAATATGAAGGAGTTTCTAGAATCCTTCAACACAGCCTTGTACTAGGACTGCATTATCATAGTGACAAATATATGAACTGTGAGGTAAATCTTGTAAATTATGAGATAAATAATTATAATCATACCTCTTGCAATCTTAAATTATGAAAGAAATCAATCTGCACATGCAATTTTATTTGCAACTGAAAGGGGTTCAATATGCATTACAGAAAATATAAGCTCTACTTTATTTTCTCCAAGAGAGCTAAAGTACTAATTTTAAAGTAGATTGCAAGAAAAATATTATGCTATATACTGGATATCAAAATTGAAGTGATTACAGTTTGCCTTCTACTGACCAGATCCTTCCCCTTGTTTCCTCTATGAAAACTTCCTAATACAGGCAATTCCACATACTCTTCACCTTGCACCTTCCCCCATATACAACCCAGACTGCACACACACATCCACATCTTGTATTCTTACCTGTGCTGGGAATTGATTGAGAAAATTCAGCAACTGATATCCTGGGTCACTAATTTGGTAATATGCTGCCCTAATTATGCCATGCAGTGACTTCTGCTGCATTTGCAATAAAATCTTCAACCAAAGTTCTACTGGTCCTTTTGCAACCACTGGAGCGTCCAGCTGTAAAATCAATGAAAGTAAAAGGTATAAAATAGAACATAGTTACCAAACTTCTGCTCAATAATATGAGTTACTATATAGTTACTAAATTTCTCTTCATAACAGCTACAGATTTTACTTCAATTAACATATGAGAAATTTATTTAATGAAGACAAATTCTGGTCTTGTTAACAACAATCCCCAAAATATTAATTTGTAATTAACAATAATTCAGCTTAATATATCTTCTGTATTCAATAATAAAATTATTTAGCTATTAAAGTTTCTGGAAAAGAAAATTACTGGAAAAAAAGATAATTACTGGAATTTTTTCTCCTTCTCTCGATATGACTGCCAGTATGCGATCATAATCCTTTGTGTGGAACTCTACTTCATTTATGTTGTCAGATATGGAAGTCAGATGTGGCTGTAAGGATAATTCAGGAATCAATGTAAATGTAAATCAATTCAATGTAAATATTTAACATTAGCAAACAGAAAAAAAAAATCTCTAATAGGGTTATTCTGCAGAAGTTCCCCTGAACCTACGGATGAGTTTTTGGCCATCTGTTGCTGACAATTACAGAACTGATTGTGTAGAATTTTATCTCTCTCTTTTTACAGTTTCTAAAGATGATCTAGCAGAGAGCAACAGGCTTATCTCAATCAACCCTCAGTAACAATCCAGACTAGGACGAATTTTGCAGTATGCAAAGCAGGAAAGCCCCACAGGGTCCCTTCTATTAGTTTAGTTGTGAAAGAAACCACCAGTAAATAACTTGATGAAACCATGTTCTAGTGTTCCAGATTCTGAAGATTCCAATGAATTACAGATATCCATTTCACATTTTGTTAAAGAATGGAGAGCAAGAAACAATTTTTTTTTCAACCAGTCTGTATAAAAAGAAAATGCTTGCATCCTATTTTATTAAATGCTACTCCATATTCAAATTTTGTTATAGAAATAGAAGAAAATCACTAAGTTTGTACCTGAATTGTGTGAGAATCACTTGCTTGTCCAAGAATTTCAACAAGTGCAGGATCAGAAATAAAAAAGAATCTTGGAAACAGCAGTCTTTTCTTCTCTAAATACCTTTAATATTGAACAAGATTTTAATTAAATTATTTCAGGTTGTAATTTTTTCTATATAGGGGTGTAAGTAAGAGTGAAATACAATTAATGTTTCATACAAATTATTTACAATATAATAAAGCATTAGAAATCAAACAATTCATACCCTGTAAGTGATTTCTGGCATACTTCCAACTGTTCATGTAAATGAGGGAGAAGTTGCTCCATAGTATCATCTCCAACACAGCAGGCAACTACATTTGAGTTTTCATGAGCTCGTTGCATTATTTTTACCCATGATTTGTCAATATTCTGAAAACGCTTTGCTTCCTATATATAGCAAAACCAAAGCATAATCTGTTGCAAATTATTGCACAGAAAGCTTTTAATACCGAATAATAGGCGAGTATTGTAAAGTTTACCTGGGGTAACTCTTTTGCAATATCTCCCGCTACAAAAACAGCTTCGAGATAAATCCAGAGGTTCTGCACAACCAGCCATTCTTCAAGTATGCGTGAAGAGTTGCTTAGTTTATAAACCCAGCTCTGAATTTGCTTTTTAAATGCTGTATTGTATCTAAAAATTGGTGAGAAACATAAATCATTTAATTTTAAATAAAGTTATTATAAAATACTTACTATGGTGAAAAAAAAACCCAAACCCAGAACAAAATAACACTCGCTTCACTTACAACAAGAACAACCTCATGGAAAGTTTTTACCAGCTTGATCACATTCAAATATATTGAGACAAAAATTTCCAACTAATACATGAAAGTCTTTCACATGAGGATGTTTTTCATTAGGCTTCGTAACACTTTTTATCATTAAAAAAATTATTGAATTCAAATTTACTGCTACTTTAGCTCAATAATAGTACTGTTGCTATCTCAATGTGTTTCTGAAAATGCCATACGTGAACGATTCCACGTACCTATTGGACAGTAAAGAGTCAAGAATCATTAAACTGTCCTCCATCAAGACCATCATTTCTGATGTTTCAATTCCCTTTAACAGTAACTCTCCTCTTGCTTTGAACTGTGCAAAGCTCAGATTTTGGTTTCCCCAAGTTTCAGCTACTTGAGATAGTTTGGCTTCTATATCCTTTTCCTTCATAGCAGATATGCATATATCCTGCAAAGACAGAACTGTATTTTACTCTCCACTCTTCTGAAATGAAATCTTTCCAAACACTGCACATCTAGTAATAAAATATTAAAAAATGAACATATCACACTAGAAATTCTATTCACTCAAATTACAGGTATGGATAACTGAAAAATGCACACCTGGAAATGGGCGGATGTATATTTTCCGCAGCTTCACATTTTGGTATTTCTGTGTAACAAGATTTCTGGATAATAATTTCTACAAGGCTGAGGAGGGGTAGTGATGGAGACTCATCACCAGATGAACTCTGACTCTTACCACATTTCAGGTTTAAGTTGGAAAGGTCAAGTCCAACATTCTATTCAAATCAGAGCTTAATTCAAAATTAAGCAAATCATCTTGGAATGCTTCCATATAAATCAAGTATGTATATAGGAAACTTTTGCATGTATATTTATCATATGGAACATGCAAACTCCACTGAGTTTTCACAAGTTATATGGGGGGTTCTTTGGAAGTTGCATGGTGCAAAAGAAGCCATAATAATCTAGAAAAGACTTAATATTAAATATTATTAAGCATGAAGCCTTCATCTAAAATTTCTAATTTAACTACAAAACTATATAGCAACAACAGAGATAAAACCTTAGGAGACCATGATAATCTGAAGTTTTGTTTGAAGATTTTTTCCTGTTTAAAAGAGCTAAGAAAATAATAAAAAATAATGCTAGGAGGAATGTGAAGAGATTATCTAAAAATAAGTGGCCAAAGATTCCAGCTGCTACTTCTGTCTTTGTTCATATGGATAAGAACTTCTAAATTAAATACAAATGGTTTTAAACTAGTGTTGTCTGATTGAGAGTCAAGCACTTCAATTAAGTTAAAAATATTTTATAAGAGTGTAACCATTTCATAAGCATTCACGTTATTTTTGCTGACAACATAAAATGAACAAGGAGGGAAAAAAATATGTACCTACCTCAATATCTTCTTTATTTTGAAGAATTGGTGCTTCCATTATGTTTCGAAGGCAGAAGGTATCAGATTCTATATCAAATTGATGTCCTGTTGTTTCAGCAATACGATCCCAGTGTCTTTGCTTCATTGCTGTATCAGACATCATTTCCAGCAAAGAACAACACTCAATAAAATCCTCAATTTTTTTCTTGAGATCTGAAAATGCTTGCCAGTGGTGGAGGCCTTTAGGTAGTCTACGGCACCTGCAGTTAAATTAAATTGATATACTAGTAAACGCCTCTTCTGTCAAAATGGAATTGATAAACAATAGTTTAAACAAAGAGATACGAAGTAGATTGTACTGAGGTCAACCTTTTCTGTGAACTAGCCTACCTTTCTAGGAAAAACTAATACAAATGCCCTACTTACAAATCATATTTAACCGTCTCAAAAACTGATATGTTCCTTGCAAATTAAAAAAACCACTGTAGTTTCCATTAAAACAGCTTATCTGCTGCTTATCCTCATAAACTCTTTATTGGAAAAGAAAAAACAAAGAAAAATATTTAAATTTCACATATGAAATCCTTGCACAAATACAATATTTATTTTAAGTTAAATACCAGTAATATACATGGCAGTTATTAACATACTACTTTGAAGACAGACAGGAAAATGAGATGAATATGACCACCTCCTCCACTTTTGGTTAGTGGTTCTGAAACCATTCACTAATGAAAATTATATACTTTTATGTGGAAAAAAACCCAGCAGAACAGTTAAATAAATATCCTCCTCTTTGACCACACTTTTAAAGAGCCTACACACTAAGAACTGAGCAGGTGACCTACCACAGGAATGCCCTATAGTAAATGATAAAGTATATCCTTAGCAGGAAAAATAGTAAAGCCTTGGTTTGCCATCCTTTATCACTTATTTCTCTACCTCCCACTGATATAATTTCGTATTTCCAGTAATGAAGAATAACAGAGCAGTGTGTGTGTGGCTTAGAGCTATGTCAGTGCTGGGTGGTTGCCAATATGTTCATGTTGGTTACCCCTCCCACTTGCTGTCAAACTGGATGTTTAACACCTTCCTGCCTTTCTTTGAGGAGGAAAGTGTTTGGTGCCTGTTATTCTTGCATTCAAAACTTAAAATCAATGTGCTCATCATCCCAGCTGAAGAACTTACCTTTTACAAATAAATTTTCAGTCCTCTTAACCTCTGGTTTGGTTTAGCTAACGAGATTAACACTCTGACTGATCATATGCCCTTCAATTATCAAAGCTACAAGTAAAACATTGGTTAACTGAAGTGTGGTGTTATTTCACTCTTTCTTGAATCTTTTTGTTTATGATAAGCGTTATTAATGGAAGCTTTGATAAATATATCAAATGGCTTTACTGAACTCACCTAAATCTTAATGCATTTAACATCTGTTAGTATTCATGTTTTTATAAACATACCTGCTTTGAAAATCCAGAAGTTCAGTACTAATTTTCTCAATATCTACCTCCGTCCAAAGTATGTCATAATAACCATCGATAGTGCTTATTACAGTATCATATAATCCATACAATTTCTGAAGCAACCCTAACTCCTTCCTGGGAGAAAAGAAGCAATTATACCAATAATTTCAATCACTTCTCTGGATATCTCGCAATAGTTAAATACGTTGTAGATGTAATATTAGTACAAAAAATAGAGGTAGACCAATTAGACTATGTTTCTTACTGTAGAAAAGGATACTTGATTTAAAAAATCCGTTAAAAAAGAGCAGATGGTTGGTGCTAAGGACCTAATACCCACACTAAGCATATTTGGGGAAAGTTTTGTTCTTCTCTAGTTCTCTGAAACTCCCATTCATCCAAAAGAAACCTGGGATATATGTCCTGAACTGGCTCTGCAGTGCAAAGCAGAGCATGGCAAGTGGGAACAACTGAATCTGAACTACAACTCTGATCTAAAAACAGCCAAAACCAGTCAGATCCTCATCTGGTGTGAGCCTTCATCAAACTATTGAAATGGCTGGTGCAAAAACTTTAGAATCTGATTATCATTTGTAGAGCCGCTCAAAAACATCAGAAAAACTATAGTTCAATTCTTCTTATATGATGATAGAGTGACTTTTCCTTACACTTTATTCTTCACTTTCTACCATTTTTTAATTTATAATACTGTATTCACTCAGCTACATATATATATGTATTTCTATTTCTATCTGTATTTCTCTAACGTAGGATAATGCTCCTCTACATAGCACTTATGCACAGTAAAATGATCTGGTATCATTCTGGTATCACATCTGTAGGTAAATAGAATTTTTTTATTGACAAAGTAATTAAAAATTTAACTATTTATTCATTTTTATTTATTTAATTCAAGGCAATAGAAAACTTGTATGTTGTATTATTTCTACCTTTGGTGTAAGTGTAAGACTTTCTAACATACTTAATACACACTTAAGACAGCCAAATTTCCACAGTTACCTGACTTTATGCAAAACTTCATAATCTGTGACAGGCAATCCAAACAAGTGTTCACCAGCTGAGTATGTGATAAACTTTCTCCAGAGCTCATCAAAGTGAGCCTGATCAAGTTACGTTTCATACAGAACAAATGAAAATATAAGTTAATAAGGTCTAATTTAGAATTGTCTAAAAATAAATAATTAAACTGTTTTAAATTTTATTAATTCTACTAGAAATATATGTAAAATATCTGGAAATATTTTTGATCTAAATTAATATATAGCCTGAAGAAAAACATCAGAGTGCCTAATAATTATAACTGCTGTCCAGAGGATATGATCACCACAGAAAAATGGAAAGAAGAATTATTTTTGCAGTTATTATTCAGAAGTACAAAGCATTCTCTTGGCAAAATAAGAAATACAGAAAATTTAACCAGAATCTCTCAATTTTCAGTACATTTACGATGCATTAAAAGGATCAAGCACCTTCTGTTAGTCACTCGGTGCTTTTCACAAGCTTAGAATTTACTTTTTACAATCTAAAATATTTAAGACTGACAAAAGTACTGTTCAAGTCACTATAACTTGCAGAAAAAGGAAGATAATTAAAAACAGAGCATATATTGCTCATGGACCTGTGAATTAAGGTTCATAACAAATAACAAGTTGAAAGACAATTATCTAATGAAAAATGGGATCTTTAAAAGATTAGAAGATTGTCTCATGACTGCTTTGTAACCTGTCTTCTTTTCAGCTGTTATCAGGGTGTCATAATTGACTCTTCCTTTTTCTACTGTTTTTATTATGTCAAATTGATTCATTCTGCTCACAAAATATGAAGAGTGAAGAAAGGTTACAGATCAATCAATCAATCAAGCCTTCCACATGAAGGAAAAATTTGTGTGATAAAAACTAAAATATAGTCAACGTATCATTACACATAATATCCAAGTCATAACTTTTTAAGCTTGTTATGATAAGCAAGAGCAAATGTAATTAATTAGTTGGAAATTCAACAGTTTACTTTCTTACCTGAAAGATCTGCAGCCTCTTACTGGCTTCCTGAGGTGGAATACTTGGAACCATAGGTCCTTCCTTTCAAACAAACAGTTAACAAAAATTGAATATTAACTCTCAAAGTGACTGAAGGCCACTGTAAACTTACAGATCATCACAGAATATATATTTTTGTTAGTAAAATTCCAATCAAGTTATGTATCTTGGTAATGCAATACTTACAATGGTAAATCTAAAAGAAGATAACTTTTATGGAATTGAAAATTCCTTACCTCAATTTAACTCAATAGGACTAGACTTCAACTTTTCATATTTTGCTATTTCACTGAAAATAACAAAATCCAGACAGTGGTCCTTCTTAATGTTGATGTGTGTCTAAAGATGCCATAACATATGCTACAGTTTCTAAATTAATTTGTAATTTGTAATTACAATTTCTTTACAAGTTGTACCACCAGGACTTCTTTATTTATAGAGTTGTGTGCACTGCTACTTCTTCCTACTGAAAAGTTTGACCTACAATGATGACTGCTTAGCAACCATGGCATCAAACATCAGTAGCTGAGCAGAATAAAATTGTGGCATCCAACTCCTGCAAACCAAAAATCTTGAAAAACTAAGTACAAGTCTTACATGCAACTGCTAAATTCATTTACCATTTCATATGATGTTTCAAAATCTGATACATCCTCCTGAAAAACTGCAACTGATTCTAGCAAATTACTCTTAAATTTGGGCTGAACTTCAACCAATTCATCTTGAACTGCAACCTGTCATGGAAAAGATTAAAATAAAAGTTATTTCTGTAAAAATCAGGAACAGATATTTGAGTTGCATATAAACCAAAATTATGAATAAAATATATCAAATTTTTGAACAAAAAATGATTATTTGAAGCTAAATACATTTTTTTTCCTTTTATGGTGCTATATGTTCCATTCTTGAGAGGAAAGGTGTAGAATAAAAAACAACCATCCCAACCAAAAACTGTAACAAAATCTCCCCTTGGTCTTTAAGGGAATGTAATTTCATTACAAGGGGGTAACCGAACAAGTAGATCCTACTCTCTTTCTTTCCTCCCTCCAAAAATCCTCAAACCCGGAAGTATTAGAGTCATCTTCCTCACAGATGGCTCAGCACTCTCTTTAACAAATTTCTTCGTTCAAAAGCCTGAGAGAAATAACCAAGAGATGCACAAAAACATAAAACATACTCTTGAGTCCTTTCCTGGGGACACGATGTAACTTAATTGATTCAACAACGTATCTACACATTTCTAGTTAACCACGAACATTACATAAAATGCTCAATAAACATGGAGCTTTTGAGGGATATAAGGCTGTCCTAAACAATAAAGGTAAATGTACAACCACCACTTAGGGGTAAGGGCATTGCAAAATATGCATTTCTTAGAAAAAGGTAATCTAAGGGTAATAAAGTCCCTGACCTAGAAATGTAGGAGAGCAGAAAGAACTTTTTCTTGCAGGTTTTAAGCATATATCTCCAAGTTACAATAATATTTAAATATTAAAGATATCTGTAAAAAATAAATCAGAATATGAATGTACTAACAGAAGATATAGACACTAGTGCACTACTGGTGTCAAGAGTCAGAAGTCAGAGAGGACTGAAAATTGGTCTCACACTCTCATTTATAATCTGCAAAAACCCACATTTTCCCACAAATGGAGAATAACACAATCTTACATACTTACAGCTTGGGTTTTTAATTTATTAAAAGCATATCTCATTGAATCAACAGCTTCTGATTCCTCTTTTGTAATTTCCACTTTAAATGCATTAAAAATGCCATAGACTTCCTAGATGAAAAAATAAAGACTTAGGAAACGTATTATACGTATTTGAGGGAACACAAAACACTTCAAAAAAAATCTGCTCATGTATTTTAGGTATATTTTTTAAAAAAATAAGGATGAGGAATGAAGAACTAGGAAACAACAGCAAAAACGATTTCTTCAAAGATATCTTGAATGAAATACTAGGAAAACACATACAAACACCATAAGTTTAATACCAGATAATAAAAAAATTATCATCTCAATGGTATTTTATTGCAATTATCTTCCAAATATCTACCTGAAAGCAGATTTTGATGATTTTTTTCCCAACTCTGAATAATTGCAGACACTAAGCTGCACATTTTTATTTGGCCATATCATCTATAAAATATTCCTAAATTTGCCAAAATGTCAAATACAGATGTGCCACAAATACACAAATACACAAATATGTGCCACAACATAACAATCTGTTATGAAAGGAACCTTCCTTATTGTTTGTTCTCATCTGCAATTCGTTTGTGTATCTCCTGCTTTATGATCCTCCTCCTGGACACACTACGTTATTTAAAAATCAGTTAATTTTCATATTTTATTCAACATTTGCTGGACTCACTCCATTATGTCCATGTCTGTCTTGTATTGTGAGGCCCAGCACTGGACACAGCACTCCAGATAAATCTCATATCCCAGAGGAGGGGGAATCACATCTCTCAGCCTGTTGTAAAAGGCCCAGGAGACCCTTAAGACCCTTTGTTGCAAGGGCACTTCTCTGGTTTGTGTTTACTTTGGTGTACACCCAGAAACTCAGTTCTTTTACTTCAAAGCTAATTTCTACCTAACCTGCACTGGTGTCTAGGGTTATTCATGTCCTGGTGAAGGAGGAAAAAGGCTTTAAGAGTGACTTGTTAACATGACTAGCCCTACTGACATTGACAGAACTAATTACATTAATATAGAAAGGAAGTAAATGTTTGCAAGATATATAGAACATGAGTAGTTTGGGAAAGAACATTATCTTGAATATTCACCTCAAAGTGGCAGAAGCACAGTAATAATAACAAACAAAAATGTTAATAATTCATAATTTCTTTACATTATTTATTTATTTACAAAGTTGGCATCATTTCCTACACATGTAAAACCTAGCAAGTAGACAATGCTGAACTCAGTGCCTCTTGCTTGCTTTATTTAACAGCTATGAGTATGATTATCATATCATGAAGACAAACTAAGAAATAACATTTAGTAGATGTGATTATTATTTTAAATGTTTAAATTCTTGTTCAGGTTCTTTTTTATGTATGTATCTTCTTTAAGTATGTATCAAATATGTAAGAAAGCCTATGACTTTCTTACATATTTGATACATACTTAAGACAGCTGTATTTTCACAGTTTACCTCTACATCTTTTGATCCCAAAACTGATTGTTTTCTAACAAACCACTGCATAAATTGCTACAACAAAGCACAGTTTCTTACCATAAAACTAGTAAAAGTGGCATCACTGAAACTCCTTCCTAGTGTCATAGAACAGTCTTCAAGAAAGAAAATGTTATTATACAACAAAAAAATTTTGTCTTCAAAAGGTGGATGAAAATGTAAAACTGATTAGGCTGACTTCTTATTAGGCAGACTGTTTCAGAGAGTGATAATACACACCAAATGTATATAAAACTTAATGAGCTTCTTTTAGCTTCTTTCTTATAGAGAAAACTAAAAGAATGCTGCAAGTTTTTGACAGTATACTATGATGTGTAGCTCCATGAATATTCTCTGCATATATTTCAAGGGATTAGATGATCAAGAAGTTTGTTTACAGACACAGAAAATGTAAGAAGATGATTAAGGCTAATAGAAAAGCAAAAGTGAAAATAGTGCTCCCTTGTCTTGTGCTCTCATCATCTTATTTCTGAATGTTGAATCCTAGATAGTATTTATATTATAATTTGAGAAAGAATATTTTTGTATTAATGTAGAATCTATCAAATTATCTAATACTGATTCATAATTTATAATAAAAATTTTTAAATTATATTTTGTTTCCCACCTTTAGCCTAGTTCCTTCAAGACAGTGAGCTCATTGTTAGAGTTCAAACTTTATCTTATTCTGTGACACCTATTATATATTATTATTAATAATAATAATATTTATTCAATATAACGAATCAAGTAATCTTACTTCAATAGGTCCCATAGACAAATCTATTTCTATTCTCTTCTCTTGTATGGTGGATAAAGCTTCCATTGCTAATCTGACATCATCTAAGTCAGTCAGAGGTCGAGACAACTTCTTTAAGTATTCATTTAGGAATGACGCCATGTCTAACACTTTCTTTTTATATTCTTCATTTAAATAATGACAGAGGACCATCTTCCAGGAATTGGCTTCAATTGCTAAAGCTGTTTTCAGTGGTCCTGGTTTTAAAAAGCAACAAAATAAAAAAAATTATACAATCCAGATCTTAGGGTTTTTTCTGTTCAAAAAAGCCCACATCATCACACATGGTTCTTTAACAGCAATTAGAAAAAAAGCAGACAAGCAATTAAATTACAGCATTTAAAAAGTTTCAAAACAATTTCAACTATACTTGTGTTGTTTTATTGTATATCATGGTATCTGTAAAACATACTGGTAAGCTTACCTAGTGGAACACATAGAGAAGATAAATAAAGAACTAAATGTCTACTTATTAATGTGGATTTTCAGAGAATACCTTTGATATATATATATATGAACCAAACATGTAAAGACTGGTGATATTTAAATTTTCCATTGAGTAAACGGCATCTTGGGATTTGGAACAGTTCACAGCTAAAACTGTGATGTGACACATATCACATACAGTAAATATATAAATACAAACCAACACTGAAGAGACAGAAGAGTCAAGCCCTCTAATTCATTATCTGAATAAAATGGGATTTTTACAGGCAGCATTTTGTACTCTGGTAAGAGAAAGCAAAAGATACCAACAGCACATAACATTTCTGCTCACAAAGATATAGATAGATAGATAGATAGATAGATAGATAGATAGATATCAAAGCAGATATAGATTTTCTCTAATAATGTGGTTATTAACATTAAAGAGATGATTCTTGAAGGCCAGGAGTAATTCAAGAAAATTTTCATATCCTGACAGAAGTTACAATCTGTAAATCACAATAAATCAATTCCCAAACCTGAACTGAGTCTGAGAAACCACCTGCTGTCCCAGATCATAAAAACATTTAATATCTCTATTCTGTAACTTAGAGGACTCAGCTGCCTTTGATGCAGTGGTCATAGTTGAAGGAGTACTGTGACCATCATCAAAATCCCTGTTCTTTTGGATGCACTGTTTCTTACTACTCCTGTTCATACAATAATAAACACTTTTCCAGAGTGGTTTCATTAAGAAGAAACTGCATCCAGGGACTGGTTGAGAAGGTGCAGCCAGCAGTCTGTCATTTTTGATTGCTCATTGAAAGAAGAGGGTTAGCACACTACCAAGATCCTGAAATAAACTCTAGTCTTCAAAGCAGGCAGCTTCTGCCTCTTTGATGTGCAAGAAAGACAAATTTTACAGATTATTTCACACTCTAATCAAATTAATCTGTCAGAAGAAGAGGTTTGCTCATTAGAAATACAGCCACACTGATATTTGGAAAGGGACACATTTTCTACTTGTCCCTAGATACCAACCAGAGAGTTGGTCCAGAGAGGACAGACTTGTAATAACTTGTGACGTGAGAAGTATAAGTGCAGAGTCCTTAGCACAAACAGCTAAGGCACAAATACCCTATAACAGCATAATTCAGAACATGATGTTCTGAGAGCTAGAAATACTAAAGATGGGAATGGATAAGTAGCCATATCTCCTCCTGAAACAGCCACTGAAAGGGAAAAACACACTAATGCAGTTAAGTGCTAGTCTTTCACCAGTACCAAAGAAGGTGCTTTTTATGCTTCCAGTGCTGACCTGGTACCATACAGGAGTGCCAGGGATGATCAAATCAGTGTCAATGCACATTCATTAACTCTTTGGCAAGCCTCCATAATAACTTCACAGTCATGAGAACTTACTGTCCACATTTACAAAATGAGAAGGCAAGGGGAAGGAGCGTTTCTTCAAGTCAGATGTCTTAGAATGGTCTGAGTGGGCCCTGGCTGATAGTCAGTGAGGTCTCTTCAGTGATTTCTATTAATATTGACATATATGTAGATATATAGATATTTATATTCATATTTACAAGAATAAACCTGCCTATCATAGTATACTTCTGGACAAAGCACACAGCTGGATAAACACATAATGTGATGACTGAGCAACTGGCTCACAGGTTGGGCACAAAGGGTTATAGGGAATGGGCTGACATCAGACTGGTGACCTGTCACTAGTGGGGTTCCACACGGCTCCATTTTAGACCTTGTGTTCTTCAACATTTTCCTAAATGACTCAGACAGAACTGGAAGGGATCCTAAGCAAGTTCACAGACTGGGTGGAGCTGTTGACTCCCTCGAAGGCAGGGAGGCCCTGCAGGGAGACCTCGACAAACCAGAGGGCTGGGCAATCACTGACCACATGAAGTTCAACAAGGATAAGTGCCAGATTCTGCACCTGGAATGGGGCAACCCTGGATGTACAGGCAGACTGGGGAATGAGATGTTGGAAAGCAGTGCCATGGAAAGGGACCTGGGGGTTCTGGTTGATGGAAAGTTGACCATGAGTCAGCAGTGCCCTGGCAGCCAGGAGGGCCAACCCTGTCCTGGGGTGCCTCAGGCACAGCATCACCAGCTGGGCAAGGGAGGGGATTGTCCCGCTCTGTTCTGCACAGGGGCAGCCTCACCTTGGAATATTGTATACGGTTTTGGGTGCCACAGTATAACAAAGAAATTAATCTATTAGAGAACCTCCAAAGGAGGGCAATGAAGATGGTGAAGGACCTTGGGAGGAAGCCATATGAGGAGTGATTGAGGTCACTGGATCTGTTCAGCCTGGAGGAGACTGAGGAGAGACCTCATGGCAGTCTACAATTTCCTCAGGAGCAGAAGAGGAGGAGAAGGCACTGATCTCTTCTCTGTGGTGACCAGTGACAGGACCTAAGGGAATGGCCTGAAGTTGTTTCAGGGGGGGTTTCATCAGATGTCAGGAGAAGGTTCTTCACCCAGGTGGTTGGGCGCTGGAACAGGCTCCCCAAGGAAGTAGTCTTGGCACCAAGACTAACAGAGTTCAGGAAGATTTTGGACAATACTCTTAGGCACAGGGTGTGACTCTTGGGGGTGGTTCTGCACAGGGTCAGGAGTTGGACTCAATGATCCTTGTGAGTCCCTTCCAACACAGTGTATTCTGTGATTCTGTGACTATTTTACTCATTATCTTACTGTACATACTAAGATAAGGAAATGTCATACCTGTGTGCAATTCAATTGGACCAAGAAGAATAATGGGTTTCAAATTTTTCATCTCTTGCTCAAACATATCATAGTGAAGTATTTCTTCTTTAACTTCAGACAGAGGGGGACCACTAGCAAAAAATTCCTGTGTGTAGTTTAAAATGTCAATCAACAAATGACCTTTTCCATAATTTTGGTAAAACTTGTTGCAACTGTTATTCAGCAATTACTGAAAAAATATACCAATAATATACCTGTTTTTAGCCTTCTGTAGCCTTGTTAGCATAGTAAAATGAATGTTTATAAATTTCTCTGTCAGTAACACTCAAGATTGTTGGGAAATTCCAACCAAATTTAACACAGAAACAGATACCCAAGACATATTACTGGTTTTGGGAAAACAGGTGATAAAACAGATCAAAGAATACATGCCCACACTTACAGAAAGACTACATCTTTAGCCCAATTATATGTGAAACAATCACAATAAAATACATCTTCTAAGTAGTTCCTTGAGCAGAACTCAAGGGTAGAAATGTTTTGTGATTCTGAAAAGCTGCATTTCCAAAACGTTTCTCAAGACCTGTACTGATCATGCTTACTTTGCATGGGCAGGTAATAAATGCTGAAGGCTTTTTCCCACTTCTACTTTTCTGTCTTAGAGTAGTCAGAAAATGGAAGGCTTAGCATAGTGGTAAAGGAAAAATGTAGAAATTACAGCATGTATGTAAAAAACTTAACTGTCTTCTTGAAGCTTTCACTGTAGCAGTATCCTTTTCTTCATTAGTAAGGAAATCAAACTAATAACATTAATTTGATTAAATTAAAAATTTTAGACTAACAGCAAATTTTCAGCTCTGCATATAAAGTGGAGGAGTTTTAGTTCACATGAACTGCACAACTTGCATTGTGGCATTCAAAAGATACCAGTTCCCCCACTTTAAAGAAAAGTATGTTAGAGAGATATATATAGTGCAGTCTACTAAACAGAAAATATAAGAACAGAATACTCAATTAAGTCCAGGTTAAATAAAGACTATAGAGAAGGCAAATTTCTTCTCCTGAATATCTAAATTAAAATTCTAAGTTAAAACTCTATTGTAGGAGGAAAATGCGAAATACTCAGAAGCAGAAGTCAGAGCTCCAGTTCCTGAAAAGTAACTTTTTCTTGCTGTAGCAGATGCTAAAATTTTCCATCACACTTCAAGATTCATCTAACAGTTCAAAAAACCAAATATTGCATAGACATCCTTGCTGGAATAGAGAACGCAAAACTCACCTCCTAAAATAACTGCAGGAAGCATAATGAATAAAATATGTATTAAACTCTAAGTAAATGCTTTCCATAGAGGAAAGTGCACACTTAACAGCACTGATGCTGTAGAAATTTCTATTGGATGTAATACAGCATCACAGAACAGTTTAGGTGCGAATCATCTAGTTTCAATTCCCCTGCCATGAGCAGGGACCTCTTCTCCTAGGCCAAGTTTCTCAAGGCCAAATCTAATCTGGCCTTGAACACTTCCAAGGATGGGGAATCCGCAATCCCTATGGGAAACCTGTTCCAGTGCCTCACCATCCTCTCAGTTTAAAGACATTCCTGCTTGTCCTATCATTACATGCCCTTCTAAAAAGTCCCTCTCCAGCTCTCTTGAGGCCTCCTTTACATACTGGAAGATGCTATAAGGTGCCTTCTCTTCTCCAGGCCAAACAACTGCAGTTCTATCAGCCTGTCTTCATACAAGATGTCCACTAACCCTCTCATCATCTTTGGTGATGGTTGCTCCAGCAGGTCCTTCTTATGTTGGGACTCCCAGAGCTGGATGCAGCACTCGAGGTGGAGTCTCATGAGAGCAGAGTAGAAGGGGAGAATCACCTTCCTCACCCTGTGCCGCGGGTAGAAAGCGTTAGTAACTCGGAGTCTTTTGCGTCGGTCCCGTTTGCCTAAATAACGCGACTCCGGCGTTATCTAGTCTCCGATCAGAG
>VZRZ01008477.1:1244069-1284157 GCA_013398175.1 Climacteris rufus
GCTCGCGGCAAAAAGCCATACCCAGAGGCATTACAACAACCCTGCTTGTTATGCTGCTTTTGATGCAGCCCAGGATATGGTTGGCTTTCTGGCCTGGAAGTGCACATTGTTGGGTCATATTGAGTTTCTCATCAATCAACACCGCCGCATCCTTCTCCCCAGGGCTGCTCTCAATCCATTCTTGCCCAGTCTTGGGATTTTCTCAATTCATGTGAAGAATCTTGCACTTGGCCTTATTGAACTTCATGAAGTTCACACAGACCCCCCCATCTCAAGCTGTCACAGTCCCTTTGGATGGCATCCCTTCCCTTCAGCATGTGGACCACATCCCACAGCTGGGTGCTGTTGGCCAGCTTGCTGAGGGTGCGCTCAATCCTGCTGTCCATGTCACTGACAAAGATATTAAACAGTGCTGGTCCCAATACCAACCCCTGAGAAACATCACCCATCACTGGTGGTTGCCTACTCACGAGCCATTGACCACGCCACTTTGAGTACAACCATTTAGCCAATCCATTATCCACTGAGTGGTCCATCTGTCCCAACTGCGTCTCTCCAATTTAGAGACAAGGCTGTAATGAAGCACAGTGTAAAATGCTTTGCACAAGTCCAGGTAGGTGGCATCAGCTGCTCTTCTGTTATCCACCGCTGCTGCAACCCCATCATAGAAGGCCACCAAATTTGTCAGGCATGATTTGCCTTTAGTCTGTGTTGGCTGTCACAAGTCACCTACATATTTTTCATGTACCTCAACACAGTTTCCAGGAGGATCTGCTCCATGATCTTGCAGGGCACAGAAGTGAGACTTGACTGCCTTGCAGTTCCCCAGGCCTTCCCCTTTCCCCTTTTTAAAAGTGGGGGTTATGCTTCTGCTTTTCCAGTCAGTGGGAACTTCACCAGACTGCCACAACTTCTCAAATATGATGGATAGTGGCTATCCATGTTCTCACCCAGTTCCCTCAGGACCGACAGAGGCATCTTGTCAGGTCCCACAGACTTGTGCACCTTCAGGTTCCTTAGATGTTCTAGAACCTGATATCCCTTTACAGCTGGTGATTCTCCATTCAGCCAGTCCCTCTCTGCTTTCACCTTTTTCAACTCGGCAGCATAGCTGGAGCACTTGTAATAAAGTTGAATACTTGAGCCTTCTTCATGTGTTCAGTAACAAGATCTCCTGTTTCCTTTGGAGAGGGCCTACATATTCCCTAATTTTCCTTTTGTGACTACCATGCCTATAGAAGCTTTTCTTATTGCCCTTGATGTCCCCAGCCAGATTTAATACTGTCAGGGCTTTAGCCCCTCCTAACCTGATTCCTGGCTGGTTGGACAATTTCTCTATATTTCTCCCAGGCTAGCTGTTCTTGCTTCCACCCTCTGTAGGCTTCCTTTTTGTGTTTGAGTTGGAGTCCAGGAGCAACTTCTTCATCCATGCAGGCCTCCTGACATTTTTGCCTGACTTCATCAGGCTGAGCATGGAGGAGATGATCCTTGAATATTAATTACGTTCTTGGGCTCCTCCTTCCTCCAGGGCTTTATCCCACAGTACTCTACCAAGCAGATCCTTAAAGAGGTTAAAATCTACTCTCCTGAAGTCCAGAGAGCTTCCTGAGTGCCCTCCATACTGCCCCAAGGGTCTTGAATTCAAGGCTGCCCTTGAGCTTCGCGTTCCCCACCAGCTCCTCGTTGTTGGTGAAAACAAGGTCCAGAATGGCACCTCTTCTCATTGGCTCTGTAATTACTTGGAGAAAGAAGTATAATCAACACATTCCAAGAACCTTCTGGATTGCATACACCCTGCTGTGTCATCCCTCCATCAGGTATCAGAGTGGTTGAAGTCCCCCATGGAGATCAAGGCTTGTGAATGTGACACTGCTCCTGTCTGTCTACAAAATGTCTCGTCTGCTTGGAATTTCCAGTCAGGCAGCCTGTAGCAGACCCTCACTGTAACATCACCTTCCCTGACCTCCTTTTAATCCTGACCTGGTCTTCCCTGACTAGCTTTCCGAAAGAGCCTGTGTCCCCCCATTCCAACACTCCACTCACAGAAGCCATGCCACCACATCTCTGTAATGCCAGTAGTCCTGCAGGTGTGTGCATGCCTCTAACTCCTCTTGTTGATTCCCCATGCTACCTGCATTTGCATTGAGACATACTTCATGTCAAACTGGGTTTGTTTCTTGTGGCTTAAAATCCAGAGTTATACAAAAAAAATAAAGCAATTACCAGGTTTTTAGTATCTAGAATGGCACAGAAGCAGGAAAAGGCAAACCTCAACACAAAAATCAGGTAACATGCCATTACCTCTCCCTAGAAGATATAGCACCGTTCCTACTGAAAGATAAAACAAGAAATTCAGCTATAAATGTGTTTTCTACATTTTTTCCCTTGATTTTCCCAATGTTTTCTGATTTCAAAATATAAGATTAACGAAGAACAGTCCTGTAGGTGATAATCATTAAACTGACCTGAAATTTGGTATCTTTATCTTCTGTCCACAACACCTTATATTTATCAAACTCCTGCAGAACTTCACTAGCTCCTTCTTTCATAGAATCCACAGAAGAAGAGAGGAGCACAATTAATTTGGTAATAGCTTCATTTTCTGCAACACCTGCATAAAAATTCTTTAGCTTTCTGACAATCCCATCATCAGTTCCTTCTGTAAAATAAAATTATACATAAATCAATTAACTGCTAACAGTCTGATTAGAATTATCTTCTAAATCTGTGCATACCAAGTTAAGCAATGATGCTCTTCAGTATGGCTGAATACCTTTCTTCAAATGTCTGTTTGACTGCTTAATATGAAGTACCAGCTGATAGCTCATGCCAGGCACTATACAGCTAGAGCAAATTCAATCTAAAATGAACGTTTTCAAATGGAAGGCAAATAGTCATCTTCAGTCACAAATTTAATTCCTTCCATTTTATTTAATTGTAAGTAAAACATCAAAGGCCTCATAAATATTCCACATTATTTAATATTTTTTTTAATTCTTATAATTAAAGTTTTTCAATTGTATATACTGCTTAAAGCAGTGTCAGCTTCTTAAACTGTTTGATGAATTGCTGAGACAATCAGGGTCAATATAGAAACTGATATTCTTGAAATGTGATGAGCTACTTCTGTCATAACAATGCCTGAGCATTTTGACGCAGATGTCAAAGAACGGAGAAGAAAAATTCACTCTTCCCAAAACATGCGTTGTTTAATGAGGGAGATTTAGGGCAACTCCCAGTTCTCTTTTATTCTGAAGACCTTTTCTGTGGTCTGCTCACTGGAAAGAGTCTCAGATTGATCCATCCTTATCAGTGTACTCCATTAATCTCATTGCCCAAGCATTAGCATACAGCGCTAGCTGTTGCTGATGCTCACTTAAAAGTGTTCTAAATGGTTACTTGCTGATGCTGTATTTTCACACAGCAGAGGAAAAGACTATGACTGTTTGATGAGGATTGTTTCCTGTCACTCTACTTGAAGCCCATTAAAAGAGGTTAGAATCATACAAGACACATCAATAGAAGAATAAAGTACCATCTCTAGACTGTCAGAAAGAAAAACTTTCCAAGATGTTACAGACTTTACAAAGATATAATTGGATTACATATGACTGGCTCAGTCAAAGAGCTAAGAGAACCAGATGGTAAAAATATATTTAGGCTTTTATGAATGTTTGCAAAGTGTATAAAGAGATGTTTGGAAACAATACAAAGAAATAAAGTATTTGACTAAAATGGATGTAGATCTGTCTCCGGTCTGATTATTCACATGAAAAGACATTTAAGGTGTTTTACAATTCAATTGAGGAATACATCCAGCACTGAAAGTCTTTACTGAATTATAATTATTAAACTACCTCTTGTTCTATCTAAATATTTCAATAAGATTTAGTATAAAATCATTGTTTATGGTTTCAACTGTATCATTATGGCAACATACAACAATAAGTAGGTAAAAAGATTGATTGCAAGCTTATTTTGACTTAAATTAAGTCAGATTCAAAATCCAGCAATTTTTCAAAGATTTGCTTATTGTTTTTCAGAGTTCTAATACTTATATAAGCCTGAAAAGCTATTACTGAAAAATAAAGTTAATTACATAAATACAAACCTAAAATATTAATGCAAAAAAATTCCACATTTGACTTCTCTGAGGAAAACTGAGCTTATTCACAAATATTTATATACGGCATAGTTATTAAAGCAAAAATTAAAGTAAAAAGTAAAAAAGCCAAAACAAACCACTTACTTTCCCCTTTTTTGCCTTTTTTTCCTGGTGACCCAAAGCCTACAGAAGTTGCTTGCTGTGTTCCTGGTTCTGTTTTTAAAATAGATTTTTGCAAATGTCTCTGTCCCCACTGAGCAACTCCACGACTTACTTCCAGTATTAAGTGAATCATGCGATTGATGGCTTGCTGTATATCATCTAAACTGGGCACAATTACCTATTTAAAACAGTTAAAATATTGTTAAAATAAATGCACCCAATTGTCACTTTTAAGAACTCAGTTTTACTCCACTCATAGTGACTTACAGAGTTTACCCCAGAAGAGAAAATATAAACTTTATAATTTTAGCAGGTTGTCTGGCTCAGAATTGCTTCTAATGAGATGAAAGATACTGTAGTGACCTACTATCTATTTACATTTTCACACTGTGGGTGAAATGACAATCAAGTATATAGACAGATACATTCATTGTCTTTTTTTACAATTATGTTAAAAATTCCTTTGAGCAGCACTTTTCTAATTTACATATTATATAATGTGTGTGAATACATTACAAGACTTGTTTTCTACACTCTAGAATAACAAAGCATTAGAAATTGCATGCTATGGTACAACCACCACCTCCCACCCTTCTCAGACTTCCCTATGAGCTCAGAAATGTTCATTATACCTTGGCCTTGACAAACAGCACCTGGGCTCAGCTCCTCTTGAGCTTATCAGAAACACCATCTCATCTAAGGAACTTAGGTTGTGAGCTAATGAACTCCTGTATTTTATACAAATAGCCTTGAAAACTTATTTTTCTTGCCTGAATAACAATTCAAGTGGAACAATATTTTTGTTATTTGAACTTTCAAATAACCAACTTGAATTGTGGCAAAGATGGAAAATTACTATGACTCTCTTGCAACCCTATAAACAGCAGTCCTAAGTGAGACCTTTTAAGCTCTCCTGGATTACAGTGGGCTGTGACCAGCAACATCCCTCTCAGTGGGGCCTCTCAGAGCCAGAGAACTCTCAAGTTTGCTGCACTTGGACAACCACTGCTGACAGATCCTGGGCTGATACCCCCACTTGTCAAGGCTCTACCCTTTGACGGCTGAAAAGATGGAAAGGCATCTGATGTGAATATGTTACTGAACTGCAGGGGAATTTTTTGCAGGTGTGTACCTTGTACATACTCCTTTGGGTCTGTGTGCATGTGTGTGAATATGCTATAGCAAATGTACTATGTTGCCCTCATGCATTCTTAAGTACATTACATTTGTAAGTAAGCTACACCTTTAAATAAGTTACTGTTGTGCTTATAGCAAATTCTAGAGAATGTTTTGTTTAATTTTTTTAATTAGTGCTGTTAAACATTTAAGCCTAGACTGTTGGCCAAGTCTGGGGTTAAATTTGGTGAAGAGGTCCACTCTGAACCTTACGACTCAATGAGAGGGTCTCCCTTATGCCTTTTTTGTCCTTATCCTTTTCCTGTACCCATCCTTCACATAGGTGGTTTAAGGTTCATTCAAAATTTAGATTGATTTGGTTTTGACTTTAGTCCAAATTTTCTCTGTATGCTTTAACCACCTAGTAAGCAGTAGAATGAACCTTGCCAATGAACTTTGTCACTTTCAACAAATAAGCTTTCACTTTTTTATTAAACCTGCTTTCGCTGATACCTTTGCTGATGATTCTTTGAGTGAGCCAAAACACTCATTCACAACACATAAATACATTCACACCATAGCTTCATGCAAACAAAAATCGCCTGGATCAAAGTGTCCAAGGTCCTAGTTGAATAAATGCTGTGTTTCTTTTCTCACAAAGGCAGCATTACCTCAAAAGCTTTAGCAAGAGCACAGTGTTTAGTAAATTAATGGAACTCCACGCAGTAGACCTGAAGTTTTCAATTTGTATATTCGGCACGGACTTTTGTGACATAATTCTGAGAGCAATCAATACCCGAGTCAGAAGAGGAAGAGAACTCGTTTTCAACTACCAGTGTATATGATAAAGAGAACAGGAAGGAAGAGAATTATTCCTGATCTGAATTGTGAACAACTAACAAACAATCAGGACAAGACACTGACTCTGGTGGCCATCGCACACTCTGTATAAGTGCTGATATGCTCCCATAGCATTGTTTGGGATGATACAGAAAAGCACTTCCCAAGAAAACCACCATGCACAGTTTGATGAATAAAACATGACAGGGGCTGCTCCTAAAACACAGTTTGAATGCAAAGTCCTGGTTTCAGGGAGAAAAGCATGTATTGCTGTGGATACACACCATGTCATGTTAGCTCACTGTGGGGATTGAAGAACAGACTCTAGTCAGATTTATTTAGTAGCACACAAGCAGCCATAAAGTCATGAACCCAGAACTTTTTGAACTGTATTGTCAGCAATAACATTAATTGTGATTTTGTCCTGTCTTTGTTGAAAATAATTCTATACAGGGCAAGATGGACTGAAGGCACACATCAGTTTCTGCAAAATACTGAGCAGGAGAAAGAAGTTACTTGAGAGAGGTTCAGGAAAGAAAAGAAAAACATCATTTCTTGTTTAAATTCAGAAGAATGATCACTCTTTTGATATGCTCAATCCTCAAGTGTAGTCCTTAGAAGAAAATCTTACAGCTTTCATGTTCAAGTTGTCATTTTAAAATGATGGAATCATCCATAAGAGTGTTCAGAACTGGGATATAAACTTCTTAAAAGTGATTCTGATGACCTATAAATCACTTTCACAGATTAAGCTGTTGCATACATCAAAGCAATGCTCTTGCTCATCTTACTCTAAGAAAGGAAAGCAAATTAATGCTTTCATTCTTTAAAAGTGAGCTGCCTTTTTTTCCTGCACATAGAAATCCATGGTTCTTTTTTTTGGCTTTGAACCTTCTATTTGTTTCAGTGTTTCTTATTCTGGTCATCTAACTTCCCATTTAGGTGACTAAAACCAAATGGAGCAAAGATAATGTTCATTATTGAAATTCAACAAAAGGATTTAGATCACACAAGTGAGAGTTAAAACAAATAATAATATATATTTTTTTTAAAAGCAACATGAAGAACCTATTCCAATAATGCAACTGCTACATGTGAGAACTGTAATCATTCTGCAAAGAACACGGACAAACAGATTAAAATATAATTGCTAAACCACACAAGGTTAAAAGGCCAGGTTCTGCAAGTACAACTGAGTCAGAGGCCAGATCTGTAGGACTGTGAGAACATTTCATTAGTGCTCTCAGTGCATTGAAAGTCCTGAGCAACTGCTCTCCTTCGGAACAGATGCTGGTTCAGTGGAAGCATACCCACACCCTGCATTTGAGCAAATGCAGAGATAACTATAAGACAGTGTATTTTACCTTACCTATATGACATAAAACTTACCAGATTGGGAATCTCAAGGTGTACTTCTGCTTTTAGAAAAGGAGTGATCTCTTCAGGTTTGCTTTTATCTGTTGTCTTGCTGAAAATAATTTTGACACATATCATAAACACCTCACCACAAAACCTCTTCAAATTATCTGATAAATATAATTTTGAGCTACATTTTATGACCAAATCCACATGAAGAATTTTCATGTTGAATTATGTACTATTTCCAAAACTTACAGAAGTTTTTTGTTTAAAGGATAAAGGAAATAGTTAGAGTTCCACCATTCTGACAAAGATTAGCTTGGATCCAGTGACTGCTTTCAGAATTTTTTATCCAGAGTATTTTCTGATTCTGGATTTTAATCTCTCAGCTTCAGAATGATGGAACTCTGTCAGTGCTTTGAATACGGCAGAAGAAGGTCTCACTGATCATTTCATGCAACAACCTAGCAAGAGCAAAAGTTGCTCCATTATATTCTAGATAAGTATTCAAAAGAATGGAAAACAACATTTCAAAGATGACAAGGTAGTGCAAAATGATAAACATATGATGTTAACCTACTCAAAACTAAAACTAATACCTAACAAAGAGCGAAGGAAAATTTTAAATGCTGAGGTATGACATAGTGAACAGAGAAGGAAGGATTCAACAATACGATGCAGTAGACATATTTGAAGAAAACAACCAGAAAAATTCCTATTGACTTTGACAAGATAAGGATTTCCAGACATTTTTAAGAAAAATATCCTTAGAAAAAGAAAAAAGTAATTCAGGCTTTAACACACTTTTATGACCAAACATCATAAACTTCACTGGCTTAAAATAAATTCTCTTAATAGAATTCTCAGTATGCTTTCCAATATGCAATATATTACACTGAAACCATTCTGTCTCTGAAGTGTATGCCTGTTCGAGCAGAGAAGAATCTATAGAAATTATACTGAATATAGGAAACCAATTTTGTATAGTTCTTGCCATTATCATGAAGAATTCATAAAGAGTGCATGCTATTGAAGGAATCTTTCATTTGCCACTTACTTTGAAACACTTATTCTTCTTTTAATACGATCCAAAGACAGTCGGGTTGCTTTCTGGAGGCTGACTAGCAGCCGGCGACTGAAGTAGGCAAGTAAGTCTTTACAATTCTGTAATAAATGATTACAATTATTACAATTCCATAACGAATTATTTGTTATCATATTCAGATAGGAACCCGAAGATTATTGCAAAAAGTTTTGAGTCGAGCATAACAGTTTTTGTCCAAAAGAATTTATGCTGTAAGCGACATGAGAAACACAAAGTGAGAAGCTGGTGGGGAAACAGCTTACGAGTAAGTAAATAAGTAAAAGCTACATGGAAAAGAGAATACAGTATGTGAGGAAATAACTTGTCTTGTTCAGGTACAGAATACTGAAATCTGTTTGAAGTCTCATGCTCCTTCAGAAGAGCTCTCCATGTTTAAAAAACAAAAACGAACCACAAAACCAAACCATGAATTATTCAAGAACATTGGTGCATATGTATCCATTATGAATAAGAGACAAATATGGTAGAATCCAATTGGATTAAGAAGTATATGAAAATATGGCAACATTAAATGATCATTATTGTAAAAAACAATGCAACTTTGTAGCATTATTTCATTTATGCTTGCAAGCTTGAGAGTCTTTGTTCTTCTACTTTGTCTTCTTCTTTCTTTTTCTTTGTACTTCTACTTTCTTTCTCTGCTGAATATGAAGAGATTGCATTCTTCAAGGAGAAAGTACAAAGATAATCTTTCTTGGTGAAGTTGGAATAGAAGAATAGAAAGGATGAACGTTTCTGTCTACCCAAGAAGAAAAGCCTGTGTTATGGCTTAAACACATGATTCTCTTCAACTTTTACACTTACCACTCGTGTCAAGAATTTGTTTAATAAATGTGATAATTGGAATAACGTACAATATATTTGAGAAAGTTAAAATCCATCTTAAATTCACTTTTTAGATAAGCCATTTCATCATTTGTACATTGCATTTGATACTGCCCATGTGATGTCTTTGTGTAACATTGATATGCAGCTACCAAAACTCAAGGTACTGTTTACTAATCTGGTTGGTCTAAAAAATAATTTCCTTATTTTCACAAAATACCTTTTTAAACTCTTCTTCTTTATCATTGCTCTTGCTATCATCACTTTGAGGTCCTTCAGCAGTACTTTTTTCTTTCTCCTTTTCTTTATTTTCAAATTCTATATGTTTTTCTTTTACTGTAAATTAAAAAAAATATATTTTTTGGTAATTGCAAATATGTTCTGCTTTAAGGCATGCTGTCCCCTCATTATAGGCAAAATAATATTGACTTTTATTTTAGTAATACCTGAATCACTGAAAATTGGTTTTATTTCACATTTTTTCACACCAGGAATGTGGTTAAGAGTCCAACCTACAAGCCTTAGCCTAAAAAACACTGTGCACTATCAATCTGTTATTAAAGATAGTTCAGAAGACATGGATATGTCTTGTGAATTGAGTCTCTTCTGTAGAATGAAAATGGCCAAAAAAATAAAAATCAGTATAAACAATTTAACAAAAGACAGAGAAGTATCTTTGTGTCAGATTTTTCTGTTTGCATCCTATTAAACCACCTGGAGTATTGACCCTGACTGTGACTGTATTGGAGAAATCTGAACCCAGAAGGAAAAAAGTCCTATGCAAAAGAGCTCCATTACAGATTAAGCCTCAAAATAATCTTTTCTTTGAAGCATAATATTTTTTTCCATTTATTTCTAAACTATTTCTCCTGTAATAGTACAGGACTTTCTATAATATCTGTAAGACACCCCAAAGGAGTGGGAAACAGGCATACACATGCCAGCAGTGGACTATACTAATTGAAAATGATCAGCCATCAAAGCACTGGTATTTGAGACATAATTCTACTATGTCAGGACAGTAAAAAACAGAGGGACAGTACCGAATAGCTGACATAGGTGAGAGAGAGGAACACTGTGTTTCACTTACAGCACAGGGGAGCTGAGGGAGGAAAGTTATAATAAGTGACTGAGAGAAATGGAATTTTAGTGTCCTTCCTCTAGAGCAAATACTCTGGTAATCTAAACAGAGGGACAGATTTTAATTCCAGAAACCCCACCAAAACTGAATTACCTCCACATTTCAGGAGCTAGAGGTTTAATTTAACAGTGGCTAAAGAAGGCAAAACTGTGACACAGGTGAAACTGTAGTGGGATGGAGAAGTCTGAAGAAAATGAGTTTAAACAAATCTGTTTTAATACAAACTACCCAAATCTACAGAACTTTTTATTTCAAATAAGCAACATTAACTACCTGGTGGTTCACGGGTTTCTGCGGTCTTAGGAAATGTGAATTCATAATTCTTTTCAAATAGATCTATTAGTTCTTGAACAGCATCTTCAATGAGCATGCTTTTGATGTTCAATAACTCAGCACATTCTTTAGTATAAGCCTGTCAAATAAAATTATCAATGTATTGATTTAGTGTCACTGATTATCTTATTACTGTTCCTCTTCATGGAGATTCAAAACATTTCCCTGAATATTCCATTCATCAGACCAAAATTATTCCAATGAAACTACATTTATACATTTATAAAAGTCTTCTGTTAAATTATCACTGTATTTTTAATACCTAAAAAAAAAAAAATCAATCTTTGAAATGTAATGATACTTTTAGGGGCTAGAAAAAAATCCTAAATATTGAAGGGAGGTCACAGTCTGAACCTGAAATTAGACAATTTTTAATCATCCTTAACAATTTTATTTACCTGCCGATTTAAAAATTAATACATTTTAGCCTTTTTTTGGAGTCAAGAAAACTTTCAGATTTTCAAATACATTTGTTGGAAAGTATTTTTTTCTTTCTTTAAAGAAAAACTTGTAAAAAACAAGGGGGAAGAAAGGCTATATATGTCTGAGGACCTTCACATACACAAAAAATCTCATCTAATTACAAAGCAGTTAAATAAAATTATCTGTGAAATACTACAGCTTAAGTATCTCAAATACCAAAGAACCACTTCATCTTCATATAAAACCGAAATATTTTAACCAAAATAATTTAATTAGAAATACAGTTCTGTATCTTCACAGAGAGGATTATTTTTTAGCTTTATTTTCATTTAGTAAGGAATTTTTTTCTAACATTGCCTAGAATTCAAGATCAAAGATATAAAGTGGCACACACCTCATTGTCAGTTAGCATATTCTCTACTTCAGTAGGACCATCCACTG
The DNA here is from genome assembly GCA_013398175.1 of Climacteris rufus. NCBI lineage: Eukaryota > Metazoa > Chordata > Aves > Passeriformes > Climacteridae > Climacteris > Climacteris rufus. The sequence continues at coordinate 1,255,920 of VZRZ01008477.1, forward strand.
GCAAGGTAACTAAAGGAGTACTTGATATTTCTTTTAATATGGAACCAATCTTCACTTCACTTAAAATATTAACCTAAAAAGAGAAAATCACGTCAATATCACACACTTATCTTTAAAGCATAATGTTTAGAGAGCTCTAACAGGTAAAAAATGTTTTGCAGAAAAATAATTGCAAGAGTGTTACAGAATAGAAAATCCTCCAAGAAAGTGAACAATAACTAGAGTTATCGTAACTTAAGGGTTATTTACAGTGGCTAAAAACAGTCTGCTTTTCCTGAGAATTATCCTCTTTCTCTCTTATCAAGCAAGAGAATTTAGGGAGACAAGTACCCTACAAAAAATTCATACTTTCTTAACTCCATAGTAGACAATCGGGAAAGACTGAATGAAATAACAAGGAAAGAAGAGATCTAAGTCTGGAAATCATATGGTTACCTTGTCACAAGATCTTGATTGATAAGACTGCATGTATTTAAATCCTGCACACTGTGATAGCACATTTCTAAAAACATCAGTAATATGCACAATTTTATTACAGGCAGACCTTTACAAACAATATCCTTTAATTCTTAAGTATCTGCTGGTTCCACATTGGGAAACTGAGACATGTGAATCCTTGAGAAAGTGAAATCTTTAGAGGAATCTGCTGTTTCCACCTACTTCTTCACAGATTTCTGGTTATCCTCATTTTTTTAAAAACTCATTGTATAAACGAAATTAATTCAGACAGTGTAAGCGAAGACTACTTCTGCATCATAACAGAAATTCTCTAATTTTTGAATGAGCTCCTCTTCACAGCTCTCTGAACTGATCAGTCTTGAAGGCTGAATGAAGGAGTGACAATTGTGAGAATTATCTCCTATGCCCCAAAAAGCGCATCAGAACATGGACGGAAGACTAAGAATAGCATCTTTAAATTTGTTTTGCTTCTGTCCTGAAAGTTTGGTAATTGATGGGATAGAAGAGAACTCTTGCTCCGTGATGTTATCCATGCTAGACTCCCAAAGAATCCTTACTGGTTTAACTGCAGTTTTAGACAGACAGGTAGTAATAGAAGGTCAGACCCTAGATCATTCCTGTCATGCAAGATACACTGCTTCTAGATTAAATAAAACAGAGTAACAAAACCAGCTACATCAATATAATTAGATTCTTGTTCATTATCTTACTGACCACAAGTCTAGCAGCAAGGCAAGGTGGGGGTGGGGTCTACTGTAAATTGCTTGATGGGTTTAATCTTCAGTCCTTCTTCTTTTAATCAACGTAGCTTTTTGCTGGGTTTTTTATTCTAAATTGCAGCATCATTAGCATACAGTCAACTACAGTGAATTATTTTTGCCATGGCAGAATCCAAGTAAAACTGACTTCTGTCCAACTTTTAATTCTTTATCTGAAATAGTCTGCATGTGATATTCCGTCTTGTTTTTCACAATATCACTCATGCTTCTGTTTCACATCATTTTTTCCCTATTTGTCAACAATACCCCATTCACAGCAATCAAGAATCTAACCATGGTTAACTTTTTCTTTTCTTGATATGGAAGGGGAAAAAAAGTAAAGAAAGCATACAGCCTTCATATTTAAGGAAAATAAAGTGTTTCTACATAAAACCACGGTTATTTCAGATAAACTCAGGTTTACAAAACTATTTATTTCTGCCATAGACAATCTTTTTCTGGCTTTGGGTTTCAGTGGCAAACAGAGCATTTGATCATAATTATTTTCTGCCATACATAAAAAGAACTAAATATAACTGAGCAGTGACTACCAATCTCCTACCACAGGAGACACAATTTATGACATTCATAGAAGAGATAATAGTCAGACATGTAGTACCATCAAGCCAGAAGGGCAATCTGACAGTCAAGATAAATTCTTGAGAAAAAAACAAGCCAATACAGGTCCTCAAGCATGTTAAATTATAGCATACCATGTTGGAAGAGGACTTTAAGGATCATCTAGTCCAACCTTTCTTGGCAAAAGCACAGTCTAGACAAGATAGCATATTATCCTGTCCAGCTGAGTCTTAAAAGTGTCCATCGCTGGGGAATCCACCATTTCCATTGGCAGGTTATTTCAATGGCTGACTGCTCTCATTGCAAAAAGTTTCCTCTTGTGTTAAATTGGAATCTCCCCATGAGTTACTTGTGCCCATTACCCCTTATCTTTTCCAAATCCTTGAAAAATTGGGGTCTCCATCTTCTTTGCAGCCAATCTTCAAATACTGCACCATGATGATAAGGTGTCTCCTAAGCCTTCTTTACTCAAGGCTGAGCAAACCCATTTCCCTCAGCCTTTCTTTCTTCATTTCTCAGGCTTCCCAGTCCTTTGGTCACCTTTGTGGCCCTTTCCTGAACCCTTGCCAAATCTCTTCTGTATAGCAGAGACCAAAACTTAACACAGTTCCAGGTTTGGCCTGACCAGCACTGAATAGAGGAGTGGTGATGACATTTTTATCTCTGCTGGTTGATGCCCATTTTGATGCAACCCAGCATCCTTTGACTTTCTTTGCTGCAGCAGCACACTGTTCACTCACATTGAGCTTGTAGTCCACCAGGATGCCCAGGTCCTTTTACACAGAGCTGTTCCCCAGTCAGGTACATCTCAGCCTGTGCTGCAAACATAGATTATGCTTGCCCAGGTGCAAGACCTTACATTTGTCCTTGTGGAACTTTAGAAAGTTCTTGTTGGTCCACTCTTCAAGCCTATTCAGGTCCTCCTGCAGGGTAGCTCTCCACTTTACCACTCAGCTTGGTATCATTGGCAAGCTTTGCCAGGGTACACTTGATCCCATTATCCATATTACATATATAGATATTAAATAGGGAATCAAAAGAATTCAGAAATTGTGTGACAAATACCAAGAGTGTAAAACAGCACAGACTTGGTCAGCATGCAGAGAACTGTGAGGAAAAATCATGATTCGTGCTTTATTATTTTATGGGCTGCACAAAGAGGACAGAGCTTCACAACACGCCTGCTATGAATAGAGTTAATGTTTAAAACTTCTCCCCTGAACATTTTTACATGGAAGCATCTTTTTTGTAACTGCACTCATGGACAAGCATTCAAAGACAAGCAGTTGTTGACTCTGAAAATTAGAGCAAAAATCTCAGAATCTGAAGACAAGATGTGGAAATACAGTCTACTTTAAGGACAGAAGCAAAAATCAAACATATGATGGCAATAATGGGAGAGACTCATTGAATAGATCCCTATTCCAAAAAAAAGAACCTATTATAACAAGCAGTAAAATTTCTGTGTATGGTACAAAAATAATACAAACAGATTATGTTCCAATATGAAGAATAATGTCCTAGAAATAATTTCTCTCATCTTTTAGTTTTATTTATATAGCGAACAAGTATATACCTTTCTCAAAAGCTGTTTAAATATGTGCAGAACTTGATCAGCTTCTTGAAAGAAAGTTTCCAGCGTCACAGATGACCAAGTCAACATAGTAAGTCCTTGCCTCAACACACCTTCCATCTAAGTATAAAGATATAATTTAATAGATTAAAAAAAATAACAAAACAAACAAAACAACAACAAACTATTAAAACAAATGCCATTATTAGAATGACTAACATTGCTTATAAAACAGAGTGGTGTGTAAGGAAGGTTACAAGTTTCCAACAGAAAACACGAAAAAAATTATGCAATAGGAAGCAAGGGGAGGGTAGTGCTTACTATGGCATCAGTTTTTTTGTTTCCCACACTCCTGTCCAACTCTGGAACCTTTTGGTGTTACTACTGACAACCAAAAGGGGAAAGTTATTTAGAACAATGTCATACATACACTTGTAAATGTCTGGCAAAATAAAATGGCTTGTGGGATAGACATTCTGCATTTCCAATAAAACTGTACCTTTAATGTAGCATGTAACATCACAGTGTAGCATTCTACAGAAGAGACTTAATTCACAACGCTAATAATTCTCTCCAAGCTAACTTCCATGTTAAAGCCAGAGATTTGTGGAGAGAAATAGACTACAAAGACCATATTTTGCCATTATCTCATAGGCACTAAGATTATTCTATTCCAATATACATTATTTGAGAACTGTATGAGGGATGCAAAGAGTAAATTTCTAATCTTAAACGTTTTAGCAAAGTTCATTAAGTTAACAACATGCAGATCCATCTAAATATTTTAGAATTATAAATTATTAAGTCATTTTAATTTCTTATGAAGTATGCTGAAGTGCATGTAGAAATACCAACCTTATTCATTTTTGGTGTCAGTAGATTTACAAAAATGTTTGGTGTTTCTTTACACAAATCTTCATAATGCTGGACAAGATCCTGTTAATTATTAGAAAGTGTGATATCAAATAGAATATTTCAAGTATTTCTTTATTGAAGCAAACAATGTGTTTGTTACACAATCATATAATCAGAAAAAAACATTGAAGGCAGCACAAGGCTGTATTTAAAAACAATTTTACACAGACATTCCATACCTATGAACATCATTTCAGGAATATAATGCATTTGTATCATGCTATAGAAGGAAGGATGAAAGCCACCTTTGTGCAGCATTTTCTTAAGGCACAGAGCCAGACAAAGTATGGTCTTTCTCTAAATTATGGACAGCTTGAGCTTTAGTGACCATAACTTGCTATACCCTCTTAAAATTAAGTATCATATGCTTTAGATACTTAAATGCATGTGTGAACTCAGTTTTAAAATATTCTCTTATGCCATACACACCCACACATACATACAGAAATCTTGTATGATAAACCTCATCCCCAAGATATAGGCTCCTTGGAATAATACAAGAGCAAATACTTCGATCGGTATAACAAATATAACTTTTGCAAGTAACCTTCAAAATTCTTCACGATTTTGCGGCTCACCATATCTGCCAAACCAGACTAGCTAAAATATTTTTTCTCAAAAACTCCATAAAATTGTGTTTTACTGATCTTCAGACAGCAAAAACTTTTTGTATAGCTTTAGTTATTTCATGATCAGAGTATATTTAGCATGCCATTGTGTATATGAAGTATGTATTCTTATATTTAAATATCTGCTATCCACACAGTAATTAGCAGAGGGTTTTCAATACAGTCTTGTATGTCCACCCATGCATTCCAAAAATTTATCTTAAGCTACCTCTTACCCAGCTTTAATCTTTAACTATGGAAAAAAAAATTTATTATTAAACATATTTTCTCTTTATTTTTTTTTTAAACAGCAATCATTATACTTTCAAAATTTACCTCTAACTTCAATTTGGTTGATTTCAGTTTATCTTCTATTATTGCTATCTTGACTGCTTGCTCTGGTACTTCCAGACCCAACTTTATCATACATTTAGTCTCTCGCACAATCTCTAGAATCTGGGGATCAAAATTAACCAGCAACTTCTCGGTTTTAGGATGACGTACAAATATTGTGGATTGTAAGGCTGTAAAGACATTCTGGTATCAATTTCTAAGGCAAAAAATTGTTTATGTTCTATTATGAAATCCAGACTTCTGATATTACTGTATAGTGATTAAGTATGTACAGTTGCTTGTGAAATAGCTTCATGTTGTTTTCAGTTAAGGAAAATATACAACCAGCTTCCACCATGCTAACTTTCTGCCTTTCTCTTCATAAACTAAACAAGCCTCAGATCCAGTCTTACTTGTGTCATAATTTTTGTCAGCCCAAGTCAAAAAATTACAAAATGAATTTTCTAAGGACCTGGAAACAGAAGACATGAAAACATTTCTAGGCATTAAGTAATACTTGCCCTTAGAGGGACTGTGGTAATACAACCTCATGAATTATTATATTGCAAAGAAAACAGGAATAATTATTAAATAGTACACATAGAGAATTTAAATGCCAAAATTATCCATGTCTTAAATTTGTCACTACCGTTTACAGTCATCTGCCAAACAGTGTACCAATCTGCAGTCCTCTGCATCAAAACCAAGTTTCAAGGTCAGTAACACACCAAGATCATTATCACTGAGCTTGCTTATTAAACCATGATTAACTGGCACATTTTAAGGCTAAATGAGGCTTTAAAAAAGTATCTGATTTCATTTGTGTTAACTCAGTATTCAACAGCAGTTTAAAGAAGCCAAGTACATATTTAACTACTTACGATACTGTAATTGTGAAATTTCCTTCATCCACGCATTATGATAGACTACCTCGAACTCCACCAATACATATGCAAGTTTGTTGTATGATTGAACAACTGCTTTACCTTCTGGACTTTTCAAGATATCTGAATTTTTCTATTAAAACAATATATTCAAATTAAAATTATATCAAAACCCACCCATACAATTGGGTTTTTCTGAATTTAAATATTGTCTATACATAGCCTACGTTAATACTATGAATTATACTTAAAGAGTTCTTAAAAACTGTATCAGGTACTTAAGATATAAATTTACAGGGCAATAAAATCAGTAAAAACTTGTAAGGAATAAATACTAAATATTTAATACAGTAAGAGCAATTACTTCCTTATACTGTGATAAATACCTAGAATTCATAGTGAAATGGATATTCAGTTCTACTTAAATTGAATAACTGAAAATTTATTGTAAAAAACTTCTTTTTTAATCAGTAATGATATGTATGCCTGTTTTCTTTGCAGCAGATTTAGATGATCATTACTCACATCTGAAGGAAACAAGTAAGTGAAAACCTCTCTCACATAGAAGTTAACTTGACAGGAGACCCTAGATACTTTGTAGGAGAATAATTCAAACATTTCAAGAATACTTCAAGATTCTTTTCAATTGAAATAGTCTAGTCTGGTCTATTCTAACACTATATCTTGATATACAATGATTACCGCAGAGCAGTATACACATATAAATAGACGTTGCCTAGCATATAGTAAGTGACATAATCATAGCCAGAAACTTTATGATCACTCTAATGGAGTAAGACAGTTCACTGTTACACAAAATATCTAATTTTTCCTCACATCAACTTACATGGAAATAGCTGATTGGGTCATTTACCCTTCTGAATAGCTGTCTCACCCACAATATCCTTCCAGCAATAGGTGGCATGTTTCGAGCAAGAGGAGGGTCATCTTTCTGAGTTTGGTAAAGCTACAGTAAGAACAATGTCATTAAACACATGGATTAAAAAATACTGCTGAAATGTTAAACTCTGTTCCCTGGTACCACAACTACTTCTTCCTCCCAAATAGATTCAATTTGTGTGGATATTGTGGTAGATATTCACACAGCAGATCATGGAGGGAAAAAATTATTTCTTCCCTGACTTCAAAGATGCACACATTTGTATTGGTGCTGGTACATCTCCTGTCTTCATTATCTCATGCTGTTTCTCAGCTGTTCTTACTTATGACAGAGTCCTGAGTACACCAGAAGGCACTGTGAACCAGGGGCTCAGCTGCCAGCATTCAAGACCAAGTCTGACATCTGACTTTGAAGCCATTTGCTGTGAATGCAAGATGTTTAAGGAAGTGGGGTTGTAGAGAACCCTTGTGAGGCTTTTCCTCCTTCACTTGGGAACCGGCCTCAGGAGAGGCCCAACATATATTGTTAACTGGGAGCTTTTTTCTGAATAGAAATATCAACATTGTTCTTCAGACACACGTATCTGACTATTAGCTAACATTTCAGGATTTGGACTCAATGATTCTTGTGGGTCCCTTCCAAATCAGGATAATCCAGGATTCTACTATATGCACTTTTCTACTAACTTCTAATCAACATGCATGTACACAGCCTATGCTTTTATCTGTGCGCAAGATGAGAAAAAAAGGCCCCTGCTCAGTCAATGGCTGCATTACAGTAACAAAAAATAAAAGGCCTCAAATTATAATGTACAAGAAATGCAATGACCAAGTATTCAATCACTTTAGAACCAGTATTGCAGCAGGAGCAAGTTTTTATTAGAAATAACTTGCTTGGCAAAGATAAAAGTCAATCCAATAACATCTGATAAATAGCTAGAAATAGTCAGTAGAATCGACACATTCTTTGACAGTAGAAAAAGGTATTTCTATCACCCAGCTTCAGGCATGCAGACTCATTCTGTGACAACACGGACTCTGTGATGACACAACTCTTCACTAACTAGCATGTCTTCTTAACCTTACACTGTCTCCTGCACAGTGCCAACCAAAGAAATCCAAGTAGCTTCACGGTGAACATGAGAGGAACTGACCTGGATGAAACCCTCTCAGAAAATATACCTTTTTTTTTTCTGCCTGTGAAAAAACAGCTAAGGGTGGGCTACTTGATTTTTTGTGCAAGAAATGCTGATGCAGATCTGGTCATCTAATTAAGCCAGTAATTAGAGGTTCAGGAATTGTTACATACAGTGGGTAGGTAGGGAAAGGACTCTGTAAAGAGTGGTTCAGAACAGCTTTGCTAGGCTACAGTTTTAAACCACTGTTTGGAGGAATAATTTTCTAATAAGTGCAGAGTTTATAGATATTTGGCTCCTTCTGTAAATTTGTAGCATGGATTTTACAAAATGTAAACTTCTCAAAAAAGTTTTTTCATCAGTCAAATCTTCCACATTCCCTTTATACTCATTGAAGAAAAATGGTCATTTGGAGGGAATTATTTAAATGTTCAGAACACTATATCAAATTGATCAGATTAACTGACTCTAGAGTAATTCTTTCTTTCTTTCTTGAGTAGAAAGGGAATTTGGACATCTAGTTCTGATGCAGATGTTTATTTTACAGACAAAGTAAAAGTTTACAGTCAAGTGACAAGAACAGTTGCCAGAAATTAGTTCCCATTTATATTTCAGTCAATTTGGTGCAATATACAAATCATGAAAAATTACTTTATAATTAACATAAATGCAATTTACCTGTATTTTACATATATTTTATGCTGTCACAGCATTCAATAATAGCTACTTATAAATGCAAATTAACTGTAGAAGTCTTATATAATAAAACAAACCAAAAGGTACATGCAAATAGTGTACACAGCCAGTAAAGAACATGCTTCTTTAAATGTAATTGATGAAGGAATAACAGAAAATATTTTGGTTTAAAAATCAAAATTGTTGTGACAAATTTGTCTTCAAGAGCATGTACATTGTACTGCCCACACACTACGGTCTGTTTTCGGTAACAGGAAGAGAGAAATGTGATAAATTGAACATTGACTGTAAACCAGTGAAACAGGTGAAATAAATAGAAATTATTCATATTAAAATAGTTGCTCCTATTTTAACATAATGTTTACAAATTACTGAAAATAAATTAAATACCTTTTTAGTAGCTTCAAGTTCTGCTACATAATGTTGAAGAATACAACCAACTGTATGTACTGTTTCTTCTTGAAGGCATGGCATATTCAGACTTTGAAACCTGTATTAAAAATTAGTACCCAAAATGACATTTTCTAAAATACAAATATTGTTTTGAATTTATTTTGGGGTATATGAACATTACATAAAGTGAAAGAAGCACAAATCTAGGAAATGCTTTTGAATCTGGAAAACTTTTTGCTTTGAGGAAATTTAAGTAAGTTGAAAATTTCTGCCCTAATAGGTATTGTATTTGTTTGTTGTTGCTTAGTATTTTTTTGGTTTTTCCTTTAGTATCTTCTTGTATATAAAAATAATCTAAATAAATTAAGAAATAAAATATATTGACTTCCATAAGAAAGCTAAAATATATATTTTATCATGACTACATGGTTCAGAACATCAGCAATGGAAAATTCCCAATTAGGTCCTTTGTTCTAAAATTAGCTATGTTGTTTAAATTGTGCTATTCAAGTTACTTTATTAATTACTAATTTCAAGTTACTTTAAAATATTTAAAAACATAGTTGCCAGTACCTTTGAAGTAACTGAAGTGCGTTCTGTGAAGACAAAATTTTCCGAAAACAGGTACGCATAAAAGTCTGTATCTGTGTCTAAAAAATATATAATTCAGTATGGTTTTTCTGGTCAGAGAATAGTATTTGATGCCTGATATTTTCTTAACAAAGAAGCATTTGAAATTGTTACTGCTTCAAGCACAAAATAGCAGCCTTCATCAGTCCATGCTTAATATAATGAATGAATAGCTAGTTTCAGTCAAGTAATCTCTTAAAATGCCATACAATTATATGAAATAAATAGATCAGTTGCAGTTTTGTTCTGCCCAAAATCTAACAACATTTGCCCTGGCTAATTAAGAACTTCATATACATCATTCTCTCAGGTCTCATAATTTTTGTCATTTTGGCTGCAGAGTGACAATCATCCATGAGGACTACTTAATGTATTTTACACCTTCCTTTGAAAGTAGGAGAAAGAATGGGGAAAGCCTCCCTCCAGACAAACAAAAAGTCCATGCTGTTTGGAGGAACAACAATGTAGCCTATTCACAATCCAAAGTCTCACTGACATTCAGCTTGATAGATTCTTCCCCAAGTAAGTTAGAAGTAGCAATATTACTTACCTCTAAACGTTCCACTTCTGAAAGGAATTTCACAAAATCCGTATCAAATTCTGTTACTTGTGGATCAAGGGTGTCATATTGTTTCTTTTGAAAAATGTGGTAGATATTTTTGAATTTTACTGCCATAAGATCTATACCTTCGATTGCACACAGACTCAGTGCACTAAAATTCTGTTCTATAGCTATCATCTCCATTATCTGAAATAAAGACATTATATTCATGCTTATAATGAATTATTTGTTATTTCATCTATAAACTAAAACCTGAATAAAATAAACAATAGCCACTTCTCTAGCTACTGCATTAACAAATGTATTGTTGCTGAGTCAAGTATCTTCAATAAATCATGGTTAATTCAGTTTTCAACATTAGTTCTCCCCACAAGCCAACACAATCTTTGTTTTTCTTAATAATAAAGGACATGTTTATGTTTTGCTGCTAGATCCAATAGGATAATATGGAAAAAGAGTTAAAACATCGTATGTACACATTGGTGACAAAAAATATTTCAAAGAGTAAAAAACCAACCCTACAGATTAGTATGTATATTGAGTGATGAATAAATATATCAAAGACTCACAGAATTAGTACCTTGTTGTTGCCCTGAGTTTTGCAGTTCTTCGATGTTTTCATTCTTCTGTAACAGTTTATCACACACTCTCTGTAAACATAGCCATGTTTTTGTAACGGTATCCTATTGTTTGCATTCCTTTCTCCTGGGCGGAGAAACTTGATGGATATTTCCTTTGACCAGTGTGATGGAGAGGTGGCTATTTCTCCCTCCAATCCACTGTGGTTTTTAGAGGATATATAAAATAAAGTGCGGGGTCTGGGAAGGGCAGTCCTGCCCAGCCTTTTTGGCCCGCGGTCCTGGCTCTCTGTTTTCAACGTGTCTGCATCTTTCTTTCATGTCCCAAGGGACACCTTGTGATGATCCTCATCTTATCCCTTGTCTGACCTTATTTTGCACCAAGAAGCACCTATCATCTTTTCCATACAACCCTATGAATATTAGTTTAAAATCCCTTCACTGCATTACCAAGCTGAATGTTAAGACCACACCAAGAAGCAGAATCACCTGAAGACATACGTTTGGCAGTAAGCAGGAGTTTTTAACATCTTAGAACACCATTCAGAAAACTGAAAGCAATATCTACACATAATTTTAAGCCTCCTAAAATAATGATCTAAGGCTTGGTCAATCATGTAATTTCTCTCCACACTAATTGTTCAGGATACAATTGTGAGGTAATTTCATAAAGCATTGGGATGACTTAAAGTGCCTAATTTCTCTCAATGGAGAGCTAGAAACTCCTTTACAGGATGATTAAGAACATGTATGTTGGCAAGCATCCCCTTTGCAAACTGTTCTTTGGAGAGATGCAGCTTCTTTATCAATAATAACCGCACACAGTATACTCACTTTTTCTAGTCTTCTACAAAAAGCTTCAGATTTTCCAAAAATGTATGTTTCTGATACTTCTAATGCCTTTTCTCCTAGAGTTTCCAAAATCTCTTGCTTAGTTTCACGAAAGCGTTTCTGATATTCTTTCAGCAGACACATGCACTCCTAAAAAGTGAAGGAATAAATACCATACTCATTATGCTACGCTTGTGAATGAGGCACTAGAGAACTCAGACCTATTGACATTCCAAGGTCATTAAGTTATCGCTTAATCTAGTTTCAGTCAGCAGGCAATAACAACTTAAATACAGCGGTTTTCTTTCAGTATCTGTAGAAAATGTTTGCAACATACAAACATACGATGGTACAGTACAGTGAACCAAAAAGAGTGGTGGTGAATGGTGTTGCATCCAGTTGGCAGCCAGTCAGTGGTGTCCCCCAGGGATGTGTTTGGCCTAGTTCTGTTTAATATCTTTATTGATGATCTGGATGAGGGTGTTGAATCCACCATTAGTAAATTTGCAGACGTGGGTGCAAGTGCCAATCTGCTGGAGGGTAGGAGGCCTCTACAGAGAGACCTGGACAGGCTGGATCAATAGCCTGAATCCAATGATAGGATGTTGATCCAGGTGCCAGATCCTACACTTTGGCCACAACAATCCCCTGCAGGGCCACAGGCTGGGGACAGAGTGGCTGGACAGCAGCCAGGCAGAAAGGGACCTGGGGGTACTGACTGATGGGAGACTGAACATGAGCTAGCAGTGTGCCCACATGACCAAGAAGGCCAGTGGCATCCTGGTCTCTATCAGCAATAGTGTGGCCAGCAGGACTAGGGAAGTGATTCTTCCCCTGTATTCTATGCCTTTAGGGAAGATAGGAACTCAGTAACTGAGGTCTGGTAAAGAAGTTGGAAATGAAGTTAGCATTGACAACCAGTATCCCCACGGGTGCGCATATTTTCCCATAGCATACTACATATGCTTAATTTGTTCTTAATGGGTCACCATCAGTTGAGGAAGAGGAAGACTATCTTTGCAATGACCTTCCATGGTATGCCAAGGAAATCTTGTATTGGAAGGAACTACTGTAATAAAGTCAGGGTCTGTTCAAAACCAGATTCCCCACAGTAGAGGAAGATAGTACCGTATCAGAGGTATCCCCTGTTCCACATCCCCTCTTCCTCAAGATGGAAAAACATGGAACATTAAGTCCTTGGTTGTACATATGGTATAGATGCCAATTCCAAGGTCAATGACAGACCACACTGATAAAGATGAGGCCATTCTAATTTCAACAATGCCAGGGATCTGAGAAATGGGAAAACATTCGAAGCATCATGAAATAAAAGGAGTCAGGAGGTGTGAAGCACTTGATATGTATTGATATGGAATTCCTTGTAATATCAACAGGTAATCAATAGGTTTGACAGGTGAATAACAAAATACCAAACTACAAACCTTAATTTTTCTGATGACTATTGGTGTTTCCTGATCCCAGACTCGATTCAAGCCTGCATCTGTGATATATGCTTTACATGTTGTGACCATTTGATTTGTAACCTAGGGCAAACGAAAAAAAGTCAAGCTTAACAGGAAATTAGCCTGTTTCACAGAATCTAGCAGAATTCCCACATGCGTGTATTCATACTATCAGATTTGGAATAAATTTCACCTGTGGAAACAGTAGTGGCTAAAAAATATATGCAATGTACAAAATAAACACCCTATAAAACCCCTGAGAACACTTCCAGAAGTATGTTTAAGTCCCAGGACATATTTATAAGTCCTGTAAGTTCAGCAATACATATATATAGACACAGAATGTCATCAATCACACTGCAAGAACAAAAATAGTTGATTGAATTCCAACTATTCTTCACTTACATTGTTATTTTTACGCTTTGCAGCATGTGCACCCTTATTTAAAGACTGTCCTTAAAGAATTTTGTATCCTAGCAGTATGTCTTTACCTTAGTTTCCTGTGGCTACAAAAAGGAAAAAACATTCTTCTACTTCTCAGCCACAAAAATCCAAAGTTAGTAATGACAGAAAGAGAGAGAGCAGTATGTGCAGATATAGAGATATAGAAGACATATCACAGAGAACAGTTACAGGTAGATAATATTTTTGTCTATTAAATAATATGAGCAATTCAAAACAGTTCTCCTGGCACAGGAGTACTGTAAAGCAGGCCTTAAGAATCCCTAACTGAATAAAGACTGTAAACTGTCACTCCAAAGGCAACTTCAAACTGTAAAAAAATGACTGATGAAGTTGCAGATAAGGCCTCCAGTCTCATCTCTGATGGTCATTAAGTGGAAACTAACAGTAAACAGGGACCACTGGATTAAAATACAGATTTTTTCCTGCTAGTTCTTTGCATGGCTTTATGTAACAGGGTTGTTATTAGCCTCTGTAGTGAAATGCTCACCCCCTGAGACCATTAAATAATAAACACTCAGAAGAGTCAATACACAAGCATGCAAAAACCTCAATATATGACAGGCAATATATATCTAGTGTGATGTACGGAAAACAGCCACAGCCATGAATAAATGTAGCCTCAAAAAAGCAAATACTTCTTAATACCCTAATTCAAATTGAAATGTAACAAAAACTTTACACTAAACCCTTGGGTGTTAGAAAAATCTCAATTTGCATACAGGGTTTACTCTGAATTTCCCCTATATGCTTACTGCTGGTGTGTGTTTTAGTTATGAAGGATTTCTTTGTTATAAAACAATTATACAAACCATCTTTTCATGCAGTGAATACTTGGATTCTGCAAAAGACATTGGTATAAACACATAGCCAGTCTTAATTTTCTCTTTAAGGAGGGAAAATTTATGATCTGAAATTCAATTAACTTTTCAAGTATGACTTGCTTCGGAAAACAAGAACCTTTGGTCTTTCACACTTTTTGGAGGAACATCCTAGTCAAATTGATGGCCATCTGCCAAATTAGGTCTTCAAGGATGAGAATAAAAGAACTTTTGTGGATTCTGTGACTTTGGAAACAACTGACCAGATTAATTCAGATCAGAAAATTAATCAAGAATACAAAAAAAAATAACACTGGAGAATGAAGAATAACAAAAAAGTTGCTTTCAGAAGAGAAGTCTATAATCCAAGACTAATTTTCTGCTGGCCAACAGAGTTCTCTTCCTTTCCCATGCAGAACCTCACTATTTATTATCATTTTTAAACAAATGTTGTATTGATTGAAACAACATTAATTTTTCTTCTGAAGAGTCACACAATATTATAATTATTATTTTGCTTAATATACTTACCTTTATAAGCAATGAGGTCATTCTCTCAGAAGTATTGTAATATTTTGAAACACGGTGAATCATTTGTACAGCCTTTATCAAGTTTGGTATTCCCTGTGTCATTGATACCTCAAGGCAGAGTTTCAAGAACAAATTTACTTCCTATTCTTAGCAACGATATTTCTATTCTATTGACAATTTCTAAATTACATCTTTCTCTAAGACATGAATCAATCTTTAAAATGCCATGGTGTCTTACCAAAAGTTTTCTTATAAGAAAAAATTAACCATGCTCAATAGTATTTCAAACCTCAATTAATAAGAACAATTAAAATGTTTGATCATTGGCTAAGAAATCAGATTAAAGATGTTATAAAATATGAATAATTGTAATATACTATTTCAATGAATAAAATTGAACACTGATTCAAAAAGTATACATTGCAATTTTTGGCACAATACAAAGTACTTTTCTGACAGCAATTGTCTGTGATGAATGCTTTTGTTTTCCTTCAAGTAGAGCTGCTATATGTACTTATGTAATTTCATTGTGATAATCTTTAGATAAAATATTTAATTCAGACACTTTGCAAAACTCATGAAATAATTGTCACGTTAGTTTCAGTAACAAATGCCTAGTTCATTCAGCCATTAAATGAAGCACCCAAATCTTTCACATATTTTGTGAAATCAGTGTTCATGTTGTTAAAATCATATTGTGGCATTACAAGTACTTGGTAACTCAATCACTTCCAAAGTATTGGGGGGGATGGGGGTGTAAAACGTTCTAATTAATTAACATTATCAAGGACTTGTCAAAGTTGCAATTCAGAACATCAAGAAATTATTTTCAGTAATTTTGGCTGTCATCCTTCAATGGAGAAGCCAAGATCCTGTAATTAGCTTTGAGTTGCAATCTCAAACTCATACTGTGAATAGACATAGCAGGCATTTGAAACTAATAGGAGTGTCAAAGAAATGCTATATGGCATAAAAACAACCATCTGTGTCCATGTTGTTCATCACCAACACCACTCCTGAAATGGAACCAGGAGGCTCTGAGTCTATAGGTTTTCCTTTTCAATCCCTGACAAAAATAAAACCCTGAATACAGGACTGTGTAGAAATTTCTCTGATTCAAAGCCTCGACTTAAACGTTCAGTCTGAATTTTCATATATTAACCTAGTTCCACTACAAATGTTACTGTGTGATACTGCATACACTAAATGCCATCTTTTATACACACACTAAAGATCATAATAAATCTGCATGTACTCCATTCCTTATTCACCAATATATGAAACACTTTTTCACATCAGATTTTAAATTCAACTCTACACAGAATGAAGGTCTGCTTAAACAGGATATATTAACTTGGAAATCATTGTTTTTAAGCTGAATATCTTTGAAAATCCTACCTAAATTAACTTGGTCTCTGGAAGATAATTAAACAGAAATTCAGATGTATATAAATTGTTCCAGACTAGACTAAGAACTCTAGTTAACTATCTCGTATTAGTAAAATTATGGACTCTTCAGTCCATAATTTTTTTCCACCCACTAAATTCTGTCTTTGTTTATGATATAAAGAATTTTATCTTCATAATGCCTATGAAGTAGCTCATCATTATGGCCTGGTACTTGGCACCCTCTAGTGATACCTTGAAGAGCTGAAGATAAGCAGCTTAGTAGCACTGTTTATGATACTTGCCTCTTTTACTGCTCCATGAGATATGAGCTCTCTATCATCTATTATCAGAGTCTTTTTGCTTTCCCTCAGTTAAAACTTTGTAGTAGGATCCTAAGTGAGTGGTAGGATTCTAAGAGAGTCAAAAGAAATGCAACACTTCCTGACAGAGGACAGGAGGCATATAGGACCAAAATATGAAGGGCTCAAAACCAAAGCAGAACAAGCACTATTTTCAAGCGTAATTCCTGCTTTGGTCCTATTCTTCAACAATTATTAGGATAATACACTTGTTATGATAACTGATAGTTATTATACCAAATAACTAATATCTTGAACTAGAACTGAACAGTGTACCTGGACAACCAATCATTTAAATTCTCACTAGCTGGTATTTCTGCAAATAGAAGCAGATAATACTGTATATATATTAGAACACTGTTTTACTGATTTAGGACCTCATTACATTTCATTATTTTCTATATAACTGAAATTTTGTTACTTTGGTTACAGTTATGTGATCATTGACACCCACGGATTTTTCAGGTGAAGACATATTTGGAGATTTTTGTATTATAAAGTAGGCATCTGGCTTAATTGTTTTTAAAATAGTACAGGCAGCAGGACTGATGTATTAAGCAATCATATGTATTTGTGTTTATTAAATACATATTTCAAAATATTGTATTCTATGAAATACATAATAAATGACTGCTTCAACATTTAGCTTGACAGGCATTTAGAAAAAATCAGAAAATTATAAATATAAATCAGAGAAAAATACTTTTGAGCAAATATAAGGAAGGGAAGATTTATTTTGCTCTGGGCTCTCTATGTAAATACCTAAACTTTGCATAAAGAATGGTGAATACTTACAACATCAGTGCTGTAAAGTGGCTGACAAACTTTTTCAAGTGTGCCTAGGTATTTCACATTATCCTTTGATTCATTTGCTGCATCTGTGATTCTGGCATCTAATTCTTGCCATGCCTAGCAGGAAAATAATATTGTGAAAAAAATAATACATAGTAAACTATTTCTTTAACTTGAACTTATTTACCAGAAGTAAACCTTGGTAAATGAATTTTTTTAAAGGCATTCTCAAAGCAGGCAGTAAAAGTTACTTTATTGTGTTTATTATACATATCATATATTTTATGATCATTTTTGGCTGTAACCCCGAAATGTCTTGTTTTTTGTTTTAATACATTCCGCACACCAGCACCACACCTAAATTTTCCTCTTTTAATCTCCTCGGCAAATCTCTTAGATGCAATTAAAAAAAAAAAAAAACCAAAAAAAAAAAAAAGCTTTGCCTACTATAGTAAAAAAAATAAAAATAAAAATAAAAAAAATTTACCTTTAGTATTTTAGAATGTGCAACTTTCAGGACATTAATAACAGCTTTGCAGTTTTCTCCTTTGATCTGCTCAATAATAAAGTTCAATGTAGCAGACATATATTTCCAGTTCTCCAGTTCAGTCAGTGGACCTGAATCCTTAGCTTCTTTCCTTAGCTGCTTGCTCTCAATCAAAACCTGCAACCCATTAAAAAAAAAAAAATCAAATGTCTACTGCAGAGAATAGACAAGTGATTATAGAGAAGAAACACTCCTGAGGATACTCAAAAAGGAAAAAGCTTGCAGTTATGAAAATGGTTGCCATTTGGAAAGCATTCTAAGTCTGAATTGCACTTAAACATATTCTTAAACTGAAATGAAGGCAATTAGTACAAATGTTCAACTGCTGTCATACACTGGGTGAATATCAGCATATACAGATATGTCTTTCTTTAATCAGAATCTATGAATTGAAATGCACTAAATGTAATTTCAGTTGTACAAAATGTCAAGAACTACTCTAATACAAATATTCAATATCAGTCATAAATATACCCATTTCTATGTTGATAAATGTGCAGTTAGCTGTTTTTATGTCTTTTACGTTTTTATTCTTGTGAGCTAAAAACACTAAGTATGCCTTATAAGTAGAATATATCCCTGCCTACACAGATTCTGTATTTTGACAAAAGATTCTCTCTTGTTAATTGAAGTCTCAGACACTAATTTCTTGAATAACTGAGACACTATCATGCAAGATTTACACAGGATAAAAAATGCCCTGCTGGGCCTGATCAAAGATAATTCTAAGAGCAGTATCTCCCACCACAAGTGGAAGCAGAAATGTTATACAGTAATGTTATAGGTACAGTTAGGTATTCTCTATATACATATGTGGTCCTCACCACTGCTGCTACTCCTGCAACCCTCTGTTCTCTTCTTACTAGTTGTGTACTAAATGTTCAGAAACTGTTATTCTTGCTAGACTCTAAGTTCCTAGGGATAAGGACTATCTACTTGACTTCACTTGTGCACAGAAGCAAAGCACTTGTCTTTGCTTGGGTGGAGATACAATTGAAGCCTTTGGCTAACTTCAGGCAAGTCTCACATATAATTTATAAATATCTATCCATATTCATGCTGCACTGAGGTGTTAAAGCAACAACTTACATGTTCAATTTGTCTATACCATATCATAAGTACTTCCTCTAGCTGTTGAACCATGTCATAATTGTCAGCAGCTGCAGTTATTTTATCAAAGGACTGGAGTTCAGCAAAATTAATGTAATCTATTTTTTTCAACTCAACTGTTCCTTCAATGCTTGCTGTAGCACCTGAGAAAATTATAATATAGAAACAACTGAGACTTTAAAATAAATTTCTACCAGTCAAAACAATTAAATCTGAAAATATATGTCTGCAGCCAGAGTTGTTTCAATATAATAGCACTTTACTGCACTCACATAAAGCAGAAAATTCTGATTTTAAATCTAGTGATCCTTTTTAAAAGTAATGTATCACTATCTTCTCAAAAAAATAATCTACCTATATATGTATTATGCAAGTAATTGATAATTTTTCTTTTCCTTGCAGAATGTGCTACTGCCTTTAAACGGAAATCCTTAAGTAGAATTCCTCTAGTTTGTTTCCTAAGTGCAATGCTTACCTTCTAAAAATGAAACGTATTTTTTAAGTGTTTGCACAAAATTCTGTTTGTCTTTTGTATCCTGTTTGGATTCACTTAAAGTACCCCAATTACTTGTCTTGAGGATAGCAGGGAGAAAAACCTTTTCTATTATATTCTTAACACCAGGTAGGAGTCCATCAGTGGCATCCAAAACACCAAAAGAGATATCCTGCAGTGTACAAAAATGATTGGTATCAAAGCAGTAACTTACACTAGGAACACTACTATAACTTCAGTGTATTTTGATTAAAGGACTCCAATATGCCAATTAAAACTTTAAGAGGAGAAAATAATTACAAAATATACCTACAGTGTGCCCATAAGATAGTATTTTCAATAAAATAGGGAACACAATAATTATCTAATACAGTTTTTAAAAGCTGTCAGGCTATGCTTTTGTTACTTCAGTTATTCCCCTATCACACAGTTTGGAAATTTTTAAATAGCAGAAAAATATCCTCACCCACAATTAGGTACTAATTCATGAAATGAAAGTAGCAAAAAATTATCTGAACATCTATATCTGAAATTATATTAGAAGCAATTATTTGACTGAATGTATATTACTTTGGATCAGGTTAGATTTTTTCTTACTCTTCAAAACAAAACCTTACAAGGTCTGACTATTTTTAATATTCCAGTATTTTAAATGTCCTTCAAACAAGCAAGTATTAACATGCATCATGTAACAAACTTCCTAGAACATAAATTTCCTTTTTTTATCCCTTAAGCATTTGGAATTAATTTGGAAGGGATTTGATGCAAAAGTAGTGTTTATGATCAATACTGAGACTCTTGATAAAGGCAGACCTTGTATTGTACATCTAATAGTGGTTTTTATCTTTCACCTTCTTAGCTCTCAAAAGGAATGGAGTATTTTAATATGAAATATAAAACATGTAAATTAATAATGGGGTTTCTGTCTGAAGAATTTGAAATAATACTAATTAGAAGACATATGTAAAACTATTTCTTATGAATTTACAGTCCCTTAAACACCACCAAAATGCTAACATGTGTATCTATAAACAATAACAAAGGCCACACTTATATAAGAATTTGTCTTGTAAAGCTGAAAAGCTCATGCTACCTAATTTACATAGGATGAATGTGTATTTTGTATTTTATTTATCAAAGACACATAAATCAGAAAGGTACAGCCAAACTTTTTGTCTCCCAGTATTTGTAATAAAGCCTTCTCAGTGTGTCCTTGTAGTTTAGGAATTGTGATCACAACTAAAATACTTAGTGGCTTTAACCTCTTCAAAAATATCAAGGAGAATGAGAAATTAATCTAAATCCTGATTTCTTTAACAAGAGTCCTGTAAGACACTAAATTCACAAGTATTTGCTGAAGCAATATAGCTATTCATACCCAAATTGGAGAGCAAAGCAGTTACTCTTAGTTATGTGACAACAGTAAAAAAAAAAAAAATTAACAAAAAATAGCTACTTTTAAAGCTTTCAGTTTTTTAAATATATGAGAGAGTACCTCATGTATAGTTTTTTCATTTATGGAGCTGTCATTCTTATTGCGAACAAAAAATAAGCATAGTCCTACGATTTTGTCTGGTGTCTTGTCCACATAAAATTGCATAATTTTGCTTCTTTTTTCAACACCTGGAATTACCCGACCACACTCTGAAAAGGAATTTTATAGGTATCAGTCTTTTAAGAAGTGAGGGTATTATAAAATGCTTATAATCAATATAGGGAAATAAAACTGAACATATAAATAATTTATTTTCTTCTTTTGTAAGAGAACAAAACCAGCAGAATTTCAACTGCAATTAATCACACACTTAGAAATTGACATCAGACATGTAACATGTATCTTACAAAGCTATTTTAGCACATTCTACTGCACTGAAAAGGGAATTTGTTCAGGACCATCATTCTGGAACAATTTGCTGGTGACTTAGGTACTTTGCTAATTTTCATTCATCCTCTCAAAGCAGATGTGAGAAAATAGATATGAGATGGCCTCAGGTCCTCTGTGGATATAATCCTATGCAATTTGATAGTTCAACATAAACAGGTAAGGGAACAGCATGTGCAGTAATTAGACAATCGTTAGGGATTTCAGACATTAAATTCTAATTCTCTACCAAGCATGTGAAAACTGAAAAATTTCAAATATTTAAAATAAATGCCAATTCAGAGAGGTTTTATGAAAGCGCTTTCTAACGAACTGGGGGGAAAACTCCTGTATGAAAAAGTTACAACCAATTCAGTATTTCAGGAGAACTTTTTATAGCCTTTCTTCCAAGAAAGACTTTTTTCCCCTAAACAATTTGACTAGAAGCAAGCATTTAAAATATGCATTTTCAGTCCTCAGAGCAAAAGGTTGCAAAATTCTGAACAGGCAAAACCAGATTTTATTCTGAGAAACCTCAAACAAAACGAACAATAGAATGCACTACTGCATCTGCCTGTATTAATATTGCTAAACACTTACCTATTCCTCGTGCATCTCCTTCTTGATAGAAAATTTTCAATGATTTACTTCCTCCCTTGGCAAGAAAAGAATCAAAGGCGTCCAACTGTTAAATCAAAGAATGAGCACTTGTTACTCAAAATATTTTATGTGCCTTTAAGACATGGAAAACTAATTTGACCATGCTACTGCTTAAAGTTTTGTTGGCATACAATCTCAGATACTGTGAGAAGATAAAAACATAATACATATTTCCAATATTGCCTTAAGTACTGAGCCTGCACACGCAGGTAGCCTAGTTCCTGGTAACTGTGCATTAAACATTTATGAGCCTTGTCCAGCAACATGAAGACCTTGGAGGATATTCTGTCACTCATAGAGATCTCTAAGTATCAACTTGAAGTGACTGGTCATAAGACACTTCGAGACATACACAATACTTTTGCATGACTTGACGTACACTGCTATTGCTACTGTACCCCTTAACGTAAAATACTAATTCATACAAGAAGAGTATTTGATTCCCAAGATGTGAATTGGCCACTTTGGCTCCAAAACTTTGCCAGGATGACAGAGGTTTTGCTGGCCTCTGGAAGGACCCATCTGAGGGAGACCACGCTGCCTCATAATTAGCTGGCTGTACCTGACAATTAACTGGCTCTCCTAAACCACTACAGGTCCATAGATGTCCATTTTGATCTAGTCTTGTTATACTAGGTGCTTTGGATAGTAAGAATGCAAAGCTTTGAAACAAACACTGTTTGCGTATGGACTGTCATTCCAAAGAACTTGTCTGAAATTACAGCTTGGGTTACCAAATTCTGAATTTTCAAACTGCCCTAGAAAAGTTTTGTGTCCTGGTAAAATGAAGATGTGTGGTTTAACAGGAAGTGAACAAAGCTCTGAGAAGCACTGAAAAAAGATCAGAAGGTACTGAGTGATCTGGTCAAAATCCAGCTTCTTTCACAGCCTCTGTAGTTATCTGCAAGGACGACTAACTCAACAATGTGACTGGGCGTTTAAACGATCCATCTGAAGGACTCAGCCTTGGCAGTGAGACCTCCTGTTTCTTCCCCATCAAAAAAATTCATCATAAGTTTAGCAAGCAAGGATGTCTAGAGGTTCATCACCTGTTCCAGGACAAAGGATACACTTCTAGATGAGGTATATTTCTTATGAGCATGCTTTTTCCCCCACAAATCAAACAAATACTAAAGCTGAATCAGAACAGTGATAGGAAAATGAGTGACACCCAGAAGGACAGAATTTAAACTCACTCTTGTGAGAGGACAGCACTGTATGGAAATTAAAGAAGTAAAAGCAAGCTAGCTCTAGAAGTGCATATCACTTTGGCTAACGGGCACTAGTGAATAAGAAGGTTAAAACAGAGAAAAAATACATTAAAAAATTCACCCCCAAAACAGTGAAAGAAAAAGAAAATTGTTAACGTACTGAAAGTGCAATGACAAAATTAATTTAAAAATTCACCACTACAAAAAGCATTTCAGCTTGTGAGGAAGAGGAGGACAAACAGTAACTTTTGGGCTTCTATGATTTTACATAAAGGTAATATGTGAGCTATCCCTGCAGCTCCTGATTCTGCAATGAGCTTCTGGTTCAAGTCCACGTGGTACACACACTCACTGTGTCAATACACGTGCACGCTAAGGTTTTAAAGGGCAAAACCCAACAAAAGCATATGCATACGGGAATTTACTAAATGACAGATTGTTGAGGGACAATGTTGACACAGCCCCAACAGCCTAAACTGTGTAACAATAAACTAAGACTGGGAGCAGAAAAATGTCCAACCACAAAATCTTTTCAAACGGTCCTGGTGACAGCCAAAAAAACTCAACCCAACCGAAACAAACCCAAGCAAAAATAAACAACCAAAAAACCCAAACCAAAACAAATACCAAAAAAAAACCAAACCAAACCAAAACAAAACACAAGAACCCCAAATTTCTCAGTTTCTCCAGTGTCCAGATTAGTCAAACTTGGTGTAGAACAGCAGTTTCACATGAAGTCACAATGATTTAACACTATATATCATTCAGCAAATGTAAAAAAGGGACAATACGTAGCACACCTCTATGTTGTGTAAGCAGAAAAAATAACAAATGGGGCTGGTAAAGTACATTTTATTATATATAACTATCAATAAACAAATAAAAACCAAACACATTTTTATTAGGACTAAATTTGGCTTGTAACTACAAGTGAAGTTCTAAAAATTGATTTGTTTGATCAAAGGAGATATTATCTGGCTGAGTGTTGCCCATTTTTACTGTTAAAAATAGCTAGCTCTGTGCTAGATAGTTTTCAAGGACTAGAATTCTGTAAACATAGCTATGTTGTTGTAGAATTATCTTGTTGTTACATTCCTTTCCCATGGACACAGATCCTTTGATGGACATTTCTTTTGACCACTGTAGTTAAAGACGGAAGTGTTAATTTCCTCCAATGAACTCTGATTTCTAAAAGTGTATATAAGAATTAAAAGAAGGTGGGTTCCCCTTCTTCCTCCCTTTGCTCTGAACACGAACAACTGGCTCCATCTCCTTTATTCTGCGTCTCCTTACATCCGCGGCTCTTAAGCGTAGTAATAAGCAGTAATAGCTGAGTTCTAAATCCCAAATCCAATCTCTCAAACAGACAAAAATAACATCAATCAGATGCAATATGAGTCAAATAACAACAATGCAATCAGAGAAGTCAGGAATCATATCTTTTCAAAACAGCCATACTGAGTTTTGATAATCTACTAAAAGTACAGTTTAACTGTTTGCTCCTTTTTGTTCAATCACTTTGAAACATTATGAAAGACAACACTAAAGACACAAAAAGAATGAAAGTTTTCAGAAGTTCCACAGGTTTGGGATCTACACACTCTGCAAACCTGCTTAAGACAATATTTTAAACATCCAAGCATAAATGAAACACTCAAAACTGAAATGGTTTAATGGGTCTTTCAAACACAATTATAGCATTCTAATGGTGCAGGATTAATCTTCCTTCTTATTACTAACATTACTCTTAATTTTCAAAATGTTCCCATGGAGTTGCACATTTGTACAGAATCTTTGGAATTTCAGTGAGAACTTGCTTAACAAACAGACATTATCATCATTAGAACATAATGTCTGAGATGGATGAAATTTGTTGGAACTGGTAGATATGACAAGCAACCCTTCAGTCAAAATAACAGCAGTATTTATATTTTCCTTAAGAAAGATGAAAAAGCCACAATCAAAAACCTTGGGGATACTTGCAAATCTGCCAGAAAACTTAGCTGAAAGACTTAGCCAGGTATCCTTTTAGATGAATTGTGTGCCTTAGTAATCATATTTTCTGGCAGAAACAATCAAAATTATGGATGACACTTCATACCAAAGGGGTAATCTGTTACATATTTTAACTAATAAATTAAATCAACAAACATACAGAACAGACTCACCGAAGGGACATCCAAAATCATTTCTTCCACAGTTGGTAAATCTAAACCTAGCCTGGCACCAAGAACTTCAAATATGTATTTATATGAAGCATCAACTTTCGCTCTTCGATCTTCTCTTGCTTTTTCATATTGAACCTAAAATATCAATCAATTCTTTGAGTTAAAAATACATAAAGTAATCACAACAACAACCTGCTACTTAACTTACAACTAATGCTGAAACGTATTGTCTTATATTTTGCAACTACATAAATTCCCCAATCTTTAAAAATATCTAAATTTTCAGAGGCTAATAGAAGAACAAATTATTAAGTATTATTGTAAGGGGTTAAGTCAACTCTGAGGATATGTCAAGGGAAAACAAACCTTAGAAATACTACAGCTAGATTTTAGGATTTTTGTGTGACATTAACTGGTTCCATTTTTCACAATCAAAATTTCAATTTATTAAATTAAAACAGAAAGTTTAAAACATCTATTTAAATATCTAGGGTAGATAAATATTTGCATGAACTAAGCTGAGAACAGCTTTGCTTCAATGTAAATTATACCGTTAATATATCCTGCTTCCTACCTCTATCACTTTAAAATAAAATTTTTAAATATTACAAACATGGAAAACAAAACTCACTTTCTGCCAGAAATGACTTAGTAAAACAGCCGTGTTTAAACAAAAACAAAATAAATAAATAAAAAATGAAATCTAACAACTAATATAAGCTGAATTTAATAATCTGAGGAAAGAACCAGAAACTTATAACCTTTTTTGCTTTGAAACTTTGCAAGCTTGGAACTCCACTAGGGCGATAATACTTAGACAAACTTTGACTTTCATAAGAAAAAGACCCTCGAGAAGAGGAAGTGCTTGCTATTCGTTGAGCAGGGTGAGAAGATCTGGCAGGAGGAACATCTTGTCCAGCGTTTGAACTCTTTTTATTACTTTTTTGTGCCCCCTCCATTCTAAAATCTGAAATTTGAAAGAAAAATATTATGTTTATACCAATCCACACATTTCAAGCCTACCTTTTTGAGAAGACAGGAGCATCTCAAAACTAACTTCCCAGGTATAAAAATTTAATAGTCTCATCAAGTTCTCTTCCAGTTCTTAAAATGCCAGACATTTATATACTTTTATGACAGGTTACTAATATCAAGCTGAGCACTGAGACATTTTAAAAAAATTCATACGTGTATATTTTGTGGAGTGAATGTCTTTCTATACAACAAATATGTTTTAAAATATAAGTAATTTCAGTGCAGATTTGTTTAGTGAGAAATAAAAGTGGTTTTAAATATAAATGATTTGTTTAAATTTTACTTTCTAAAATACATATATATACAAATTCAGCAACTGAGCTTACAAAAAGACTTGCATACATAGGAATTACTGTTCTACTCAGTGTACTATCATAATAAGGATCAAAATAACTATCTAGAATTCCTTAGTAGTTCATATGAGGCTTTAGGACAGCCAACCACAGCTGTAACAGTGTTGTATACTCTGTTAGACACTATTCCCTAATTTGGGAAATAAAACATCAAAGATGAGGCTGACATGAAAAGCAACACCTAAAAAGGAACACCTGGTAGTACATTACTAGCTCCTTATTTTTGCCCGTGTAATGCAAATTGGCTGCTGTTCTATGGTCTTAGGCATGCAGTCACCTGCTATAGAAAGTGTTCGTCTCTTTCTTGAAGTAGAAACACTACCAAAAAAACCCCAAACCAAACCAACTGGACCAAAAACATAAAATCAAAAACAAACTTAAGAAAGTCAGCAAAAAAAAAATCTAAATTAATTATATTCCTTTCTTTTTCTTCATGTTTCTGTGACTGGCCTGGTCATCTACAAGGTTAGCAGTGGTATTTCCTCATTCATTATCTCACTCAGGTGGAACAGGGTGGATGTTAATTTCCTTGCCTTTTAACTGATCAGCTTTGGGCTGATAACCTCCTCTAAAGCAGAAGATGAGAGACTTGGGGTCCTCAAAGCTTTTTTGAAACAAAACCACAAAGACTACAGTGTATACTGGCATCCTCCCGGCTCTCCAAAATCTGTGCTCAAGATATTTGGTGGCTCAAGTGAAATTCTCACGCTACAAAAACCTGTATGAATTCCAGCTGCCCACTTCTCCTGGCTGGAGCAACAAATGTGCTTTTATGCCAAAAACTGCTTTCCTTCTCTCCAGGATACCCAAAGCCTCTACAGGACCTGTTCATTCAAGGAAAGTAGGTCTGGCTTCCAGCATACATCTTAGGAGGGTAAAGGAGGAGGAGGTGAGGGAGGGAAGGAGAAGTGGAGGATTCCCAAGCACAGCATCTGGAACACAGCCTTTTGGCTCTCTTCTGAAAAGCTGAGGTGCCTTCAGCTTTGGCAGAGAGAAGCAGGCGAAGAGCCTCACCGACCTGGCCGGAGCGGTGCCCCCTCACCGGGCGGGGAGCGGGGCGCGGCCCGCCGGCTGTCCCCTCAGCGGGCCGAGTCCTGCCGGTGCCGGTGCCGGGGCTGCGGCGGGGGCGGTGCGGCCCGCCCGGTACC
>VZRZ01008477.1:1295627-1405606 GCA_013398175.1 Climacteris rufus
AGCAGGCGGGGGTCGCCTTCCCTGGCGTCTCCGGAGCTGGGGGTCAGTGGCGGTCCGGGCTACCCCGGGCGCGACCTTGGGCGCATCGCCGGCTTCGGCCGCCGTCTCTGGTCCGCGCCCGCCTCACCTGCTGCCCCCCTCGTCCTGCCCCTGGCTGGCCACTCAAGGCCCTGCAGTGGCTATTTAATTTTGATTTTAGTTTTTAAAATAATATGAGTTCAGTATTTTGACGCGCTGATGGTAAACAGTGTTTTCCCCGGTCCTTTGGTGTCGTAGTAGTTCAACCGCTCTGCAAGTTACGCACTACTGTGATTCATTGAAATTACTTTTAACTTAGAAGACGTATTATCAGACTTAGTAAAAAAAAAAAAAATGGGATGTTAACTTTTTAGCAATCTACCAGTGATGTCCCTTGCCGAGCAATGGTCCTTGCTTATGTTTTCAAAGCGTAGCACACGATATTCTTAAAGCCCTGTGCTGGAATCACTTAATTTTTTGAGGTTTAGGATTTAATTTGAACCTACTCACAGTGCAGGTGTATTTAATGTGTTTTCTGTTACGAATCTTTAAACCAGACGCTTGAACTGTTCTGTTGGTATCTGTTTACTCACATTTGGGAAAAGAAGACCCCAAGAATTTTCATAAATGGCTTTTGAATATATTTTGATAACACAGGCCAACTTGATAACGTACATTACTTATAGGGTAGATATTTGCATATTACATTTTGTTCCTCAAAAGCCAGGAGACTTCCTTTGTCAAATGCCTGGTTTTGATTTGTAGGATTAAGGTATGGCTACTTCTAGTTTATGAGACTACCTAAAAGTATTCTTTTTTACCTTCTCCTTGTTTGTTCTCTTAAACATATCCTATAAAGAAGATTACAATGACTCTTACGAGAGAATTCATAGATCAAGGTATCATCTGTTTAGCAAATTAAATACAGTTTATTTTTCCTCCTGGCAGGTTTGATGGGAAGCTTAACAATAAATTATACTTGTTGAGAGAGGCTCATTATGTTGGTTATGTATTTAAACAAGTAAAGCCTATGTATTTCTGTATTTCCTCACCCTACAATTATGTTTTGTTTTCCTGTTTATAAAAAAGCCTTGCGCAAGAGAAAGATCTACAACTGCCTTAAGTTTTTTTTTATTAAAAACCGACCATCAAAGCCCAAAGAGAATCCCCAAAACCTTTAGCTGGACAAGAACACTTGGAAAACTTTGGCTATATACGGAAAAAAAGCATGATACCGTTTGTATAGACCTGGTTTAATTAGGACATCCATGTGGGAAAATGGTGTTTTCAGGGACATTAATGCTGTAGCAGGAATGTCAGGATGAAATTTTTGTGACTCATAATGAACAGATGAATGGCCATATCTTACTGTCTTCTGTGATGGTTAAAAATATGAATGGTCAAAATTAAATTATGATTACTCCAAAAACAAATTTATTGCTGTAGTCTAATGTTATTTAGAAGTTTTCCTGTAAAAGTGAAGGATTTTTAAAGAATTTATTTCCACAAAAAGTTGACGCGTCTCTCTCACTTTTGTCACAAGGCTTTGCGCTCACGGTTTCTGATGGTGTGTGTATTTCATGCATTGTTCCAGGAAATGGTACAGTTGTTGCTGTGCAGCTGGATGTTGCTGAATAACGTTTCTGTGAGCTTGCTGTTCAATCTGTCTGTTGTTCAGAATGGCGAAGAACCCTAATTTCCAGGAAGCTGCTAATCTGCCTACAGGCTACGTTCACTGTAGATCTTCAGACAGCTTTGCTGGTAGGTGGACCGATGTATTTTCTTGAGATTTTAATGGTTTAGCTGTATGCCATTTTAACCAGGCTAATTTTATGTATGTATTAATAAATAATCTGCACTTGGTGAATTTTTCTTCGTACTTAGCTAAACTTATCCCTGCTCTTCTACAAGAGGAATGTGCCTGAGCAGAATGTAAAACATTAGCACTACAGCACTTAAGTGATAGGAATGTGTTTGCAGGGCAAAATTTCCCATATGCTTTAAGTCAAAACATTTTTTGGTACTAAATTGCTGTTTAGAATGCTGTCATTGGATGGTGTGGTTAGTTGCCATTAATGTTACCATCTGCTTTTCTTTTAATCCTTTCACAACAGAAGGGTTGCAGATGAGACTTGAAAGTTTGTGCATTTCGTTTACTTGAGTTTTCATATTCTGTATAAAGTTGTACTGGTTGATTATATTGTTTCTATTATTGGAGAATTGAAGTATTTACACTCTGAATTTTGAAGTATTTACTGAAAATTTCTGTTTCTTGAGATGTTAATTCATTGCACCTGAACTTAGGAAACAAAATATTTTTATAAAAAGTCATACATGTATCCATTAAAAATGCAAACCATATGATTTGAACCAGTGGTATGTATGTACCATAGTCTTACTGTTACACTTACTATGTTCTGGGAGTCTGTGGTAACAGAAGTTGAAACTAAAGTAATATTTTGCTGGAATTTATTTACAATATAGCAAACTATCTCATGAGTTAATTACAAGAAATTTGAATACTACTCAAGTGCCTTCCAATCAACTGAGAACCAATTCCTATTTTTGGCTAAAAGAGCAGGGTAAAAGAATTGCATTTAAGAAAACTCCCTTTGTGTAATTCTGATAAAAATATCATCTTGCTAGGTACAAACGAGATGATGAAGGAATTGAGTGTTTCAAGGGTACAAAATTATTTGTTCAATGTTTATAATTCAAACTTATAAAAAAAACCCTAGCAATAATCTGTTTACTTGCATTTGTTTCTAAAGTTTTGATAGAGTTATCAGTTATGTAAACATTCTTTACTCATTTTTAATATTTTTTTTTTCAAATTATTCATGATAAATTTCTTAAACTCTCTTTTCTCTGCCTGGTATTTCTGTGTTTCGTTGAAACAGCACTGCTTTTCAGAGGATTCTTGAGTGTTAGCCTAAATGAGGAGGGAAGAGACTGAATACCGATCTTTATTGCAGCTGAGAGTTGTTTATTAAGGGTGTCACTGCTGTTTTGCTGTTGTTGCTGCCTTTTCTAGATCATGTTTTTGTATACCATAACATGTTACACATTACTCACTGAGTAGAAATACAGGGGACTGAAAGCTAGGAGAGGGTTGTTTTTCTAGGCATGACACATGTTATGTAGAGTTGCATGCTGCCTTATGGAGTAAATACTAGGCTGCATTTTCCACGTGCTCACTGTTGAAAATGGCCACCAAATAACATCTCTTTCAATGGGGTCTTAGAAGTGTTTTGTAGACCTTAGGACTTAACAAATGCCTTGTCAGATTGTTGCAGTTCTAATGGTGCCTCAAAATCACTGAGAAGATTGTTTTGTTATTTCTGTGGCATGATAAAGCTGCAGCAGCTGACTCCTAAAGCAGTTCATTAGCTCTGAATACCTCCTGGAAATATGTTATGGTGCTAGCAACAGGCTTGTAAATGTTCTTTGACTTCCAGGAAGAGTAAGCACCTGTATTCTCTGAAAGGGTGATGTTGTTTGATGACAGAAGATGCCAGAGGGATCTTCAGGAAGGGTTTTCTCAAGCTCCTAGCATCATCCATCTTTTATTTTTATCATAAAAAGCGCTTTTAAATTATAACTAGCAAAAGACACATTTAGCTGTACAGGGAAGTTATGAGCTCATAGCAACTTGCCACAACTAAAGAGGTTATTATGTTTTACTTCCTCAAACGAGAAATGTACAGATCACTTCAAGGGTTGCCTGAATTCGCACCATTAATTAAGCCAGCCTAGGAAGATATGAAGTCATGTATTATTTGGTTCTGTATTTTGAAGGCAGGATTGTCTCACTGGTCTGCTTTGTATGAAGAATCCACAATACAGACAAAACTTGCACTGGAAATCTGTGCTAGTAAGCAATAGATGAGTTTGAGTGTTTGTAAAGGTGACAGTGTCCAGCACTTTGGGCCTTTCAAGCATTTGAAAGGCCTCCTCAGCTGGAGGCTTGTGGCCATCATTTGAGTCCTGTATTTCCTGTGCTCAGCATGTTTGTGTTTGAAACCAGTGGTTTAGAACAGTACCTGGAACAAACCATTTGGAGAGCATTAAACATCAGAACTAATTTGCCTTGCTGCTTACACACAGGGCGATCTCTAAATTTCTGCTTTCATTGCTTGCCATTGTTCAGCATCTTGATGTTCATAAGGACTGGAATCCTTGGGTTTCTAGCAAGTGTTCCCCCTTCAGACTTGCCCTCTTATGTACACTGATTCTTGTTTAGACAGAGGTTTATGTACTCTTGAGAGGGAAGTGTGCTTTTGATTTTATTTGCTTATTTAACCTTAAATAGTAAGAATTTCCTTTGAGTTTTTCACCCTATTGGCACCTGACAACATCCACAGCTACTGAAAGCAAAGTTAGTGTGCAGCTGGTGGCATTTCCTTGTCTTCACCACATTTACAAAGTCTCACTTTTATTCAGACAATACTGATTCTTATGTTTAAGAGGTAAGAGTGGATTCAGGAGATGAAGTAGAATGTAGTAAAAAACAAAATTAAAAACAGATTTTAAAATGAAAATGTGCCAATACTTGTACATGTATGAAGTATCATAAATCAGCTTCCCTAATCAATTAAAGTTTAAACTAGCACAAGAGACATAATACAGAGCTCCTTGGTAATGTGTAATTCACATATAGTTGGGTTGTCTGACTATTGCAAATGAAGATCAACAATAGCAATTATGGGCATGGTATGGAAGTCTTCAAGCAGTACCGAGACTTGAGATTTGCAGCTGATTAACAAATGAATCTTTTTGTTTCCTCCCTTGGTGTAATAAAAAGTTTTCTATTTTGAGGGCATTTTAATTTTATTGTCTGTAAACTCAAACAATTATATTGTGGTAAGTAGTATTGCTGGTACAAATAGATGCTGCTGGGCTGATGTAAGTCCATTTTGCTTATCAGAAAGTAAATGTTACTGGAAGTGTATGTAGCATAATCTAAATTGTCTTAACTAATTGTAAATTAACCAGTGCAAGTGGAAAAAATAGTCTGTTATTATAAAAAACCCATGAAAATTAATTTACTTTTGTGTTAGGATAGAAGAATGGCTGTACAGTATTCTGTGTCTCCATGTGCTGGCCTCCAGTATCTTGGCCAGTGTTGCTGGTTCTGTGCTGGAGTGCCTACATGGGCACACAGCTTCTAATTTAAGTAGCAGAGACAGGCAGTGGAAAGCTGGGATTTTGTTCCCATTTTTGCTGTGCTATTGATTTCGTATGCTGTATTTTTCTTAAATTTTATTTTTTGTTTCTGTCACCTATTTAAAGTTTAATTTAAAGTTCTTTGGGACCATGTTTCTGCAGTATTTTGATTTTGAGTTATGCATTGCCATGTGTTAAAATGCAAATAATATTTAACCCCAAATGCCTCTGTTTTTTTTTTTCTTTATTGGAGTAGAAATGACTGGAAACACATATTTTCTCACAGTATTTCTGCAGTAGAACCTAAAAGTGTATTTCTGTCATGAGTATTTCACTTGAAAGATTTATGTGTTAGCTGTGTGCAAGTTATGGCCTCATCATTTTTTTGCTTCTTGTGGTACACCACCTTTCTTCAGCACTAGGTATCTGCCCATTTTGAGAAGTGTCTAGTAACTGAAGCATGGAAGATGTCTCTGAGAATATGGATGGCTATTATCTGAAACAACCAAAGTAAAACAAATAAAAGTAAACCGAAGTGTAACAATAGAAATCAATGTAAGACCTAAATTCACCTGTGGATGCTCTTGTTGAGACTACAGAAAACCTCTCTTACTAGATTAAAGAAAACAAAAAAACCAAAAAACAAACAAACGAAACCTAAAACCTGTTGTGAATTAAGAAGAAACAAATGAATTCCATAGAAGATATGACTAATGCATCAATCTGTGTTGTACATTAGTGGACAATCTCCCAATTTTATGACTGAGAGGTGTTAGGGGATTTGTTTTCTTAAATTTATGAGGGAACAAGAAGGCATAAAGCAAACAGTGGAAAGAGTAAGAAAATTGGATTGTATGTTGTAAAGCCTTTCTCTCTAACAGACTTTGTTATTTATTAAAAGTTATCCTGATTGTTTATTTTCTCCCAGTTCTGGAAAGTTAATTAGAATCCTGCAAAAACATGGATGTTTTTACTCATCGCTTGTTCTAGTACAGACTTGAGAGTTAAGACTAAGCTTAATTGATCACATTACTTATTTCTTTATAATTTGTATGCATTTTACTTCAGATAAAATTGCTTTTTAATGGTAACATTATTTAAAATAGTTTAATTTTCAGTTCCCTTTGTTGGAAGCTTTTTCTTTTAAGTAAATGCATTGACTGAACAACAAGTTGATGGAATTCTCTGAAGTACTTTGTCAACTAGAATTGTTGGTGCCAGCTGTGTTGAGTCCTGTTGTAAATGAACTTTCATACAAAAGCTCTTGGTTTGATTTTTCTTGTAATAGATAGTTACTTAGACTAGTCCCTTTTTTTTTTATTGCTGTTTTCATGTTTGCCATTTTTAATGGTTTTGCCCTGTATAATAGTGGTTGTTTTCTCTGTGCCTTTAGGCTACCAGTATCACCATCCCTCCAAGATGAGTAACAGCCACCCGCTTCGCCCTTACACGGCTGTGGGGGAGATTGACCACGTTCACATCCTGTCAGAGCATATTGGTGCTCTCATGAACGGGGAGGAATACAGTGACGTTACCTTCATTGTGGAAAAGAAACGTTTTCCGGCACACAGGGTGATCCTGGCTGCTCGATGCCATTATTTCAGGTGAAGTAAAGCTTTTTTGTCAGGCTCACAGGAACTTTTTATGCAGATAAGATAAACATTGTTTCTGTATGAACTTTTCAGGGTGTAATCATCTGTCCATTGAATGTGACCTTTTCTGTGTGAATGTTTCGCAGCGCATCAAATCATTGTGTTCAAATAGAAAAAGATAAATACCGTGTCACAATGTTATTCTTTTGACCTTCATTAAATTGGATTTTGAAGGTGGTTTCACAAATTCAAGAGAAAGATAACTTGAGAACAGGAAAGTACTACTGCAAAATTGTTTTGATTTCTCAAGGTATAAATGGTGTGTTTCTATGGAATATAGTCAATTAGCAAGTTTCATTTTGATAAATTGGAATTGAGTATCTAAAGAGGTTTGGCTGATACAGATTAGAATAGATATTTTTTAACTTGGAATAATGCTAATCCAACTTTTTTTTTTAAGAGCTGTGCGTTTTTCAATCTAAATGTATTTAACAGAACTTCCTGGTAATCTTATTCCAGTGAATTTTGTCAGAGGGATAAGCTACTAACTCAACTAAACTATCTTCCTTATAGGGCATTATTGTACGGAGGAATGAGAGAATCTCAGCCTGAAGCAGAAATCCCTCTTCAGGACACCACTGCAGAAGCATTTACAATGCTGTTGAAATACATTTACACTGGTCGTGCTACACTACGAGATGAGAAAGAGGAGGTTCTTCTCGACTTCCTAAGCCTGGCACATAAATACGGATTCCCAGAGCTGGAGGATTCCACGTCTGAGTATCTTTGCACAATACTTAATATTCAGAATGTCTGTATGACTTTTGATGTTGCCAGTCTTTATTCTCTTTCCAAATTAACTTTTATGTGCTGTATGTTCATGGACAGAAATGCCCAAGAGGTGCTCTCCAGTGAAGGCTTCCTATCACTTTCTAAGGTATATTTCTGTTTGCGCTTTTTTCCCCAGGGCTCTTAATTTTAATATGTGTACAATTTTGTGGTGAAATACTGATGAGGGCACCGAATAGAAACTTCCATGTTCATAGTTATCATTTTATACTAGTGAAACTATGGCAGTTGGAAGTGTTCAGGACAAGCTGAACTGAAAATTCTGGCAATCTGTTCTGAACTTTCTGGTATTGACCGGTCAGTGTAGTTAAATATAGTAAATCTAATGGAGTGTTTTAAAAGATGGCAGCAGGCAATCTAATCTTATTTTGTCTTATTTAATCTGTTCCTGATATAGTGTAATTTGGCTTCTGAATTCTGCACAGGGGAAGTCTAGTATAGACCTGAGTATGACAGGAGATACTCTGTTCTGTTAGTTTCTTGATATAGGCTTCATCAGTGATGGGTGATTTTCTGCTGTGTAAACTAAAGAATTCTGGAGATTGGTGTGATTTATATTGCTGATTGTCATCATGTTCTGAAGTTTCAGAGTATGGTAGTGTGGTAGGATAGTTTGGTTTTTTGGGGTTTTGGTTTTCGGTGTGTTGTTTTTTTTGTTAGATACAGAAATATTTGTGATTGAGTCAGGCTGTTCTATGAAGTTGAAATTTTGCACTTACTCTGGAGGGGTCTTTGGGCTGGACATTATACTGACAGTGTTTTCAAGTAGTGTTCACAGGAAGCAGAAGAACACATTCGAATGAATGGAGGTTTCATTGTTGGGTTTTTAGTGGAAAAGCTGTGAAGGGTTTATGGCTTGAATGAGTGTATGACACTGCTCTGCTAATTTACTGGTTGTGTAGGGATAAAGGGTTTTTTTCTCTTTCTCTCTGTACTCTGTCATATGCAGTTTGTTAAATATAAGCTCTGAGAGCATATTATCAATGAAGAAAGGAACAAGCTTAATTCATCAGAAAGTGCACATTTTGAGGTCTTTGGCATAGCCACTCCCGGTATATATGAGAGATTTGCCTTTTTCTAGGCAGGCTCTAGATTATTCTGCTAGCTAAGTGAAAATGAAAAAGCTATTTGATTATTTTTGTTCTTATTTAGCAGTCAATGAGTTTTTTGCATGAATAAGAGCTACTGTGGTTTTTACCTGCGGAATCTAAATTGGTACCCAAAACCAGAAAAATTGTGAGGGGATGGAAATTCCAAGTAGTTAAAAATGGTTAAGAAAAGTAATTCCAAGCAACACTTTTTTTCTCATCAGTGTTCTTATAGCAGCTTAAGTTTAAAGGAATGTTTTGAATTATATTGCAGAATCCCCAAATCTCTTGTAATATTCCAAAGTAAATTTGAACTACTGACTGGTATTATGTTGTTTTGAATAGTTCTCTGCATTTAAATTCTGACTCATTTCTTCTAGTGGTTTTGTAATGTTGCCTGTTATTTTGGTCATGGTTTTTGTAATTCTTGCATAACTATAACAAGCTACAATTTCAAAAAGTCACTCCTATAGAGATTATGATTAAGAGCTACAAGTTAAAATACCCCTTAGTTTTTACCTAATTTGAATTTCCCTTGATTAAAAAAATAAAATTCAATTTAATTTCTGTTTACCTAAGGGTTTTTTTTGTTCTTGTTTCTTTTTTTCAGGCTGCTCTTCTGAGTATTGTACTGAGGGACTCATTTGCAGCTCCTGAAAAGGACATTTTCCAAGCTTTGATGAACTGGTGTAAACATAACCCCAAGGAAAACCATGCTGAAATTATGCAAGCAGTCCGTTTGCCACTAATGAGCCTGACAGAACTACTGAATGTTGTAAGACCTTCTGGATTGTTGTCACCTGATGCCATCCTAGATGCCATTAAGATTCGTTCTGAGAGTCGGGACATGGACCTCAACTACAGGGGCATGTTAAGTAAGCATCAAGCCTTTTGTTTGTTCTCATTAAGTGACTGTAGTTGTCTGGAGGATATGGTTAATTTGTGCTTGGAGTTTTCATTTATTACTGTGTGTTTTAAAAGGTTTGCAAAATGAAACATTTTGTTACATTCTGTTCATACTATTTTTATTTATCAATATCAGTCAGCGTATTTTCTTGCTTTGTATCTCAGATATTGCTCAAATATATTCCTGGAGGAAGTGGTATTTTCATAGAACAATGTTTACAAAAATATTAAAAATGCATTGGCTGTAAGATATAGGATATTTAAATGGGTTTATGTTGGTAGTGACTTGTTTTCTACTTCATAAACATTTTCTTTCTTTCTCTGCTACTTATAACTTTTCTCCTACTCTTTACATGACTGTCCAAATAATTTAAACAAGTCTCTGAAATTGTTTTAATGAAAACTAGAAAGTGTAAAAAACCTTCTATTTGACTTTTGTCTGTGCTCTCTGTTAGGTCAACAAGAGAATCTAACACTCAAGCTTTACAGAGATATTGTTAGCTACTTAATGTGTGATTTATAGGGAGAATTTGGCCCACAGTAAAGAATAAAGTTAAATGTTTTTTAACAGCCTGCAGCGCATTCTCAGTCATGCATGCTGAGTGCTGAAAATTACTGCTATCTTAAAACTGCATATTCTCTTTGTTCTCCCTTAAAAGTTAGTTATTAATATTTAAACATATGAGTTTAATATTAGGATAGTGTAAAAGTCTTGTCATGCAACATATTCTGTTGGCACTGCAGTAAATAAATTTGAATAAGTCAAATGGTCTTTTCTGACTCCTTTTCCTGGATATTTATCTCAACAATAATATGCTTCATCGCAGCTCTTTTGGAGAATGGAATTTCTTTGTTGTTTTAGTAATCATTCAGGATCTTGGAACTTTTTCTATTTGTGGAAATGTTAACAACCACTTACTACTTCAAATTCTGTTCTTTAGATGTC
Source organism: Climacteris rufus (assembly GCA_013398175.1). NCBI lineage: Eukaryota > Metazoa > Chordata > Aves > Passeriformes > Climacteridae > Climacteris > Climacteris rufus. Next base: position 1,306,193 of record VZRZ01008477.1, read on the forward strand.
AAATTTTATATGCCCTCTTAAAATTCATGCTGCTTTTGCCAATCTGCCTGAAAAGTTTGGGGTAGCTTTTTGTTATTTGGCTTTCAGATAATGTTTTCTAGGGTCTCTCCTCAAACAAGGCTGTTAAAAATGTCTTTTGAAGAGGGTAGTTGACAGTGTATTGTTTTGTAACTGAAGTTAGGGATCATTATCCCCAGTTAGCTTGAAGGAAGGTGTTCCTAGGACACAACAAACTTATTACTCTGAAACAGTGGCATAAAAAACTTGCTTTACCATGTTGATTCAAAGCCCAAGTAGCCAGATGTTTCCTGTTTCACTCGAGTTCATTTAGCTTTGCAGAATACTGGAGGCTTCTATAGCTATCAGAAGAGCATGTATGGCTATACTACTGCATACACCACTCTGCAAACTCATGATGCATCTTAAACATTTGATACACATCTTGTACATTTAAGTTTCCATCCACTTAGGGGAAAAAAACTCAATAAAACACAAAACAGAAGCAAACAACAGTTGACAGGTGCAACAGAATTCTGCAAAATCATTAAGGGCACCGAGAATATAGCTGCTACATTATAGTAAATTATCACAACTTTATCACTGTAAAACACAGAGGAGATGCCAAATGAAATTGAAGAAGCTACGTTTTTTAAATGCCTCTTTCATTTTTTTCTTTTTTTTTTAAACTTAGATCATGTGTTTGTGGCCAAGAGAGGATACTAGTAATAAATCTTTGATCTGACCTAATAGAGTTGGTGTTCAGAACATCTAATTTGCAGTATGAGAGTGTAAAATTTAAGCAATTGTTTCCTTTTCTTCTTAGTACCAGGGGAGAATATTGCAACAATGAAGTATGGAGCACAGGTTGTAAAAGGGGAGCTGAAGTCTGCTTTATTAGATGGAGATACTCAGAACTACGACTTGGATCACGGCTTCTCTCGGCACCCGATCAACGACGACTGCCGGTCTGGAATTGAAATTAAACTGGGCCAGCCCTCCATAATCAACCACATACGAATCCTCCTGTGGGACAGAGACAGTCGGTAGGTGCCAAGGTGACATAGAAAGGGAAAGTTACGCATTTTGCACTGGTGATGATGTAGCAGTGCAAACTATAAATTAAATATTTTATAGAAACAGCGTGATCGTGTTGGAGATGACAATTGCAAGTTTTGTTTGAAAACAACCTGACTTTACAATGTAGTCAGTACATCAAAACTGTTAAGAAATGACACACTTTGATGATAAGATTGACGTTCATCTTGGAAGTCTTTTCCAGCCTAAATGATTATGTGATTCTGTAATTCAGTGATAATAAAATTTATTTAGAATGTGAAGTACCAACTAACTGCGGTCATTAGAAGCCACTACATGGTTAGACAGCTGAAATATGAATTATCATAGATGCCTTAGCCAGTTGATACTGAGCTACTTTAGATTATTATAGAATGTATGAAAATTCAAATTATGCATATTGGAACAATTGAAAGACAAGTAGAACAATTGCAAGGTTCTTTTCATCTCACAAATTTAATATATTAATTTTGTAACTTGCCGTGAAAAAGATCTTACAGTTTAGTAGACAGCTCAGCAGGTATTCATAGGCAATTTTTTATTAAAAAACAATAAAACAAGCTGCTTATGCATTTATTATGTACCTTATTACATTTCTGTTAAAGGATTAATTTTATTTCCAGTCTAACAGTTTAGAATTGCACAACAGTTGCATTTTGTTTTTTAAAATAAATTGTGTTATTTTAGAACAGGGTATATAAATATGAAAGTTTTATATAGGATTTTTTTTTGAATTTAAATTAATTTAAAATATGAATCAGTTACTAATAATTCAAAACCAATTTCATTTAACTGTTTCAAGTAAGTTCTCCTTACTGAAATTTGTTTCACGTCTATTTCTTTTGTAAAGATCAAAAAGTGATACTTTAAAGGTATAAGAAACTGCTTCATATAATATTGTACTAATTGTCCCAGAAGATCAACCGAATTTATAAACCAATTCCCAACGAACTTTATAAAATCTGAAACAGTATTAGAGATATATTAATAATGAGTTGTCTTGCAATTTTTAGAGAACTTGTATAACTGAAAACGTCCCTCATCTGCAAGGCATAAATTGGCAGCTGCTGAAACTCAGGGAAAAAGTGTTCTCCTTGGGACAACTTCTTACAAAGTTATCTGTTGCCTGGTGTCCTGTACCCTTCATCTGAAATTGTGGAATAAACTATTGTTGCTGGCAGAATATCAGACAAGGTGGATCTCTACTCTAGAGATTTTTGTCTTCATAAAATACTGAGGGCTCAGTGGTTTAGGATCTACCTTCTGTGGCATCCTGATTTTTTGTTCTCCATGGAAAGTTTGCTATTGGGCTTTCTTTTGCTTCCCATCAGTTATAGTACTGGAATTAGCACTGTCTGTCCTGTGCAAGGCCAGGAATTGGACTTTGATGATCCTAGGGGGTCCCTTCTAATTCAGAATATTCTGTGATTCTCTGATTCTGTGAATTGTGAAGTTTTTTTCTCTCTAGTAACTCAACTGTCTAAGATAAATGGAAATAGAGGCATTTGGAGTACTTTGTCCATTTGTGGGCTCCTCAGTGTAAGATACTGACCTTCTGGAGTGAGTTCAGCAGGACACCAAGATGATGAAGGCTTGAGCACATGAAAACCTGCTGTTTTAACAGGAGCAGGCTTAGCAGGGAGAACTTGTTCTCCTCACCTATTCAATGGATGAATATAGACAATACAGGGACAGAATTCTCTTACAGCTGCGTGCAAAGAGAAGTGGATACAAGCAACAAGATAAATTCATATTAAATATTAGGAAAAAATTCACAGTGGGGTAGTTGAACTTGGGAAGAGTTTGGCCAGAGAGGTATGCAGAAATTTACCAGTTAAGACCCTAAGGAACTTGCTCTGAGATTGACTTTGCTTTTTGTAGGAGATCTTTTCCTCTCTACATGCTTTGTCTAACAATTACTGGTCACTTGCCTTCATCTTTTTCGTGGGATACCTAAAGAGGCGTTTTAGCACCTTTACAGACCTGTACAGCATGATTGCTTCTTGTTGAACAACTTTTCAAACTACTCTCCTCATTTTGACAGTCTCTGTGAAGCTCTGGTCTATTGGATGTTCTTAACAGAACCAGATGCAAACTAACAGGTGTTCTACACCTTTGGTTTAGAGGTGTTAACAGGTGAATTGTAGCTGTAACAGTGCTAAGAGGAGTAGCTGTCCAAATTGCCTCTACAAAAAAGATGCTATCTAGCCTTAAAAAAAACAAAAGGCATAGAATTGTGTATGGTAAGGGAACTGTATTGTTGAGATGGTATTTCTTTGTCAGAAACCAAAAAGTAGCATTTTGTGTATTGGTTACAAATTTAGGTTAGTCTAGCTAATGATGATGTGAGAATCTCTAAATTCTCACCGCACAGAGGAATGTCAGTAACTTTTGTATCCAAACTGCTCAAACTAAAATGCTGGAGCTTAGTTTGGTCAAATATCCATAGGTTAGTAATAGTAAAACACATCTAATGTTGGTATTCCACATCTGTTTGGTGTGAATTTGAAAACTCGTTATGCAATTGACATCTTAAAGACTCTGCCTTACCTTTCCAAGTGCATAAATTGGTATCAACAACTATCTAACTTTTTAAGGGTTCTTAAACAATGTCACGTTAAACACCTACTCTTCTAAGTCCTCAGGAAAATTGGAAATGTTAACAAAGTCATTAATGTTTAAGAAGAAATGCCTGTGTAGAGCTCTGAAAGAGCAATTCCTCTTTAGAAACCAGTGTGAAAAGATGATAAATGCTGACACAAATTCTGCTAGTGACTTGGTTTTTTCATGAGGTAATTTTGGAGTTTGTGAGGAAGTAGTGACAGGCTTAACAATATAGAACTGAAAAGATTAAAACTGAAGAACAACATCAGAGTGGTCATAAAGTAAATTTGCTTTTCTCAAGTGAAGAGTTTGAATTTGCATTTTTGGTCAATAATTGTTTTGGTTTTTTTCTTTATTGATTTGGCAATAGAAATAGTACTGTATCTGCTGGTTTTGTTTTATTCCATGTGGAACGAATACAAGTGATTATTTTTATGACTGAGTCAGAAGTCTCCATTTCATTTTTTGAGGAATCATGGTCTCATCTAATGACTGCAGATTGTGAATGTTACGACGTTTTAAATCGTTCTGAAAATACATCTTAACTGTGTGAGAGTTTATTTTCAAAGCTAGTTTGAAAATCAGAATCTGAGTAGGAACAAACAGCCTTCTTTTCAGCATAACTGAAAATACAGAAGACAGTGTAAAATTTAATAGCTAAAATGTGTCGACTTGTATTCTAACCAGTGTTTTCTAACAACCCATAGGTCTTATTCCTACTACATTGAGGTGTCCATGGATGAGTTAGACTGGATTCGGGTCATCGATCACTCTAAATACCTCTGTCGGTCCTGGCAGAACCTGTATTTTCCTGCCCGTGTCTGCAGGTTAGTTCATCAGGGTAATTTTGTTTGCATGGCTAACATTAAGAATGTACACATCAGAATAAGTTGCTGGATTTTGCTACTGTCTTTTGTATTTCTGAAAATGTATCACATGACAACTTTCATCAGCTATGTTAAAATTGCCTGTCTTTGTGGATGCTTTTTTAATACAAAAAAAATTGAAAAAATGCAGATGTCCGTTTTGAAAACTCTGGGTTTTCCATATCTACATCTCTTTTTCTCTTTTTTTCTTCGTTTTTTAGAGTCGTACTCACTTTTTTGCAGCTCATATGGGGTTGTTTTCACTCAGTAGTAAACATCATTCTTTGACTGCCTAAATGTTTATAATGCATTTACATACTTACTGTAGAAATTGGAAAGGTATTTTTATATAGTTCATATTTTCTGATGCACTGAAAGACTGTTTTAAACAGTTGTGAAAGAGAAAAGTTAGAACTAAGGAGCTTTGGGCAATGTCTTGTGGAAGGAAGTGATTGTCCCACTCTGCTCTCACTGGTGTGGCCTTATCTCAAATGCTGTGTGCAGTTTAGGTCACCACAGTGTAAGAGACATATTAAACTATTAGAGAGCGTTCAGAGGAGAGCAGCAAGGATGGTGAATGGCCTTCAGGGGAAGCTGTGTGAGGAGTGACTGAGGTCGCTTGGTCTGTTCAGCCTGGAGAAGAGACTGAGGGGAGACCTCATTGTGGTTACAACTTCCTCAGGAGGGGAGGAGGAGGGGCAGACACTGAACTCTTCTCTTTGTTGAGCAGTGACAGGAGCCAAGGGAATGGCCTGGAGTTGTGTCAGGGGAAGTTTAGGTTGGATACAGGAAAAAGCTCTTCACCCACAGGGTTGTTGGGCACTGGAACAGGCTCCCCAGGGAAGTGGTCATGGCACCAAGCCTGACAGAGTTCAGGAAGTGTTTGGACAATACTCTTGGGCACAAATTTTCACTCTTGGAGGTGGTCCTGTGCAGGACTGGGACTTGGAGTCAATGATCTTTGTGGGTCCCTTCCATTTCAGCATATTCTGTGGTTCTTTCATTCTGTGAAAACAGCTGGATGGGCTTAACCATTATTAAAGTGATTAAAGTCTTATTAAAGACTTATTAAAGTCTTATTAACGATTATTAAAGTCTTATTCAAAAACTGAATTGAGCTCACTAATAGGGAGAAAACAACATGTAGATACCAAAGGTACTGTCATCATTAGGTTTTGGGTCACAGACCCCAGGAGGAAATGAGCTGTATTGTAATAATTGTTCTTTAGACACAAACTTTTTAATTGGCACAGCAACTCTTGGAAGCCCCAGGGGAGAAGTGCTTTCTTTTTCACAAAGGTTTACCTCTTTCTGTGATCTTTGCTGCTCCACAAGACAGGATTGCTGGCAAGCAGTTGTAGCCTATGGGAAACAGATCTGGTGGGTCACTTGTGTGCCTCTGCTTCTCAGATAAATCTTTCTCAGCCATCCTGTCCCTTAGTAAGCTCCTACTGAATGTAACTGACTTGAAATTTATTTTTCCTTACATTCTTACCTTTCCCCTGTAAGTTTTATGATTTGGATTTTGCTGTTTTCTGTTTCTAAAATGGTTGGTGCTGTCCCTTAGTTTGTATGTGTATCTGATAAATTTTTTCCTAAAGGTGTCTGTGATAAATCATCTAGCAATGATGAAATGCCTCATGAAATACTGTTTTGCTGAAGGCTTTTTATACCCCTTGCTGAAAGTGCAGAGAGGGAATAGTAGAGGGGAGAACATTATTCCAAAGTTTTAGGTGGTACTTTACTAATTTTTTAGCACAAAAGGATCTCTTGTACATTTTATCTCTTCAGTGATCTCTTCATCCTCTGTGAGGGACTTGCTGTCTGTTGGAGGAGCATGTTATCAGGAGGGAGTTCATTTCATGTGGTGCTTTGGTATGCACAGGTGTATAATTCCTGCATGCATGAGCACACCTGGGAACCTCCCCCTTGCAGTTTTATTTTGGCATGTATTTGAAGTATACAGTTGTACAGGTAACTAAAGCACAGATTTCCTTATCACATAATCATGCCTCTGATTTTTCCTGTTCTGCTTCATGATCCACAGAAATCCTATTCTTCTCTAAAAATCTCTGTTCCTCATTATCATAGCAACAAAATGGTGGGGAATTTCTTGGAGATGCAGCTTATTTAAAGAACAAGGGGAAAAGCTAAAGAGAAAGTCATGTAGCAGCATAAGTTTATGAGCACTTATTGTTAAGGAGCAGTAACCGTAAGGCAAAATAAGAGTTCTCGGTTGAGTCAACATAATGATTAAGGATAGTTTAGATAAGGTTGTTCTGTAATCTTTATTTACATCAGTGAATTGAAGCCTACATTATAGTAATAGTGCATTTGCTAGTCAAAAGTAAAAGTGGCTATAATTTACTGTTCTTTTATGTATTTTTCCCCTGTAAATAGGAAGAAAATGTAATTAGAGATGTAAAATTGCTGACAAATTTTTGCGGAGTTCCACTTTAAGAACTTTTTATTTAATTGTATTAATATAAATAGGTATAATTTGAAGGTTGGCTCTGGTTTGATCAGGAATTTTGCTCAAATTCCCTCTAGGAGAGAGGCTTTGAGCAGGGGAGGCTGTGTACATATACTTACTAGTATTAGAGAGTTACTTATCTGTCTTTTAATCAATATTCTGTTCAGAGAGAAGTAAGCAAGGACTACTAAACTTTTCCTTTGTCTCCAATGTCAGGGTTTTGTGATTATGTATTTAAAGTAGTTCTGTTTATTTATCTGAGTAAAATTCTTTATTTCTAGGATACTAACATACACAAAGCAGAAATCCTAATATATGTAGCAGCTTTTTATCTCCTAAAAAAGGTGCTCTCCAGTCTTGTGAGCACAGATTTAAAATACGAGCTGCTACGTGATTGTATTCTTTTAATATTCTGTTTTTACAGATATGTTGTTCATGCTTATCAAGGGGCAGATATGTTGTAAGCATTTTATGTGCTCTGTTTTGTGCAATGCTACTTCTGTTGTATACTCTTGTTTAAGTGTGACAAGTCCCAATGCCAAAATTTTCCTGTTAGTGGATGACAGTACAGGAGAGTGGAAGCATCGTGTTATGTTCTGTCTCCTTGCCATTAGTTTAGGCATTTATTCCCTTTTTGTCTTACTAATATAGATAATACTTTTGGAAGCAACAACTTAGGGAAGTTGTTGCAATTTTTTTAGAGTTTTGCATACATTTTTAGCAGAAAATCATGGACTAAGTGCTTTATCAGTAAGGGCTTGAGATAGATAGGTGGTGGTTTGGGGTTTTTTTTTATTTAAAAAAGTTTATTTTAGCTCAAAGTGCTTTATGACATCACTGTATAAGATAACATTTTGAGGAGCAACAAAGAATTGAAGAGTAGAGTTGTTGGCTGGCAGTGTTTTTATACACCTTTGTTCAAAGTTATGGAGTAGAACATGCCAGATTCTGTACAGGTTGCTGAAGGACAGCCAGTTTGTGTCTGATACACTGGAGCAATTGTTCAAACATGGATTATAAAGAGAATATGAGCCCTGCAACATTAGACAAGGTTAGTTGCCTTTTTGAGTTACCTTTCACATAAATATTAGTTGTAAAAGGTGAGAGCTGTCAAGGGCTGAACTGATATGTTCATCTATGTTTTAAGAAGCTACTCAAACATTTCCATGGGCATCAAAATTGACGGAGTGTGTCTTCTGTTTGCATGTATGCAGGTTGGGGGGTTTTGTTTGCCTTTTTGAAAACTGTAACGTTTTTCTTAAGTGAATCTACCCATGTTCAATTGTACAATCAATGCCTCTTTCACATGAGCTGGATGAAAAAAATGCAACCTTCTGGCCATTAAATAAATAATTTATACCACAGTGAATTAAGACCAATTCAGCCTCCTTAACAAATCGTTTGTTGTGTGTATCATAGTCTCTATCATGACTTGATTTTTTTGATACATGGAGCACTGTGGAACATTCACAGGAGTGTTGGAGTTAGGGTCATTATTGTGCTTCCCACGAAAGATAATTTGTGCTTGGCAAAGCATATATCAGATCATCCAAACTGACTAGGCAGAGTCAAATAAGAAACATGATAAGGTTATTTACACTCTTTTATTCTTCCTGTTACTTACATGCTTGTCTGTTTAATAGCTTCAGAGTAACTTTTGCCAGCCATGACCTCTTAGATTAATATGTGGAAAAAATGGAAGAGCAACAATGAAAGACTGAAACTCTAGAATGAGAAGGAGATGAGAAGACTGTCTGTGCTTTCTCACACACATCAGATGATTTATTTGTTATTTGTAGGATGTAATTCCTGATTTAGATATGATAGCTAATTTGTACCAAGGAAATTACTTGTTCAGTGTCAAAACTTAGTATAACAAGTAAGAGGGTGTTGCTGCATTTAGAGAGGATTTAGAGAAATAAAATGTTAAGTATTTTATATGGGGGTTTTATTGACATAATTATGGTTTAGACTTTTAATTTTTGCCCTAAAAGCTTTTAAAATGCATTATTCTACCACCTTTAAAAATTGAACAATCATGTACTATGCAGAAAAAGCAAATGAGAGAGTGAGATTACAGTGCAATTTTTTCCCTTTTTTTTTCAATACTGTACTGAATTTTTTTAGAATTTCTTTTGGTCTTGTTTTCTTTGTTTGCACTTTTATAGCAACTTTCATGTAGAGCTGAAAACTCTTTAGAGGGAAGACAGGACACAGAAAATATTCATGTAATTGTGTTCCTGTGAGAGTTAAGAACAAGTGCCAGGTTCAGAGTTATTCTGTCTTTCTCTTGTAGCAGTGAATGTTAAAACTGCTAAAGGTCTTTGAGCAGGTCATGCTGTTTTCTGTTTTATCCTCACTGTTTTCATCCTTTCATTGTTGTTTCATGACTTCATCTATTTACTTTGTCCTTGACCACAATATTTGAAGAACTGCATAAGAGAATTACTTAAAAGAATTACAAGAAAATGAAAAATTTTGAGGTCTCATAACAAGGCAAATGTAGCCACAAGGTGTCACTACAATAGAAGTTTAAGAAACTTCATTTCTTTCTGTTTACACTCCTTTGATGAAAGTGTTGTTCATACTGTGTGCTTTTTTTTGTGTCTTAAACTTCCCAGATTTACAGAATCATTCTGGTTTGCTGTTTATGATATAGAGGGAGCAAGTTCAGAGTTGGTACATAAAATCAGAAGGATTTATGGGAAGCGTTGACTGTTGTGGAAATATTTTATTTCTAACTGTGCAGATATGCTGATGTTTGTGAGTTTAGGAAAAGAACCCAACCTTGCTGCATAATTCACATTTGATTTTCTTTATTCCTGGGTAACTGAATTTTTAAAATCTTTTCCTGATTCTAGTACTGTAAGTAATGCAGTAATAATGTATTGTCCAGAAATAAGTAAAAATTTTCTTGGTTTGTGTTACAGAAGCATATTAATAAATGAAAGCAAACTTTGAAATGTTACTCTAGACATTTGAGGCTTTTCACTGACATTATTTTCAAAAATCAATTCTGATTGCAGGCATGCAGTTTTGTTTTTTGTTTTGGGGGTGGGGAGTAGAGCTCATAGTTCTTTCTTGTAGGATATGCTCTTTATAGGAGTCTTTATTGGCATGTTTCCAATACCTTGCCTTTTAACTGTGTGAAATACAAGGAAATGGTTTCCTGTAGTCTTTGTTTTAGTGGATAGCTGCTGCTTATCTTTCTGTCTATCAGTGTTTAAACATCCTTTTTTTGTAATAGGTGTTCATTCTGGCATTTTTTTCTTTTCCTAAGGTAAGGTGATAGTCTGAGATGTTTCAAACAATGTAGATCATCTACACAGGATCAAGAAAGCTATTGCCTCATCTGAGACAGAGTGTTTATTGATTTAAAAGATCTTTTTCTTCATTTCAGGTTATGTATACTTTTCATCTTAAGCTTACACTTCTAAATTCAGCTCCAGATGTGCTCCTAGTGATACAAAAGCTCATTTCTCTACAGGAATAATCAATAATATTTTTCATCAAGAACTTTATCAAAGCAGCTTTTTTCTTCTCAAATTCCTTCTCCTGTCTGTCATAGCCATTTCAGTTATCCTAACCTAAAGAGCCCAACTCAGCTTTGAGGAAAAGCAAAAAAACTAGTGTGCATTTAAGCTGTTGATGACAACCTGCCAGACAACTTATCATCTGAAAATGAGTATTTGTCTGAAAAACTGCATGTAGAGTGTCAGTATACCTTGTATAGAAATATCTGAGAAATGTAGAGAGCCTGCCAATCCAGTTTGTTGGACATGAATGATAAAAAAAGGTATAATATATTCTTTTCATTTTGCTTTATGGTTCAGAAGAAACAATTAACTTTTTGAGAGACCTAGATTACATATTTCTCATGTTTGACATTGTAATAAGTAGGTTTTTTGTAGAATGGTTAGAGTTTCTGTAGTCTGAATTTTGAGGTATTCATTGTGAGTTTCTTAAACTCTAAATTTTCTCTAGGTCTGTTTTCAGCATTTCTCCTCATAAATAAGATCTGACATAGGTGAAAATTATCAGTAATTGTTCAGCTTGACAGTGATACATAAAGATACACCTAAATGCTGAATTATCAAATTGTTCATAATAATTCTACAGTTAGTTGTATTTTAAAGTTAATGTTGCATAAGATAAACGTGTTTAAAAGGCACCTTTGCCACTCCTTTAAATCCTCTTCTTTGTTTTCTGTTACACTCCAAGAGCTAGAATTAGCTGTGAAAACTTGCCATATATATTTACAAAAACAGACCTTTCCAAAAGGGAATAATGTGTTGTCAAATTTGTAAGAGTTGTGGCTTTAGATTGTTGATCAGTGATGGCCATCTGTTGAAGTTGTTTGATGCCATTGTGTAAAGCATTTCTATCTTTCCTCATTTCTCAGCAGATTATGGGCGTGGTTTGCTGATGGGTATCTGAAACACTGTACCACACTTAAAATTGCACATTATGAATATTCAAATTGTTTATGTGAAACCAAGTCATACACTTCAATGGATTCACTTTTCAGTGTCTAAGTTAATAAAGCCAGCTGTCAACCAACAGTGGGCCAATCTTAGTTGTGGAATAATTTGGATGATGTTAAAATTTTTTTTGTCTGTGGTTAAACTTGATTCTTTAGTCACAAACCTCAAGTTATCTTCTGTGGAGCACTTTTTAAAGGGAAGTGTATGAGTGGGAAAGCCCTAAAGTAAACTACTCTTCAGTGTCCTTTTTCTCCTCAAAAGAAGCTTGTGCAACTTCTCTTGAAGTTAAGCTTCTTGGGCTTGGCCTGTATTTGCTCTTTCTCATCTCAGTTTCAGTTGGGAAGATGGGGCTGATGGTTCCTTTTGGTGCAGCTTTTAAATAGTTTTCAAAAGGAATATTCACTCTCTAATATGAAAGAAGATAGGACACAAACAGTTGAAAATGAAAAATCAAGCTGAAAATACCAATAAATGAACAGATTATGTGCTATAGAGAATCAAATTTGTACAAAATAAGGCATGAACATGTGCATATGCCACTTCAACTGATGGAAATGAGTGAGTGAAGGAAAGAAAGCAATGGGAGAGAGGTGTATCACTCAGAAAAAAATACGGCATTTGGGAAAAAGTAATTGCAAGGGAAAAATGTTTTTAAAAGGATTTTTTAATGGTAATTAGAGTTAATTATAGGAGAACCACATGGAATTTATAATTTTTAAGCTGCTATTGTATTATTTGTAATGTCTTCTTAAAAAAAGAAAGAATGTTTTTTGTAAAATACCGGATTCTGCATTTGGGTTTTGATTTTTACCACAAAGCAATTTTTACAGCATTATACTTTCAAGCTTGTTTTTCATTTGTAAGATTGGACAAATATTTCCATACTTAACTGCAGATATAATAAAGATCTTGGAAATTTTAGATACTGTGAGTAACATCTTTAGTGATCAATGAAGTAGTGGCTTCATTACTTTTCTTCATACCATTGTCTTTCTCATTTGTGTTGGGAAATAACAGCAGTGATGGAAGGTGTATTAAATATTGATTTCTAAATCTGTATTCTGTTCAATTTAATTACCTTGTCTCTGTTAATGGCAAATTGGAAAGTTGGCTGATCAAGCTGTGTTTTCATTAGCAGTAAAAGTGCCCTGTTGAGTCAGGTCAGCGGGCACCTTGCCCTGTGTCCTGTGTCTGACCTTGAGAGCAGGAGGTGCTGGTCAGGGAGAGGCTGTGAGCCCAGACATCCTCTGTGTTCCATCCTTCTCATACTCCTCTGATTCTGCTAATACACATTCAAAGATACCTTGGCCATTCATTTATCCAATGTTGCCCATTTTTCACTGTAAAATAGCTAGCTTTCTCTGTTAGACAGTTTCAAGGACGAGATTTCTGTAAACATAGCTATGTTGTTGTAAAAATTATCTTTTTACATTCCTTTCCCATGGACACAGATCCTTTTGACGGACACTTCTTTTAACCACTGGAGTTAGAGACGGAAGTGTTAACTTTCTCCAATGATCTGTGATTTCTGAAAGTGGATATAAGAATGAAACGAAGGTGGGTTTCCCCCCTTCCGCCCTTTGCTCTGAACAAGCTCTGACTCCGGCTCTCATTATTACTGCGTCCCAGCAGATAAGCCGTAATAACAGGCATCGCGGTAATAATCCAAGGTCCTTTTCTGATTGGGCTGCTACCAGCTGCTTTCACAGTTCTAGTGGCAGCACTTCCCAAAAGCTCATTATCCACTGCATAAAAAAAAAAAAAGTTGTTTTATCCATTTAGAAAATTATTTTGCTATTTTTTTCCCTCTAATTCCAGTATTGAGTCTGGTGAATAAAAACACTGCATTCACCTTTTCAACTCTTACTAAGCTCTTGTGAGTATTGAGCATAGTCCCTTTAACCATTCACTCTTTGGTTCCATCTGTTCAGTTGCTATTCAGGCTACTTGGAAACAAGTTTATAGATTTCATTACTTCTGTTCTTGACATTGACAGTATTTTGCAAATGAAAACTTTTTTGGCTTTCACACAGTTCCATAAGTAACTGTGGGACTCACATGAGACTTGCAGTTTTGTTCAACTTCAGACAGTAAGATTTGGTAGTATTTCTTTGAATTTAAGTTGATGCATGGTTTGCAAGGTTTAATCCTCTTACATACTTTAGAAATTAAAATCAAATGGAGGGAGGTGGGGTTTTTTGTTTGGTTTGTTTTCTTCTTTGGGTTTTGTTTATTTATTTTTTCCAAAATATTTGCTCCAAGCCTATCCAGGGAATTTTCTCAAATTAGACAATATTTATTTTGGGGATGATGTGGTTTTGTTGTTGTTGTTGTTTTTTTTGTTGTTGTTTTTTGCAGTTCATGACTATATCTGTAGTCTTTAAAAATTAGTGAAACATTCTAAAGTTAATTTTTTTTTCATGTCCTCCTGTGAAGAGTTGAGGGGGGAATGTTTTTAGGTTTTTTACAGCTTTATTTGAAAGTTACTTGATTCTTCAGATACGTAGAATTTGTGGTGGGGTGTTTCATACTGATTTTCCATGTGATTTGAGATTATATGTATATTTTCACATTAACTTATGGGGCACCCTTTCTCTTTTTATACAATCAAAATTTGGATAATAGAGTTTGAAAATAACTTCAGTTAAGAAAGCAATAGCTGAAAAGAGTAGTTACTGTTTCTGTAACAAGCTTTTTAGAGTAGAAATTGTGCATTTAAATGTCACATACTTGGACATTTGAAAAATCTAAGAGTAAACTGAGTACATAGTATTGAGACATACAGTCAATCTTAACTGTGCCTTAGGGGGTTTTCGTACAGTGGTTGTGTTCCCTCAGTGCATATTAATAAGTTTTTTATCTGATAAAATTTTCTTCTAATATCTATTGAACTTGGCTTTTTAAAATCATTATTATTGTTATTGCAGTGTTGGTAGCAGCACAATTTTCTGTCTAAATGAGTATTTATGAAGACCTTCATTTAAGTTGGACTATTTAAATTTTTTTCAGTTTTGCTAGTGATGTTAATATTTTATTTGGAGGACAGGGGTTATTTTTGCTTTGTTTTTTTACAACAGAATTCTTGATTTTGACTTAATAGCTAGAAAAGCTAAATCTGAGTGAAACTGTATATATGCATAGGCACTCTTCCCATTCAGATATTATTTCTTCCCTTTTCTTTTAAGGGAAGGATTTAATGTATATTTAGATGAAAACTGATTTTAAAACTTTGATAGTTCAAAATAGGGTGAAGGTCTAGAAGACATTATTGCTGATGATTCCAGCTTATAGCAAATTGTAAAACATATGTAACATCTGTAAAGAGACATGACTTCCTGTGTCATATTTCATCTTGCCTCCATAGAGAAGTGTGTAAATGAAAGGGAAACAAATTGTTTCACTATGGCAAATCTATATTATTTCTTTGGAATGAAAATGAATGAAATTGAAATTGTTCACTCTTGGGTGAAGCTAGAGACTATAAATGTATTTTATCCTCTTGGTGTGGATTGACATAATGCAGATTGGTAGTAAGAGAATGTTCCTCATATCATCAACACTTCTCAGACATGTTCATGAGTACTGAATTATAGTAAAGGGGTTCACTGTATTCACAGGTAATTTACACAGAAGAGTGTGCAATTCATCTTTTTAACAGAAGCAGCTGTTCACTGTTAGCAAATTTATTTTTTCAGACTTCCTAATCCTTTTTTATCCTTTGTAGTATGGAAACTTTGTAGTTACCTATACCTTGTCTGCATCATCTATGCATCACCTGTTTCTAAGTAGATAGCTGAAAGATTTTTATCATCCTCTGACACATGGGTGTGTGATGGCACCATCACATCTAGCACCTAAGTGATTTTGCCCAGAGGTGTCTGGAATTAAATATAATGATAAGGTTTGAGCAGCAGCATATTTAAAATACTTTGTTTCTACAACTGACTGGCAATCTCTTGGTATTTTTTAGACTATGAAAGATTGTCTAAAAAATACCAAGAAATCTTGAAAGATTACAGTGACACATGCACTGCTGATGGGATGGCAATGCCAAGCTGCTGATGGGATGGCAATGTAGCTAGAAAATCCCTCTCTTCTAGAAACTTCAGTTCTGTTTCTCAATTTTAACTTGTCATTTGCTTCTGGTTTGTTTTTATCATCAGAAACAAGGTGATCCATAGAAGATATTTGAAATTTTGGGATTTGTGGGGTTTTTTATGACAAGTCTGCCACATTATCCCATTTCAACAAATATTTGGGCTTTTTGAATTAAGGAACAGTTTCTAAGTTGGAATTCTCAAAAGATGTGTATTAGATCCAATGTTAGTTTGTGTGTAAAATTAATCTAAAAAGTCATTTAGCAACTGGGGATTTGACTGAACATTTTATTCTGTTTTCTAAGCTTGTTTAGTGCGCATTTCTTCCAAAAGTTATTACTGAGGAATCCCCCAAATCTTAGGCTAAGGAAAATTGCTTAAAGCAATGCATGGAATGCAAACTGTCTGCCCAGGCTGGCCTATTTCCTGTTTTAACTTTGGCAAATACTGGACCTCAGTTAAAAATGTGATTTGTGTTTTGGGATGATTCTATAAAATGTTTTTTATGGAAGCTGTGGTGTGTAAGAGGAAGTAGAATCATAGAGTCGTTTAGGTTGGAAAAGATGTCTACGATGGAGTCCAACCATTAACCCAGCACTGCCAAGTCCACCACCAAACCATGTCCCTAAGTGCCACATCTACGTAGGTCTTTTAAATAAGTTTAGGAATGATAACTCAACAACTTTGCTGGACAGCCTGTTTCAAGTACTGTTCTAGAGCTGTTCTTGAGCAACCTCTTGAGCTTTTGGAGGACTTAATTTATATTTTTTTAAATAACTGATTTTTAAATATATCTTTACTGACTATCTGCTGTTTTAACTTACTTGATGCTTTTTCTCATTTTGTACTGTGAATGACAAGTGTTACAGCTGTTCAAAAACAAACCATCAAATTTGTTTAGTAGCTATATTGAAAAAAATACTGCAGGGGGAAAAGATGTATCTAGGCGTTGAAGAACATCTATTATCCCATTTTATTTTAAGATAAGCTCAGTGGTACATTATTTAAAATTGCCATTTTGGTGAAATTCATAATCTAATCTTTATTATGTAGTTTTATGGCTTACCTTGTATGCAACTGCTGTGATACAATTTCAAAAGTTGAATATATTTGTTCTCTTATCCATTACCTAAAATGGAAATGTTTCACTCTGAAAATGTTATAGTCGTTATATCAATTTCTTAAGTGCACGTGGGAGGAATTGCTATTGATCTAACAGATTTAATAGTTCATATTCAAAATCTATGGAATAGAAGTAATATTTTGTATCTGAGTAACTGCTGAGTGTAATCCTTCAGGCAGAATTCTGAAAGCAGCTGTAAGACTGGAAAATTACCTTCTTTTCTTTTTTCAGGCATAACTGCACTTGAATATCTTTGTTCATTTTAGCTTCTAGTGAATTATGTCTGCATAAGGAACTAAAATATGTATTATTTCACCCAGGTAAGGATTTGGTTTAGCTATTAAAATTAGAAACTGTATGCAGTTACCATGGAAATTACTTGAAGTAGTTGTAGTACTTAAAAGAAAACGGAGGTCACCACAGGAGTCAGAACCAAGAGAGAGTGCTTTTGTATGAGGTGCATAGGATCACGCTGATAGAAAGGAACTGAGCTTTTTCATGATCTGTGCAGTGTTTTTCCTATTTCTAGTGGCCTTTTTAAAGGAGAGAAGAGTTGTTTCTGGGCTCCTCTGAACATCTTTTGTTTTGCTTCCTTCCACAGTTTGTTCCTTCTGGCTTTTGGTTTTCAGAATCCGTCAGTGCTACTTCAGCCATTGGCTAGAAGAAATGTATTGACAGTACTATGGAGCTTTTCTACCCACCTAGTCTTTTAAGGAGAATTTTTATGTTGACCTAGTAATTAATCTTGATTTATGGGTCAAGAAATTTATGTACTAATATGTCAGTTCTTCAGTTATTTATAAGCTCCAGCCCAGTTAATACAGTAGTTTCATGAAAGTTGGCTAAAATACTCTTGCACTGAGTGAGCAAAAGTTCCGCAAAGATGAAATAGACTAATGTGTCTCATCTTAATGATGCAAGACTTGTCATAGAAGATATATATATACAAATTAGCATTACTCAAGTGGAAGAATTACATTGTTTTGTGGTTTGTTTTCTTGTACATGATGTTTTAGGTGTTCATACATGGTGCTTTAGAGTGAATTTACTCCTTAATAATTATAGGCAAATATTTTCAAAGTTCTGCTTAAGAGTTAATAGATCTGGAAGATTACAATGGGTGTGAAATAAAGTAGTAAACATCAGTATCAAGAACTAAAATGGAGAATTCTTATCCAGGTATTGTGAAATATGCTTGTGCTTTTCACAAGACTTGGAGGCACAGAAGGCGTGTGGTCTTAAAAATAAAGTTGAAAATTTTAGTTTTTGTAGAATTATGGCCACACTTCAGTGTTAGAAGAATTGTCATTCATAGTTACTGTAACCTGAGAGCTTTAATGAAGAATACTTTATTCCAGAGTCACTGGAGTAATTTTTGTGGCTTGTTTTCTAGAATACAGTTTCTGACAACTTCCAAAAGTACAAATTAAACAAATACCTGTTCTCTGGTATTTCTTTTTGACTCTGCTTTCCTCTTTACAGTACTTTCTGTTGAGCAAGTTAAATGCAGCAGTTCACTTGCATCTGTGATGCTCGCATTCTGACTGTATCTTTTTGGAGATCCTTATAGTTAAAAAAGCAGTTAATTCCTTATTCAGTCCTTTAAATTCTTTTCCAGGCAAGGGCTAAATTGTAGGTGGTTCATTCTGGTTCAAAAACCCAGGTATTAAAGACAGCTGGTTTCTTGGCCTAGCGACTAACACACAGCTCCCATATGCTTTGCTGTCACTGCTTCCTCTTCCTTCAGAAGGCCTTGTTGGAATGGTTCCTGCTGGTCCTCCTCTGCCCTGAGCTCAAGGTTAGCACTGAGGGAGGGATTTTTGACGTTTATTTTCACTTTTCTCTCAAAGGGCAAAACATGGGGAGCTCTGCTTAACCTCACGTGCTTAAACTGGGAGTTGGTACTTCAGAGTGTGTGGGGAAATTCTGCCAGCCTCTTACCGAAAGAAAATTTGCTAAATTAGATGTAGACAGGAGGTCCAAGAATCAAGCTTGAGACTTCTTTTGCTTTATTCCCTAACTTTCTTTACTGTGGTAGAGATACGAAAGGTATCAGATTTTTTGGATCATTACATATCTTCCACTGGCTGTGGATACTTGACAGCAGGATGGTGCGTAGTGAGTGAAAAATAGTTCTTGTTCATATGCACAGTAATGAAGTAGGAAAGCACACTCTTAGATTCAACATGACTATGCTCTTCATCCTTAGCACAGTACCCTAGTGACTGTCTGCAGGTCAGTCATCAGTGCTGAAAAGTGCTGATCTGGTCAGCCCCTGGAGCAGACTGAGCCTTTGTTTTGCTGAGCTGCTCTTTTCCTTCTCTTTGCTGCTTCTGATAGAGTTTCTATATTTTGTCATATCAGTCTTTTTTCTTCTGTGTTTTTGATGGTCTTAATTATCTGCTGAGGTAGTGCCAGATAGTAACAGTTTAAGGCTATCTCCCATTTGTGCCTTTCCTTTGTTTAGTTTACCTGCATGACTTAATTTCTTAAACATGCTCTTACCGGTAGACAGATGTGATAAAGACAACCAGAGCTCATCATAAATTTCTCTCAGTAAATCTGAGACTTGGTCATACTGCAGAAAGAAGGGAGGGAAGAATGAAGAGTAAAAGTTTCATATTTGGCATGGGAAAGGCCTTAATTCTTCACTGGAATCAGCTGTTTTTATTCTGGCAGCATCTTGGTCCTGAACTGGAAAAATATTCAGAAAAATTTGGACACCTAGGTGAATTCTGTCATCAGCCATGGTACAACAGCTTGTAGATACTGTGTTAACTTAAGGTGAAATGGATCAAATGGCATCAACAGAATTAGAAGGAATGTTTTGTTGATTTGAAAGTGATGGCATATTTGTGCTAGATAAGATTTGGAACTGTTTCAGTAAGTGAAATGGCATTTATATGGCAGGTAGACAAGATTATTTGTAAAGTTTTTTGTGTATCTTTGTGTAATATAATTGGATTAGTACATAAATGCAGGATAATAAAGTACTTGCCAATGTCACTGATTTATTCACAAAAGTTTCTATCAGAAAATCAGCCTGATAATCACTGTATTTGAAGNCAGGTAGACAAGATTATTTGTAAAGTTTTTTGTGTATCTGTGTAATATAATTGGATTAGTACATAAATGCAGGATAATAAAGTACTTGCCAATGTCACTGATTTATTCACAAAAGTTTCTATCAGAAAATCAGCCTGATAATCACTGTATTTGAAAGGAAACAAATGCTGCTCTGTTTTCTTTCTTGATCCAGATTTTGTAGCTCTTAAAATTAAAAAAAAATTAAATTATTTCTTCCTGGCAGCTGGCATTCTCCAAACTTTCCTTAAAGTAGAGTATAAGCCTGATTGGGGGATTACATAAATTCTTAAGAATTGTGTGGCTAGTGAGTCTCAGAAAAACCTGGACAGAAGAGGAGAATAGGAGGATAGAATTTTAAGGTATAGAAAACCTTTTAAACTAAGGGTATTAGGCAAAGAGCAAAGTAAGCTATATATGGAAGACAGGATTAGGAGCAAGTGTCATGTGCAAAACACAAAAGTATGGCCATGCAAGACTAGCCCAGAGAACGCTTAGGAAAGCTGAACAGACTTATGGAATTTATTATTCAGCCTAGAAAGTATGTTTATTTCTAATAATTATTGTAATAAACCTTTGAAACTGTTTCAAGTAGTCTACAGCTCTATCTAAAAATTAATGGACTAAATAGTCCCAATACCTATTCTTTAGTCCTATAATGACCTTTTACTCTTTGGCCACATCCATCTTATAAAACTCCTTTCAGCTTTCAGAATGTATTGGCCATTCTCATTGCCCTTGGTTGGAATAGCTCCTGGCCCATGTGGACCCTCACTCAAGTAGTGCTTGAGAAGGCAATACCAGTTGGGCTAGGCTGGAATTATGCCAGGGACATGCCTTGTACTTCAACAGCGTGGGCAGTATGTCTGCTTTCATTTTCAGATGACCTTAAAAATGGTTGCTGTAGCCAGAATAATCTTGAGACTGAATTCTAGGAGAATTTTTCCTGTGCTTTTGTGCAGAATGACTGCTGTGCAGAATAGGGGAACAGTTGAAGGTAGCAGGCCTAAAATGGGGTCTGTCAGATCTAGGGAGGGCATGAGTCTGGTTTGCTTGAACACTTTTACAGAATGTGAAAGCTCTGTGCATAAGGTTCAACCTGTTAAGTGATTAATGTGGAGAACTTTGGTCATAATCTTTCTGACACGTCAAAAGCACCTCCGTGTAAGTTAATCTATGACACAATACGTATATGTGTGACCTATATAGAAATTTCTGTTTTCTGTTATGATACAGAGTGAAATAATAGAATATGTCACTGATAATTTCTTTATGTTTTGTGGTTGCCTTGTTTGTTTTTTTTTTAATATAGGTCATCTAAAATTTCCTTTAGCTGTATCATCCTTTTGAAAATGAGAAAAATAAAACTAGAAAATATTGGCTAATCTGCTTTTGTTTAGAGAACAAGCTAAAATTGCAGAGTTTTATTTTTACTGCTTGAAGGATTTGGATGCTATATGTTAAAGAGATTCAATGAACATTAGTTGCTGGATTTTTAATAGGATGTAAGATGCGTGAGTGAAGCAAAACACATATTCAGCAACTGTCAAATCCAGGACCACTTTTCTTTCTGTGGCATGTAAGGAATAAGAAATGCAATGTCAGTTCCTCTTACACAGAATGTTTATCTTCTGGCTCAAGTTGAGATTTAATATTTTAAAATCTTTTAGGTTTTGATGTTTTATGGCATTTTGTTAATACCAAGTTGTCTAGCATCTCTGAACTGCTTTTAGGATGATGAAATGAGTGATGAACCTGCAGAGATCGAATACCCTCTCAGGGGGATGCTGAAGCATAAGACTTACTACCTCTAGAGAATGAGAAACCTTGAGGTAGCATATTTCAGTGATAGAGTTAATATTCAGTTAAATACAAGAGGAAGAGGAGCAATAGTACAAGGGAAGGAGTGAGAAATTAAGTGGTATCTTTTTAGAAGTCTGCCTTATTGCTGCCTACATTGCTCCTTTGGGATATTTCTATTGAGTGCAAGAAAAACAGCAAGCTCTTCTTGAAAAACCCAAGATGAAATTACTGCCATAAATTTTTATTTTTTTCATAGTGTAAAAGCTTTATTTATTTGGGGAGGGTTTATTACCAGTGTTTTCCTGGCATGGCTAAGTTCAGTTAATTTCTGATTACAAGCTCCAGGGTTTTCTTCCTCTCCTCCCTCACAGCCCCCACATTCCAATGTGTGGAGAGTACAATTTGTTATTGGTTTGCCTTGGGCTCTGGAGACCTCATTAAGAGCTCAAAAAGGGGGTTCTGTCTCTGTTGTTGGACACTTTTCTGTTTTCTGCTGAACTGGGACCATTTGCATTCTCATATGGAATGGAATATAAGGGCCAGAGGATGAAAACTGTTAGGTTTATATTGCTTGCCTGTTGATAAAAATGGTGATAAGAGATTAAAAAACTGCTGTTCTTTAGGCTCTACTGTTACACTAAAATTTGCAATGCAGAGGCAGATCAGCTTTGAGAAAAGAATGTAAGCAAGAAATCTCAACTTATTTTTTGTTCTGGCAGTTTATATGCAGAATGTCCATTTGTTTGATGGTAAAGAAAGATGCCATCAAAATACTACATTTAATCATAGTTCTAAGGCATCATGCTAACTTTTCAAATTCTTATTCGTATCAAAATTCTCTAAAATTAAACCTCTAAAATAAAACCTCTTGGAAACAAGAGACTGGGCTTTTAAGTCTGCACAGTAGTTCAAGACACTATATTGGAGCAGTAAGCATATAAGAACTATCTTTTAAGTACAGCGTATTTTCATAGCAAAAGTCAATATGCCTGTGAGAAGCTATTTATTCTATCCTTACAGTAATTTCAGGGTTTAAGATGAAATGTACACAGTCAGATCTTTCTTTGACTAGCAAACAAAACTGTGTGTCTTATGCATTTAACCCTGTGTAGGGTACCGAATGCTAATTTAAAGCATTCTTACTGATGTAAAATAAATTCAGGGTTCAATAAAACTGATTTTCTTATATAAACAGTGATTCCCTTACTATTTTTTTCTGGTGTTGTGTTGTTATAAAATAATGCTTAGCAAATATAGAATTGCTTGTGCCTTTAGTGTTTTCACAGTATTTGATAGTGTTTCTAGAGGTGGTACAAAGCACCTATACACACATGCACACACTCATTTATGTGTATGTGTGTATACACATTTGTATATATGCATGAGGACACTCACATAAACCTATTCAGAAGGATACTAAGACTATTTTCAGGAAGATTAAATAAAGTTCCTTCATAAATATGATGAATAATTGTTCTGATTGCACATTTTATGCTTGTGTAATGCTCATATGTGTAATGAAACATGTAATTCAAAATGTTGCATACAATCAAAATCAAACCGGGAGTATTGAAAGTCTAGTTACTTAGATAACACATGTAATAATATTTTTAAACAAGTACTTTTATAATACAAGATTTCTTAAAATCTTCTCTCTATCAAGAAGGCTATGACTGTAAGAACTAGAATTTGTTAAATAAAATAAAATAAGAAATTCAGAATAAAGTGCTGATGAATTTCCTTTCCTAAATTATCACTTCTGAAAACAACTACAGTATTCATGGTTATGTACTCTTTAAAATTAATTCAAAGGTCAGAAATACTGCAGAAAGTCTTTTAATTTAGAATAAGTATATAACCACCTGACATAGGAATGTTTTCTGTAAAGTTTTAAAAAGGGATGACATGGATTTTTATGGTGTTAAAAAGCCTACCTTTTTTCTTTTTGAGGTAGAATACTCCAGCATTTAGTCATTACTCTCTTCAAAATGAAAGTGAAATGGTCCATACTGTTCTAGCAAAGACTAGATAGTAGGACAAGTTCTTTATGGGGAAGTAGTTCATGTTCTAAACTTGCTTGTTGACAGTGATCAGCACTTTACCATATTATAGTATTAAGGTTTTTTATTAGGTTCCAAGAATGCTGCAATTTCTAAGCCATCAGTATGCTTATAGTACAACCCTTAAAGGAGTAAGCTGTACTTCAAAGTTTTTCTGAGCAGTGAGTTCATACAGAAATCCTGCTGTGCTCAGCATAGTTGTCTGGCATTCTGAACACCAGTTAGAGATTGGTATGCTCAGGGGCTGGTTTTGTATCTCTGTTGCTTTCCAGAAGTTGTGAAACTGTGATACTAATATACCAGAATTGCCCAGATTTATTGCCCAGGTAGCTTTATAAAATAATAAACATACACCTTTACTTTCAGTAAATACATTTAGAAAAACCTGACAGAACCTGGTAATAAAATAAATGTGAACAGTCTTCAGAAGACTGTTCAGAGACCCTGTATTCCCAACACATCTCTAGACAGGCTCACTACTCCTGCTTACTCCTAGTTAATGTAAAGAGCTTTAAACAATAATAATTTAAAAAAAATTAAAAGTTAAGAAAAAAATCTGGTTTATTAGGAGCTTTTTGTCTGGTCTCTGGGTCATGCCTCAGCTGGTAAGAGGTATCAGAAGTCAATAATGCTTCAGAGCTTGTATGTGTAAATTTTACAAATGCAAAGAAACTAACCCATCAGAGGGCTTTCCAGGGGGCTGTGCATTCCTGTAGCACTAGGTGATTCCTTGCACGAAAGCATTTTGCCTTGCTTGGTTGAAGCAAGTTCAATATTTAGATACATAAGTTATTTTTGCCTGCCATAGCCTTTCAAATCCCTGGCCCTTGAGTTTGCTTTGATCAGAGCCTGCTCAGCCCTTGCTGTCAGCAATTGCAATGCACTGTTTGCTCCTACCTGATGAGCCTGGTGAGCCTGTCTAGGGATGTGTCACACCAACCAGTGGACCTCTAGTTCTCTCTTGGAGGTTTGGGTGTGAGATTCTAAGTGAGCTCACATGTACTTACATAATTAAAATGTTTTAAAACACATTTTATTGTGTAAAAATCTTGTCTAGAAAGCATAATTTTGCATGGTATAGTTAACGGTTAATGACAGGCCCTTTAAACAACAAGGAACTAACAAATGTGGTCAATTGCAATGGCTCCTAGTCTCTGATTATAATTCTAATCCTTTCTAATCTAATCCTTACATTAAAAAAAAAAAGTCCATCTGTTTTTAGGGTTTTAATCTTGCTTTGCCATTTCTTTTATGATAATGTGTATAGGAAGTCAGGTGCTCATAATATTTATATATTTGACAATGATTTTAATACAATGCAACTTTTTAATGGTTCAGAATTGTTACAGACAGTTATTAACATAATGTTTACAGTTTTATCATGAAAATGGAGTAGCCAGTCTTACCTGTGCTTGTTCTATTGCTAGAATTAAGTATTTAATTAATCTGCCAGAAAAGATGCTTGTTCCCTGAAAGTCAAGCTAAAATACATTTGAGCTGAAGTTATGGCATAAAATGGGAGTTTGGGAACAAGCATGTCCTGAGTGATTAAATAATAGGTCATATTTTGTTCCATTTCACAGCTGAGTTTGAGATTAATTAATTTCATGAACATGAAAATAAGTTGATCTGCATTTGAAAAATAACATACAGGGTTTTTTCTTAATATCACAAATATAAAAGGAAATCTGCACTGTCTAGCATAAGGATCGCAGTGAAAATTTGCTTTTAGGAGAGATAGGGAGTGAGCTTATTGAAACATCAGTAAATTCCTCAGCACTTTTTACAGAAACAGACCTTGTGTCTTTGTTCCCAAGTGATGGATGAGTGAATTTGGGTTGGCATATGCAAAGCTAATATTAATCTTAAAATGAAATTACTTACATTAAAATATATAACAGAAAATACTATAGCTCATGTCATTTTTGTGCAGATTAATGGAGATAGATGATCTTTGTCATTATATGCATTAGGTGCAATTTATAGTGTATAAAATACAGCTTGGCTGCATGTGTGGGTATCCAAATCTTCATTTGTAACCTGTGAATCATAGGCCTCTTGGAAGTATACTTCAGAAAGAAGTATGCATGCAGACTGTAGAAACTGCTTTCAAGCAGTTCAAAGTGATTTGTTCTTACGGGCTATGCTTGAAGTCAGAGAGCATAAATGGAGAGTTATGCAAAAACTTTCTGTTTTGTTGTTCATGGAATATTCTATGTAGATGTAAATTAAAAGGCATGATTTAGAGAAAGATGAAATGTTATCAGATTTAGGACTAGGAATCTTACAAAGATTACATTTGAAGCATCACTGTGGGAAAAGTTGCACGTGAGACACTGTAGTTTAAAAAAACCCCAAACCCCCATAAAACTAACAAAACTCACCACAAACCCAAGCACTTCTCCCAAACTCCAAAGTAAGAAACAGGTATATATTAAGTCCTCCAAAGTCATGGTATAATTTAAGTGATAAATTCTTCAGTCAGAGTTGTTCCAATTGACTTGGAGACTTTTTGCCACTAGAGAGTGCTATGCAATAACTAAAATTTTTTCTCTCCAGAACAAAATCTCCTATTGCATCTTTCCTTCTTCACATTGAACAGATAAATTATTGATATTCTTCAAATGGCAAATTTATTTACACTTAACATGCAGACTTTAACTGTAGAAAATTGTTTGAGTGACAGTAATGGTTTCATTGCGAGTTATTTAAATTTTGAAGGTTATAATTTACTCAAAGCCATGTAATTCCTTATTTGACTAAATCAAAACAAAATGCAGCTGATGTTGTTTTTAGCATTAATTTAAATGCATATGTAAAAAAAAAAAAAACCACAAAAAAAGCCATAAGACTTTGACTCATATTTTGCAGTCCAGTTCTTACTTTGAAAAAAAGTTTGAAGGTAAATGTAATTTTGAAGATTTTATTTTCTAAAATTAGTATTTTCTCAATTTGTCTAATCTTTTCTTCCTGCCCCTCAGTTTTATAGTTCTTTATCGTTCTTCCTGTGTGTCTGTTCTAGTAGACTTACAGACAAGATTTGAAGCCAGTGTTGATTGAATGTAGATACTGTTTCTAAAAATTCTTGATTTTGAAGACTAATTATATAAGATCTTTTAATCTGTATGATTCTATACATTGAGCAGAAGTGAATGTTGTGTTTGCTAAAATGGTAACATCAGTGTAATTGCCAAACAAGGGACTAAAATGTGGGCTTAAATGACTGTGGTAGTACTTGAATTCCTGTCTCCCACTGCTGAAGTTAAAACCTCAGCATTGAAGCCCAGAGATCTCGTCAGGAATTTTTTTGCTGTTTGATATAGGTTCAGCTAATAAAGGTGTACAAAGGTACTTTATTGTGCAGTTTTAAAAGGTTTGAATTTACTGAAATTAGCTGCTAGAAAACTGTAAGAGTCTTGGCTGCTTTTCTTGTTTGGAATTCAATAGCTTACATTGTGTGAGCACTCAATAGTACAGTGTTTTGTTATCAGGAGTCCATAGCTATAGCAGCTGAAAAAAGTGCTCCCCAGCCTCATTAAAATGTTGGTAAAAACCTTTGCATAAGGTCTATTATTTTGGTTTTAATTACTGTTGAAGATATGGCAGTCAGGATTCTTTCAAATTCCCCTTTACTGAAGCTCCCTTTAGAGTCTTCACTAATGACCTTTAGTCCAGGTGAGGAATAGCAATGACGGCACAGCCACCTGATCTAATTTTCCAGGTGCTCAGAACACTTCAAGAGATCTTTGCTTTTCTTGTCACATTCAGAAACAATATTTAAGAAAGCTTAAGACAGAATGAACAATGAAAGTAAGAGTGGATGTTGCCATATGTCCTCCCAAAAGGAACAGGTACGTGATATAAAGCTCAATACAGCCCATTATGATTATGTATTGAATGCATTTCTTACTGAACCATGGACTTTAATTTTACAATCATCTCTGACAACTGTGAAGTTATTTTAGGGTAAATTTTCATACATAGTAATAGAGGTTGTTTGATAAGAAACACAACATTATCACCGTTTGACAAATAAGCTGTAAATTGTGGTGTAATATAGTCTTAACATTTCCTAAAGAGACTTTGTATTTTAATCATCAGACCTGATGTGGCATTGCATGAATAATAAAATTCTATCTTGCAGAAAAATACTAAAATGTATTGCTACAAAATTTTTGGCAAAGGATAATTTTCTTAGTTAAACATCTCCTTAGTCATGTATTTTAATGTGTGTGTTTCACTGCTTCAGATACATTTCTGTAGTAATTTGTCATACACTCACATTTTAGCACTTTTGGAAGGAAATGCATACTTTCTTAAAGAAAAAGGAAAAGCACATTAAATATATCTGCAAAACAGTGCTTGGGCCTAGGATTCTGATACTTAGATTTTACAAAGTTTTAAATAATTGTATTAAATTTCCTTGGTTAGGCTTCTGGGGGTTCGACTTCATAGGGATGTGTAGGAATAGCTAGGCTGCTCAAATACTGGAAAGTGTGTACCACGCTTGTAATGTTCCATCTAGGTCACTTGCTCTGCAGCTTGATATAACCTGGTGCCTGAGTAAGGTGGTTTTGGAAACACAGCTGCCTTGTTTCTGATAGCCATGCAATTGCATCCATCACATCTGTTCAACTGTTGATGACCCTTTGCCTTCATATTTATAAGGAAGATGCCAGGTTGTTCTGTTTGAAGTACTAACATGGGTTTTTATTGTCTTGGGTACAGTTCTTTACGTTGCTTTAGCTGCCTGATGTGATTTCAAGTGCATCATTTATCCTTCAGGTACCCATGTACACCAGTTTCACCACAGGGCTTGTGCTCAATTCCTTGCTTCATAGCAATGCTGTGAGAAGTGCTCAGAGTTGGTGATGTGAGTTGTGTCTCCTCACTTAATATCCTGAGATGCTCGCTGTTAGAATAATTCTTCTTAGCAGTGAGGAAATACTTGTTGTCTACTACTTTGAAGCAATTTAGGAGACCAATTGGTTTATAAGACAGGTTAGCTGTATGTGCAAGTATAATCTGTAGCTAAATATCAGGAAGGTTGAAAAGGATGGAAAAGCTTTTTCCTCATTCTTGTGTGAACATAGTTGCCTTGCTCCATTGTGCTGGCTCTGGTGCATGTCTGACCTCTGCATAAACAGTTTCAATTCACTGATCCATGACAGGGTAGTTTTTTATGTCCTGATAAGCTAAGTTGATTAAGTAAATAAGCTCTGTCTGATAAGCACCAGAAGTGTTGCAAGGTGGAACTTCTTGGCCAGAAGTTGAAAAAGTGGTGGGAAGGTTGAAATAATAAAATTGGAAATGGAGTGAGACCTCCCCTTTCAGATCTTTCAGATGGTAGAGAAGTTGTCGGCTTGATCATAATAATCCAGACGTCTAATAACTTGACAGTTTGTCAGATGATTAGACTTCTGTATTAATTCTGTCTTTAAATTTCTTTCCTCAGGGTAAGAGGCACAGAGCTCTTTGCTCTTAAATTTAACAGATGAATACCACAAGACTTGGAGAAAGTGACAGCTTTTGCTTTTTCTGCATTACATATATTATAGAAGTATCTGAAAAATACAGTAGCCACAGCTGAAATTTCCTCTTCAAGGAACTGTACCTAAATTAAATCCACTTTTTTGTTTGATTGATGGGGTAAACATGAAATGACCATTAGTTGTTGAAGCATTTATTTCTGTGGGGATTTTTTTTAAAATTTCTTTTTGGGTTTTGTTTTTAATTGAAACATGAAATGGCTGTCAGTGTGGGGCCTTAAAAAGAGAAAACATTTTGGATTTTTCTGATTGATAACAAGAGGGGTGCTGCTTACTCTGTGTTACTTGGTTCAACCTGGAAGATGCTTTTCTTTGTCTCCCTTCCCTAATGTTTTTTGTTGTTGTGACTAGTGCCTTAAATAATAGCTACCTGACTATTTCTTCATATCAAAGCATTATGGCACTAGAGGAATACCTTTCTTTTTCCCAGGATGTGTTGACATTTTCTTGGATGACAGAGGCATATGGAAAATGTATTTGAAAATGTATTTTCACAAAAATTTTGGTTTAAGGAACAAACCTGTCCAGCTTGGATGCTGTTAAACCATGTCCTGTAGTGTTTGTAGTCAGTTGCTGTAGTGATCCCTTGTGGCCTCTTTCTTTGCTCTTTTGACAAAACTGCAAGGAACGAGATACTTGACTTTTACAGGTTTTTGTCTTTGCCTTTGCGTAACAACCTGACTAGACAGGCTGTGTCTTGTCTCTGAGTGGTAGGTTGGAAATTTTGTATCAGGAGGTACCACAATAATTATACACTGTGTTTGATTGTGAAATACTCTACTGGTAGAATGGAGTTTTTCCTGTCAGGACTTAGAGGTCAGGATATGCACTGATGTGTGAACAGCCCTTAGATTTTTGACTATTCTAATCAATATTTTTAAAAGGGTATTTTATTCAGGTTTATAGAAATCATTATAACTTGTATTGATTGGCAGTGTGAACAAATTTACTGTACTGCATTTTTACTTGTCTTAAAATATTTTGCCTTCCAACTGTACTGATATCATGTTTGGTTTTGAGATGAAGGTGCACTTAATACAGTCGGTCTTACTATCATTCAGTTTCATTTTGGTTCTTAGTAATTCATAGGCCTAATAAGAGAGGCAGTGAGTTAAAATATCAGTATGTTAAGCATGAAGTTCATGTTTTTATTTCAGGCTGGTGGTATTTTTCCATCTTTATTTTGCAGTTTATGATTAGCGACATAGATAATGTGTCTTATTCTTAATTGGTTTAATGGTAAATATCTTTATGATGGATGCCCTCACAAACTTGTGTATTCATTTAAAACACAGAATAATTTTCAACAGAAAGGAAATTTAAAAATCAAACTAAAAAAAATTACCTCTCCCAATCTGAAGTGTGTATGACCATAAGTAAATGAAGAAGCAAAATCAAACCCAGGACTGCTAATTGTGCTACATTTCTGTTTGTAACTGGTAGCACCTTCAGGTATCTTGAACTGTAATAATCAGGTAGGGCACTGGTTTGGAAAAGGTTGGGTGGGCGTAGACCCAGCAGAGATCTGACTGAATTGCTCTGTCTCCCTCATCCAGTTGATTTTCAAATAGCACCAGAAATTCTTGAATGTGGACTTTCCCCTGCTGGCAGCAACTACCTGTGAAACTTGCTGAGTGTCCTATTCACCTGTACTGCTGATGGGGTGGAGAATAAGTATCTGCTGCTGTTCCTACTTGCTCTTAGTTAACGTATGTTAAGAAGTCTGCATGACAAATGCATATGTTGTCATCTGAATGGATGAAAATGTTACGCCATATGATAGACAGACGTACTGGCTTTAAAAGTCAGAAATTATTATTGAATTTTTTGTGTGAATTTTCTTTGCTAAGTTGCAAATCCCAGTAACTGGAGGTTTAGAAAGGCCAAAACCAAGTTGTTATATATAAACTTTCTTGTGCTCCTTAAGTTTATGTTTGTAATGAAGTACTGCATTTATTGTAGTTGCTATTTCATGTTGATCTCAGTTTACAATTGTGAATGCTAAGTGAAGCCCCAGGCTTCAAATTTTGGGGAGCCTTACTTGATGGGTGCTTGGGAAAAGCCTGTTCTACTTGAGCTTTTGGGTATCCCATCAGAACTACAGCCTTCACAGCCTGTGAAGGGTGCCCAGTTCAAGAGTGCAGCACTGAATCATGCAACTTTCCCTGGTTATGGCCTTGATTCTTGTTCATGTTTTATTCTGTGCTTTCATCCTCAGCAATAATGGATCAGGTTTTCTGCAGTCAGTCTTACGCTTTTTTAAATGTACCAGCCTGATTTCTCAGCTCCAGCTGTATGTGTACATTATTTACTGACTTGTATTACATTTTCCTCTGAGGATCCAGGGAGATACATCACATTTGGACAAATGAATTGCTCTCTTCTTGGCATAAATTTGGTTAACCTAGCAAGCTCAAAATCACACTGCCAGCACCAAATTATGCCTTCTAGCTAGGGCAAAATCCTGCTTTTTGTAGCATTCAATACATTAGAGTCTTAAATGTTTTTTTAAATGAATTCAATTTTAAAAATATGTTGAAATTAAAGCATAGTAGAGAGTGGGATATTTGCTGAATTTTGTGCACATGGGTATGCCTGATATTATGACTTTCCAAAGCTTTATGTAATATGTTGATAAACAAAATGAATAGTACCTATAAAGGAAATTAGTTATGAAGAGAATTCTAAAGGATTCATTCCTTTAAAGCTACAACTTTAAGATTTTGTTAGTAGTTCAGGTATTTTGCTAGATATTTTATTTTATGCATATGTCATGCAAGTTTTTAAACCCTGCAAGTAATGTACAATTGCCTTTGTGCCCCACAAGGTACTTGTAAATTTAACTTCTAAATTTAACTTAATTTATATTTTTATTAATATAGAATTTTATAGAGACCATTATGGATTTTATATAATCTATTAATTTATATTTATTAGTTTAACATATTCACTTCTATTTAGTTAAATGTGACTTTAATGCCTTTTCACTGTGGATTTCAAATTGTTGTCCACAGGTGGTCTTGTTGAGTGGAAGCTTTTCAGGAGAGCTATAAATGCTTTCAAAAGTGAAATAAGTGAGGGCAAATCATACTGGTTCAGTTTGATGTTAGTATTAGCTTTGGCTGTGCTACTGGAGTTTTCCTGGGTCTTGAATCACTCATATTTCCATCTGGGAGTTTTCTGTGAAAATTTATACACAAGTTAAAACAATATTTAAACACATATTGTGTAGACAATGGTGTAAAACATTCCTTCCAGCTTAGGCATCTAAAGGCCTACATTTCATATATATGTGTAGACATACACAGTCTCCTACTGCTTCTAAGAGGAGTATCAATAAATGTAGGGGAATAAGATGGGGATGAACTTGTGCTGGTTCACAGCTGTCTAAACGTGAACCAGTGTGTGTGCCCAGGTGGCCAAGAAGGCCAATGTCATCCTTGCCTGTATCGACAATAGTGTGGCCAGCAGGACCAGGGCAGGGATTGTCCCCCTGGACTTGGCACTGGCGAGGCCACATCTTGAATCCTGTGTTCAGTTTTGAGCCCTCCGCTACAAGAAGGACATTGAGGTGCTGGAGCACGTGCAAAAAAGGGCAACAGGATAAATCCTATGAGGAGCAACTGAGGGAGTTGGAGTTGGTTAGCCTGGAGAAAAAGAAGCTCAAGGGGGTCCCCACAGAATCACAGAATAAGCTGAGTTGGAAGTGAACCACAGGGATCATCAAGTTTAACATCTGGTCCTGCACAGGACTATCCCCAAGAGTCACACCATGTAGCCAAGAGTATTGTCCAAACGCTTCCTGAACTCTGTCAGGCTTGGTGCCATGACCACTTCCTTGGGGAGCCTGTTCCAGTGCCCAACAACCCTGTGGGTGAACAACGTTTTCTAATATCAAGCCTAAATCTCTCCTGACACAACTTCAGGCTGTTCCCTCGGGTCCTGTCACTGGTCACCACAGAGAAGAGTTCAGTGTCTGCCCCTCCTTTTCCCCTCCTGAGGAAGTGGTAACTGAAATGAGGCCTCCCCTCAGTCTCCTCTTCCCCAGGCTGAACAGACCAAGTGACCTCAGACACTCCTCATACGGCTTCCCCCCAAAGCCCTTCATCATCTTTGTTACCCTCCTTTGATGCTCTCTAATAGTTTAATATCTTTCTTGTATTGTGGTGACCAAAACTGCACACAACATTCAAGGTGAGGCTAGGCAGCCAGTGACAGGACAAGAGGACACGGCCTCAAGTGTTGCCAAGGGAGGTTCAGATCGGGACATCAGGAGGAATTTATTCATGGAAAGGGTTGCCAAGCATTGGAATGGAGTCCCCAGGGAGGTGGTGGAGTCACCATCCCTAAAGATTTTCAAGAAATGACTGGACATTGCACTTATTGCCATGGTGTAGTTGATGTTGATGTTTGGTCATAGGTTGGATTTGAGGATCTCAGAGGTCTTTTCCAGCCTAGTTGATTCTGTGAATTCAGAGCTTTGCCCTTAAGTGTGTTGCAGTACCTGTCTTAGCATGGAAGCAAATGGTTGAAGCACATGGATCATGTGTCTTAAGAAGAGGGACGTTGAGAAGTGGAAGCACTTCAGGTTCCATGGAGGAAGATGAATGAGTAACTTGGTGGGGCAGGAGTGGGGAATTGGTGTGTACATAGTTACTGAATTGTGGAACACAGGGAGAAGTTTTGATTGGATACACTGAGATGTGTAGGCGTCAGATGCACAGGAATCTTTCATGTAAGGATGCAGGATTTGTAGGATTTTTATGTGCAATGCTGCGATTTAACACTTCTGTTTACCTTTATTTGCAGACTAAGGTGGTACTAAGGGTAGCAGAAGTTACTTTTTCACAGTTTTAGACCAGGCCTGTACACAGTTTGTACAATAAAGATACTGATAATTTGTTATGGCTTAAACTAACTTTTAGAAAACATGGCATATTGTAAGAACACACTGTGCATCTGTTGAGCCAGGAGAAACTACAAATAAAGTGACATAACATTGCTAATACTTCTAGTCTTCATTATACTCTCAACATGAATGACAGACAAATATGAAAAATACATTATAAATAGAAGGTTCTACTATTGCCAACAGTTTTATGCAAGAGAGAAGAGAATGTAGGTCCTCTGGAAAGTTACCAGAATTTTAAATGACAGGTAGTTATAGCTATGAAATGTAACAGGGAAAGAACACATTGGTTTTCAAGAATCTTGCCAAATTTCTACACTTTATTTTTTTGTTGTTGTTCTCTTTTCCTGGTAGAAAATCAGCAATACCAGTCTGCTGTAGTGTGTCTCTTGTAAGCAGCATTTTCTTTTTTTGGCACAGATTTTATATTCTGTAGCACAGTATACTTTGTGGGATGTGGTATGGTATAGTATGAGAGGTGTAAAAAAACTCCTGTTCAGGATGCACACACATGGGAATGGCCCAGGATGACCTCGGAGTTGAATCAATGAAAGTGGGAGAGAGGGGTATATATTAGTTAAGGATCTTAAATCACCATGATGATTGTCATATAGAAATGAAATAGCCTTCAACTGCTTTTACTTAACCCTACAATTAAATTTTAATGGCTTGTTTGCGTCTTTAACACTTGGCAATATCAATATACCACCATCAAACCTTTGTAAAGCAAGTGTTGTTTTCCTCCTCTGTGTAGAATCATAGAATGGTTTGGGTTGGAAGGGACCTCAAAGATCATCTCATTCCAAGCCCCTGCCGTGACAGGGACACTTTCCACTAGGCCATGTTGCTCAGAGCTCCATCCAACCTGGTCTTGAAGACCTCCAGGGAATGGGTATGCTATGCTAATCCCATAACAAAATTTTGGTGGTGCAGTTGCACTGGTTCTGCAGTTTTCCCCTGGTATGGATGTGTTTGTCAAAGGTGTCAATTAGGTTTGATGTTAATTTTTTTCTGTATACTGACATGGATATACAAAAGATTTGTTCTTAACTATTGTTGTGCTGGTTAGGCTAGGCATGCAATAGCATGCAAAGGATACTCCATCCCCTTTCAGAACATTTTTACTATTCCTTAATTCCTTGTAATTAAAAAATTCTGCTGTAGAGTTTAATAGAAATATTTTTCATTTGAAAGTTTGGTTAAAAAAGAAAATAACACTGTACTTTATAGCACATTTTTAAGTTTACATTTTGAATAACAGGAGTTAGGTTTGTTGTGTAGCTGACATTGAAGGAGCAGAAATGTGAGTATGTATAAAGTAGCATGTGGTGAATTTGGGGTTTATTTTGTGTCTTGCAGAATATATTGGAATATTCAATTCAGAAAAAAAATAAACCTGTTTAATTGAGTTTTACATTTTTTCTTAAAGATAGGTTTAAGGGGTTTTCTCTTGGACTTCTACTTGACATACTTTCAGAAATCAAATGTATTGTATGAAAAATATTCTTTTCCATGTGATATTCCTGGATTAGAAAGAATGTGGTGAACAGGGAATTTAATTGAAAAGAGACTTTGTATCTGTCTCTTGCCAGAAGGTATCCATTTTAGTTTAAAAGCAAAGTGATTTACTTATATTGCCAAGTTAGGCATTCACACTTAGTGTGCAAGCTTTGTAGCTATTTTCCTTCTTCCGGTCTAGTAGTGGTGCTGGTGTGTTCTTTGCATCCTGGTTTTTAACCGTTACCTTCTTTCTGTGAAAGACCAGTGTGTTTGAGGCATTGCCATTCCTGCTAAATCAATAGTGTCTGAGGCCGTTATAGCATCCTCTTTTATGTCATCACCAAAATTGACCCCCAGATGAGGACAGTATGATAAGGAATGTGATGTATTTGAGGTGATTGCTCTGAGTCCTTATCTCTGGGAGATAATATAAATATATTGAAAGTCAGGATGATAATGTGCCATTGAATGAGTTTGAAAACTGTGTTTTGTTTGGTCTGAGAGTACATTAAATGTATCAAGTGTCTTAATACAGAAGGAGAATGTTGCCCTGAGTTTTGCAGTTCTTCGATGTTTTCATTTTTCTCTAACAGTTTCTCACACATTCTCTGTAAACATAGCCATGTTTTCCTAACTGTGTTCTATTGTTTGCATTCCTTTCTCCTGGGCAGAGATATTTGATGGATTTCTCCTTTGACCAGTGTGATGGAGAGGTGGCAATTTCTCCCTCCAATCCCTTTGGTTTCTAGGAGGATATAAAATAAAGTGCAGGGTCTGGGAGGCACGGTCCTGCCCAGTTTTTGGCCCACAGTTTTGGCTCTGTCTCTTCAATGCATGTCTGCGTCTTTCTTTCGTGTCCAAAGTGCAACAAAAGAAGATCAGCCAGAAAAAATTGCCCACCTGCTTCTTTCCTACTGTCTTGGAAAAATAATTGTGGTTCTGTAAATAAAGTACTCTGACTGGAAACTACAGAATGAGTTTTCTTTGCTCTGATTTTATTCTTGCAACTGTGTTATCAGTAAGATAATATTGTAATGGGCAGAATAGATTAATCTTTCAGATAAGCAAAAGTTGAACTGATTAATTGTTATGGTCTCTTACCGTATGAAAACCAGAGTCTGTATTACAAACAAAAGGGCACTATTGTAACTAGCAAAGCAATACTGAATCTGCTGCTGATGTATTTTCTACCACCCTTTGCAGGTGGAGTGGTGGATGACAGGAGCAGCAGCAGAAAAAGTCTTAGAAATATACTCAATAGAGTGGTAAAATAACTGTAGCTAATTCTCATTTTGTAGACTGACAGTATTTTTCAAAAGCAGAATTTGTTGATGTTACTTGAAATTGCAAAGTGTCAAAGCTACAGATCTAGGGTTCTTGAAGCTTCTTTTTGTCGAGCAACTTACATGAAAATAGCTCTCAGGTGTTAATTTGTCATTCAATATTTTTCATTTCCAAATATGCTTTACTTGGTGTAATTTGCATGTTTTGATTGAGCTATTAATTGAAAAGGAGCTAGTGCTGACTTTGCGATGAAAGATGGTTTTATGAAAATTGAAAGTGTTTGTCTGCTTGCCATCTCTTGTTCTTCTGTAAAACAAAATTATCAACGAAATAGAAAAATAGCAAATTACAAATTACTTTTCACAGTGGTATTTATTCCTATAATTTTTGTAATGTTAGCTCTATTTTGGTGTATTTTTTTTTCTTTACTAAAGCCGACAAAGACGCCAGGGTCACTGAAGCTGTGATGATGAGGACCCTTTTGTAATGTCCAGAACATCTCAAAGTTTCACTTTAGCCTAGGCAGCCTTTTGCATTTTAACTCTGATGGATTTTCAACTGATAAACTGTGATGAAATGCAAGAGCTTATTGTTATTTCACAGAGGAAGAGCAAGCTAGTGGCAGAAAAAAGATGTTTGTATTAAAAATAGAGAATGAACTATTAGCAGAATAATAAGATAAGTAGATGCATGTAGATGTTTTAATTGAATGTATAGTGAAGAGATTTC
Organism: Climacteris rufus; assembly: GCA_013398175.1. Lineage (NCBI taxonomy): Eukaryota > Metazoa > Chordata > Aves > Passeriformes > Climacteridae > Climacteris > Climacteris rufus. The sequence continues at coordinate 1,343,832 of VZRZ01008477.1, forward strand.
CTGTAAAAGAAAGTATGATCCCAGGGTGAAATTAAGTATGGAACAGTGTCTTGACTTTCATTTCAGTGTTCTTCTCCATAATGACATGAAAAGTAGATCCCATAAATTCCTCAGTGGGTTATAGTTATTTTCAGTCTCTGAAATTCTACTACTAAACTTTATTAACAGTACATCTGAAATGAATGAAAATGAATCCTGGAAACTAGAAAACTTCTACTGTGGCTTTACAGTTTGAAGAGCCCTTTATCAAAGGAAAGATGTTACGTTTAACAATGTGCAGACTTTATTTCTTTCTTACAGTGAATTAAAGTATACAAGTACAGAGAAAGAGACAGACATCAGGTTTTGCTTTGGGAGTTTGAATGTACCTTTACCTTCGCTAAAAATTACAATTAAGAAAATGGGAGGGGCAGTCGTAGTGTTAGATAGTTGTTACTAACCAGTAGTTAGTGCCAGGTTTTTAACCCTCTTTTGCTGCAAAGTTCAGCAGAGACATCTCCAAGATGTGTATCTAAGAGCTGCTCAGAGGTACAGAGTGGGTTATCAGCACCATCTCAGCCCCTGTGCAGACTCAGCTGTGAAAAGTCACTTTCATTTTTTGTTTATAATACATGTACTGGTGTTGTGCTTGTTCCAGTATTTAGAAGGGTGGGAAATGCTTGAGCAGCCCTGCAGAAGTTAGCCTGGAAGTGGTCTGAACAGTCTTTGTGGACTGAAGTTAAATCTACATGGAAGTACTACTCTTCCCACACTGTAGTTTCTCCTGGTCACGTTTCCAGAATTGCAATGCTGAGACTGACAGTTTTTAAAATAATATTTTACAATCATGGTATGTTTTGTTGGTTTCTTTTAAGATTTATATATCACATGGAGGAAAATGGAATGTAAAATGACTAAGCTTTAAATAGGAAGAGCTGGTAATTAACCTCTCTTGTGGAATACTGCTTATTCTTCTGTTACCTGATCACAGTCATCAAAGGATACTATAACAGGCTTGCAAATTAAGCTTACTAAAGCACTCAACTGTTTTTCTGAGGTGTATTATTGGATTTTATCTAGCTTCTTGCTGTTTGTAGGGCTGTTCTTGTCAGAAAATATGTCTGAAAGAACAAACATAGCATTTTTTTGCTTTACACTTACATATTAAGCAAACCTGTGTTACATTATCATCTCAGTCTTATCTAAATTACCTCCTGCAATAAATTTCTGAACATCATCTTATTTCCTTCTTCCTGTGGTAGAGAGTTGATGCTCTACTGAGATGCAGTAATGTGTAATGCATGTGTTCTAATATAGAGGAAGATGGTGTCATGTGAAGAGCCTGTAACTTCTGGCTGGAGGGACAGTAACTTCAGCTGCCTCAGAGGGATTTTGAGTGTATCTCTAAACAGAGCATTTTATTTCATTAAAACTAAATGTTTCCAGATTTTTTTTTCTCTTTTAAAGAATAAAGAATTAAAAGGTCATGTAATCATGTTTACCTCTTCTTCCATATGTTTTTGATTTGTGCCCTTTAGAGAATATTTCTTGGTAAGGCATAATTTTTGCTCTTCCATTTTGAAGTTTGTTTACTTTTGCACTATAGATGGTTTCATGACATGCAAAAATTAATTCCAAAATTCCATATTTATTTCCCTATGAGGCTGCAAGGAGCAATAATGATGTTAGGTAAGGTGCAGTACTTGTTCTGTCCTTAATAAACTCTTATGCAAATTGGGAAATATGAATAATAAGCTAAAGTCTAAATATCAACTGTTGTCCTTGAAAATTTACAATATGTAAGCTTTCAGTTTCTCAACAGTAATAGTCACAGTTAACAATTAGTAATTGTAGAACCAGAAAGAAAGTTGTTCTCCTGGTACCTGTGATTTGTATTTGAATTCCCATTATATTTCTTTACATAATTACAGACTTGCTTTCTACTCCCCAGGAAAAAAAGCTTTTGAGCTAGTAGTTTTGTAGCTTATACCTATTGGCTTGGAAGAGTTATTGGTTTTATGAATTTGTGGAAAATATGTAATAGGTACCAAACTTGTTCCTTTCCCATTATTAAAAGAAGCAAAAAGAGGGAGCTGAGGAACTGTGTCATACAGCACAATTTCAGTTTCTAGAAAAATACTGGAGCAAGTAATTGAACCAAATTGTTTGTAGGCACTCAAAGATAAAGGAATTACTGTCAGCTAAACTGGATTTGTCAAAAACAGATAGTCAATTTAGTTTCCTTCTGAGGCAGAAAAACAGGGCATAGATAAGAAATAAATCAGTACGTTATATTTTGTCGTAAGTAAAGCTTTTGACAGTAACATGGTATTTCTGTATGCAAGCAAGAGGAACATAGTCTAAAGGAAAATATAGTAAAGTGGATATAAAACTGGAGTAGCACCTGTTGTAATTGTAGTGAAATAAAAATGGAAAATGGAATGATAATATGAAATGGGATTTTATGACATCTTTCACACATTCCATTCTACTCTGTATATGTGTAATACCTTTTTCTTAAATTTGCAGATGTCATGAATCCCTGAGAGAAGATGGAGATATGCAAAAGGACAGGATTAGAGTTAAAAAGGATCTTGACAAAGTGGAGATACAGTCTGAAATAAATAGAATGCAGTTCCCTAAAAACAAGGGCAAAAGTCTGTACATGTGTAGGGAAATATGACTTAGAGAATGAGGGTAAGGAGCAAATGACTGAATAGCACTTCAACACTAGACAGTTCTGAAATTCTTAGTGAGTGCCAAACGGGATATGGGACTGCAGTATCACCTGCTGGTGCAAAAAAATAATGTTTTAATATATAGATGGGAGTATAACCTGTAATATGAATCAGCATCATTCATTCAGTTCAGTCATATCTGAATTGCTAATTCGAGACCCTTGGGGGAATTATCATTTTATACTTCAAAAAATGTGTGAGGAGTCTAGAAGGGAACACCAAGAACCAGCATAGTCTGACCTACAAGAAAAGAAGGGCAAACTTGTGACTGACTGGTGTAGAAAAGAGAGTTCTGAAGGGAAATGAGGCATGAAAAACCTCTCAATCGGTTTAAAACTTATAGAAAACATGGAGAATTGCCACCGTCCAAAGAATTTAGGAACCTTTGATTTAGCTGATTTTCAAAATGCAGTTTTTTTTCTGCAGTAATATGCAAGATTTTAATTCTTTTTTTAGCAGGATGGTAACAAATGTGGTGGAATGTATTTTTACCATTAGAAGATTATTTGTGATGGCTTACTGTACAATCATGCAATCTTTAAACTTGTTGCTGAACATGCTCATGCTTCTCTTTTGACATATGAATGACTATGTGTTGCTGAATAGTCACAGCAAGGGTCATCATCCAATTTCTGTCAGAGTTAGTTGCCCACTCATAAATGTGTGTGTGTGATTCAATGACAAAGGATAACCCAGCCAGACTTGGGGAACTCAAATCGTCATCCAGAGCTTGGGTAGAATCTAAATTGCTAACTTAGGTTATATGAATAGCCCTTTAAATAGTGTGCTCTATTGGTAAATTTATCTGCTTCACAGGAGACTCTGTTCCTGCATAGCAATATCATCTTTTCAGAAATAATGGCCTTTGAGTAATACACAGGACAGTTGCTTCAAAGGTTGCAGAAGGGAAGGGGGATTTAAAAAGAAGGTGAAAAACAAGAGCAGAAAGTAAGCTGATTCTGCATGTTATCATAGCAGATGAAACATTGAAGAAAAGCATCAGTTAATTTATTTGTGCTTGGAAAATCAATTTTACTGTATAGTTAAGAATTATTACAGTAGTCTGGGATGAATATGGTATAATGGCTAAAACTTTTCCCAACTGAAATTATTTTCTAATATGACTGGTCACATGTCATGTTTTTATTACAAAGAATGTAGGTAAAACACCTGGTTTTTTCTTTATGATGTTCTGTGGATTCAGTCAATTAGCTTCTGTGGATTTGTTCAAAATAATAACCCTAACCTTTTCTTTTAATTTGTTAGACAGTAGACATAACTGAGAGGGAAATGGTTCTTACACTGATTTGCAAATAAGAGGATTACACCTATATTTTCTGCTTCCCTCTTAAGTAGTTTTCCCATTCAGTGTGCCATGAAGTGACCTACTGTTTTGATGTTTTTCATTCTATTAGTAGAAGTAATGCATTATCTTTCATTAGAATTTTTTTTCCTAGTCAAAATGGTGCCACTCTCTCTTATTTCTTCACACAATGTGTTGTCTGCTGACTCTTCCTGTTCTTCGTTTTGTGTTCTCTTATGCTCTGTTTAGTTCTTGAGGTGTTTTGTTGGTGTGTTTTTCTCTTTTCAAACATCTTATTCTCTGCTTATATGTTTATTACAGTATCTCTTTGATTTTTTTTTTCTCCTGAATCAACTTGATGGCAATATTTCAAACTGATAGTAATATGAAGTTACAAAGCTGTGTTAATAAACAAAGCATAAGACAAGACATGTTCTGCAGAGTTTACAGTCAGAGAAAGAAAAGAAACACAAATAACTGACTAGAATAAGAGCTGATCAGTACAGATAACATTTCAAGAAGAATAAAGTAATTAGAACAGTTAGTAATTTTGACAAGTGAGGTAAAAGGGATCTTTTGCAATTGTATGGGCAAATGAAGTATGGAGCTTGACAATAAAGGGACTGTTAGAAAGAAATGATGTGAAATGGTTGGAAATACGAGCAGTGTTCATATATTTAAAAAGGTGGAGCTAAAAATGATGTGTTAAGGTTTAGGATTAACATTTGCTGGCATTTTTAATTTGTTCAACTAAAGACCATGGAAATACAGAAGAGGATGAGCTGGAAGCAGGGAGTGAGGCCATCTACACTCTCCCAGCTGTGGTCTTTCTCTCCATCAAAGTTCTTCACAATAAAAAACCATTTAAAATTAGGTACACCAGAAATTTTTGTCCTGGACAAATAGCCAACAGATTTTGTTCTGGATTCAAGGTTTAGACTGGAACTATATAGGAGTGTAACAACTCAGTTCTCCGTTCTCTTGAATACAAGTTTTTAAAACAGTATGAGCTTTAAAGGCTCTAAAGATAGATGTCTCAAATATTCTTTATTTTAGTTACCTGTTAAAACCACGCCATGTCAGAAGTGATGAATAGTTTTTGTGGGTTCTGAGCAGGTTCCTGATCGATTGGTTGCTAGTTAATGAGGGAGAAGAAGGGCAAGAGCTGAAGTCCAGCTGACTGTGCGAGAGTACACCTGCATTTTCTCTTTAACTCATTTTCTCTGTAATGAAGGAACCAATTGGTTTAGAGCAATCAATGCTGACCTGTTAGGATCAGGCAGTGTTCTGGCATTGCCAAGGCAATTAAATTCAGCAGCAAAAGGATTATAAAGGAAAAAATAAGAAAGAACTCAAGACTTTGATTTAAGTAAGAGCAACATTGATATTTCAAGGTTGGCAAAAAAAACCCAACCCAATATAGTTAAAAAGAGTTAAATAATCATCATGTTCTCTTTTGTGTGAGATTGGGAATGACAGATTCATCGTCATTTGGCCTTTAAATCTTGTTTCTGTGACTGGGAATTTCTACACAATGTAATGTATGTATTTGGAGGAGGCGGTTTGCTTCAAAATGTCGTATTGGCACTTGAAAATTTCCTCCATTGTTGTATTTTTGTATTCTACACTATTAAACTCATATGCAATGTACACTCATAAAATGAGCCATTCCAGTTGAGGTGGATTAAAAAAAAAAGGCCCAAACCCTTAGTAAATAATTGCAATATATAGTTCTTGTCAAGTTTTAAGTTTAGAAAGTTTGGCATATATTTTAAGATTTAAATATTAATTTAAATCTCTTGTTGCCTTGTATGGATGACCTTAAAAGAAAATTAATTTGTCTTCTGTAAGGGTTTTGGCCTTATCAAAGCAAATATCTTTGGCAAGTTGGAATTAACTTATATCAAATACTGGTTTCCTGCTTCATATTGTAAATTACAAATTTATTGATGTGGATATTAACTGGCAATATTACTGATATTAAATAAAATGTCAGAATGTCCCTTCTGCACCTCTTTCCAGTTTGAAAGAGGCTAAAGCATTGTTTTATAAGGTTCATCCATTCTGTGTCAGGATATTTCTGTTAAAAAATAGAATAAACCAACCAAAAACCTTAAGGCAAACCAAAAATCTTGGAAAAAAGATATATTAGAAGTATAATATCAAAGCAGTAATAGCAAAATATGATTCATCTTTCTATCTGATAGTCTCAGTTTTACTTGATTGACCCATGTTTCAGACAGAGAGGGGTAACCTTTGTCTCTTTCAACTTCAGAAACATCAGGGATCATGAATATATGTAAAGTTCCTTTAATCATCAATTGCATGTTGTCATTTTAACCTTCATCACATGAGCATCCTTTAGTTCATGTTTGGCCTTGAGCAGATGAGGTGCATAATCCTATTATTTCAAGCTTTTAAAGCATTTTTATTGGATCTTTGTAGTGGAGTACTATGTTAAATCAACTTCTTAGTTTGAAATATGAAGCTTCGAGCTAATGGGTCATGTCCATTCTATTTGTTAACTGTGGCTTTATGCTAACTTCTTTTTAGGCATGTTTATATATATCTACATGCATGTGTTTATGCATATATATGTGCGTGTGTGTATATATATACACACAGTGAATATGATTATGTATTCGATAACGGTAGGAGGAGTGGAAATTTTTGTGATGCCGTTTTCTGATGTGCTACTTTTTTGATGTAATTGTTTCCCCTTCCCCCCTACATGTTAGTTTTCAGATACAACTATAGAAACTGTTTATGTTTGAAAATGTTGACCATAGAGCAAATGTCCCACTTTAAAACAAAATATCAAGTGTGGGTACTTCAAAAGTGATTCTTAGATTGGTGCATTTCTGCCCTGTGTTCAGAGAGTGTGATGATGATGTCTTGTGCTAATGACTTCTGTCCCAAATATATCCTCTTCTAGGATATATCATCGTTACAATCTCCACTGATACAGAAAAGTTTTGAGGTGGCTTTTTTGCTTTTTTGCCTTATTTGCTAATTGTGTGCTCATAAAGCACAGGACAGGTTTAATGTTAATTTTCACATTGAATTTATTGTAGAATAAGAACACTGGATGTAAGCCTGTATTGGTTATCAATATATTGAATTCTGTATACAGTGGAGAATCCTGATGTTAAACAGGTCTTGAACAGACAATTTTAAAAAAGAAGAGCCAAAGAGTATTCATCCACTGACAGTAAGGAAAATTGTTCCTGGCTTGCCCTTATCTAATGGTGCAGAGCTTAACTGTGACTGTATTGCACTATCAATAATGTTTCTAAATATAGAAGAAAATTCATAGCAGAATGTTTCAAATTATCTGGTTTAATATGTTAGCCATGTATGAACTCACTTGCAAAAGTGAGTCATTTAAACTGTTGCTTTTTTTGCTAAAACAAGACTTTTTCCAGGCCAGAGGGTTCACCAGGTTTTCAATCTCAGCCTTTTATTTGTATGAAGTTTGGTCTGTTGTTCAAACCTTTTATTAAAGTGGAGGTTTGAAATGTCCCTGTCTGGAAAGGGACATCACAGCATAAAATATAAGTAATACCTCAAAAAATGTATTTTTGATGATGGTTTAATATTTCACAAGTCATGAAGGTTTAACTTTGAGTTCTAATTTAGATGTGTCTCAGGCCTTTAGCATTACTATTTATGAGAATGTGAGTGATTTCGAGGTTCAGTCTTTTGGTGGAGAGGAGGCATCTTCATAGACTTCACTGGTGCAAGCAAATGTGATACGTGCAGTCAGAGGAAGGTGCACCTACAGTGCTGGTCATTTGCAGTGCACCAAAGCATAATTTTTGCTTATTCATTCTAGATGTCCTTTTTAGTTTATGTATGTGCAGTATCATTGCTTTGAAACACAGGTGGAAAGCAGAAGCTGTAGGTGCAGAACTAAAAGCATATGTAAAGGGATTACTTTTTGGAATACTGACATTCTACAACGATAGTGAATTATTGATAATAAAAATGAGCCTTGATTTCTTACATTTTAATATTGGCAATGCACACTTGGCAGGATATTTTGAAAGTGATGCTGTACTTGCTCATTGTTTTGGGTTGTTTTTTTTCTTCAGAAAACATGGTGAACATTTTGAAGCCTGAAACTAAATACGTTAAGAGGCGTCACAGTAAAATGAGATTTCATTTGTATGGGGGAAGATTTTGTTACTTTTTGCTATGAGGTTAAGCAATACTTTTAAAGCAAACTCCTGTGTGTTGAAATGAGTTAGGTATAGAATAATGTGGAGCTGCCTATTTATAAATTTTCACTGCATTTTCTCCTTTTTTTCTCTTTATGTCACTATTCCTACTATTTCTCTCTTTTCCTAGTCTTTTTGGGGGGTTGTTTTGTTGATTGTGGTGGGATTTTTTTGTTGTTGATTTGCTTGTTGTTTTAAATATCCCTCCTGAAACAAAAGCAGATGTCAAGTCTCTTACATTAGTTGACCGTCTCGTAGCATTATGCATTTTGTATATGTATGTTGCTCAAATTGCTAATCATGTGCTGTAATATATCTTTAAATAGGATCTAGTTGTAATGTTTTCACACAGTAGTTAATACATGGACTTGATCATTATATATAGAAAATTGAATCAGACATTGGACAAATAATTTTTAATATTCCAGCTATAGAAAATTGTTAGAGTTGAAATTTGTTCATGTCCCATTACTGTATTTCTGGTTTACTTACTTGTTTGTGGAAAATTAGCAAATATGGGAGAATCCCCGAGTATAACAGAGAACTTTATATGCAGTTTGATCGCATAGAAATCCTATTGCTATGATATCTCTGTATAGCAAAATGAAAACATGATCCTAACATGAGTTAAGCATCCATGTTTTAACTTAAACCTGGCTACCCTGGATAATCATAGCAGGTGAGTTGAAGGGTTGCAGGTTTCAGCTACTGAGATTCTGAGGGTTGTTTGTAAGACTTGCATGTGTTTCAGCCCATAATGTAGGGTGTAGAATCAATGGTACTGTAACGTTGAAATTACCGTGACTTTGTTACCTTATGCTCCGATCACTTTTGCTAAGTATACGTGGACCTGGACTCCTTTCCTGAAATCAGCTTCAAAAATTTCAATAAACCACCATTTTGCTAACATTTTGGTTGCTATTGACATCCCTTTCCTGAGTTGATGTTAAGAATCTGAAAATTAAGGTATTGAGAGTCAAGTGTGTGTATTTGGGTAGAAACAATGAGCAGCCTTCTCTGAACTAATACTAAAAAAAAAAAGGTCATATAAAGTATACAAAAAAATTATCAGGAAGTTTAAGTTTAGTTTAGGATTGATGTAGTTAAGCCATTGGGAGTTCTAGGACATCCACAAATCTCCATGATGAGGCGTGTAATAAATGATTAGGGTATACACCAAAGGATATATATTACATAGATCAATACCACAATTGCCTGCTAAATATCTAGTCAGTAGGATTTTTAAATGTCATTTTATGATGACAAGTACATAGGTTAATTATTGATTTCAACTAAAATCTGGAGGCTATATTTATATTCTAAGTATATGAAGTTTCATTTTAAATATATGAAATATATTAACTTTTTTGGGGATACATGACCTAGTAGGGAAATGGGAAACACTAACCCTAAGCGACCTGCCAAGGTGAAGGGAAGATGACATGAACTGAGGGGTGAAGAGGAACAGATCCGAAAATTAAGTGTGAAAAATGACTTTCAGTGTAGGTAGGGAAGGTCAGAGGGGTCAGAAGGCCAGAGAGGAGACCCTTGGTTCTGAAGGTCAAAGGTTCTACTCCATGAAGGAGAAAATGAAATCACAACCTTGTATTCCCTGTAAATTTCTAGTTAATCAAAATATAGCAATAAATAATATTGATCACCTCCATTTCTAAACAGATAATTTATGTCATTACACTGAGAATAATAATAATACTATGGACGAAAAAGTACTATTTGCTGGATAATAGCCTCCTAACTGACATCAGTTACAACTAGGAATATAGCAATGAAGTATAATAAAGAGCTACCTCCTGAAAAATGCTTTCAGTGCATTAATATATAAGAATAAAATGCATTAACTTATCTCTTAGTTACATATCAAAATACTGCAGTAGTGAGTTCAAATTACCACCTTAATATAGTGAAGTAGATGGTTTAAAAGGTAATGCAGGACATTCAGGAAAATTGAATTGATGTTCTAATGAAGTTTATGTCTGCAGAACTGAGATTCATATAGCTGTGTGGTAGATTCATTTAAAAGATACTCTGCCATAGAGCACTTCTGTCACTTCTGAGGTAAGAATCATGTTATTTAGAGGAAAAAATCTGCTTGAAGAAGATACAATACAACCTAATGCCTTTCAGTGGCCGTTTTTCCAGTGTAATTTTGTAATGATCTAATTGGATTTCGAATAGGAGAGAGTTGTGTATGCTCATAGCCACTTTGGGAAGGCCACATACAAGGTAATAACAATGGAGAGCTATCAAATATCCTGAGGGTAGCTATGGTGAAACAAGCACATAAATAGACCAGCTTAGCTGATTCCAACACAAATGTGTAACTGCAGGTTTCTGATGGACTGTACAACTAGAGCTAATTAGAGCTAATATCCTAAATCACTAATTTCATTCTCACTATCTTACCTGCTGTGCAATAGATAAAATACCTTTTACTTATTTTTCTTCTTTTTCTTCTCCTGTTTTTTTTCCTTATGACTTTTTGGTTCAAGTATAGTAGTTTTTTTCGTCATCAAGGAGTCATATTCTAAGTGTTAGCTGAGTAAATTCAGCAATAGTCAAAAGCAGACAGAAGTGAAAGAAAACAAGTTCCCATTAAACCAAATGTTGGAAACTGTCAGAGCTAGAGATGTGCTGTATAGGCAGAATTCTTCTTGCAGCTGCTATTGAGGTGAAAACAGATGCATGATACAGGTTTATAAGGTGGTGTCAAGGATATTGTGGTAGGAGTTTAGATGGATCAGAGCACTTAAAAAAATCTCCTTCACATTCTTTCTACATATATATATATGTATGTATGTATGAATTTTTGAGCTGCATTTGAGCAGTTTTGAACATAGTACCAATTTTAACAGTAGATGAAAAAGATATCAATATTTATCTAAATTGGGGTCTAATACAGTACCTTTTGGAGTAACGGAAATATTTCAGAGACAGCTTTAAGCTCAGAAAAGAAGTACTACATGTCATCTGGATTGAAAAAGGTGGAGATTTATGAAGAAGAAATCAGTTGGTTACATTAAAGGAACCTAGGTAGATCATTAAATTATTTAAGAATCCTTTGTTTTGTCATAACTTGGCTCTAAGCTTATTGATTTGCAACTTTCAGCACTTTCAGTGCAATTCTGATATTCAGTGAGTTTGTTAGTTTTTGAAACAGCTGATGAAACTGCTCTTTGGCACTTTTTATTATATAGATAGCCAAATGGATGATGGCTTAGTGCATTCTGTCTTTTAAGTAGGCATCCAGATAAGGTTCTGTTTCATTCCCAGATAAGAGATTCTTTGTGGAAGAAGTTATTACTCTGGTGTTTTTTTCCATGGCCATAAAGCATACTTCACTACAGTAGTAGTCATCATGCAACTGTTAGAAATATTTGTGCACAGTCGAGTACTGACTCTTTCATGTCCATTCAATACTCTGTGGAATCTGTTATTAGGTATTTGAAAGGAATTACAAAGAAAGATCAAGGCAGATTTGTTGTTGTTACTGATACAAATTTGCACTACTGTTGTCTCAAATGCAGGCTCATTACCTGCACAGCATCAATTCACACACTGAGGTGAGGAATTTCTATTTTTTATTCTAGTTTGCTCAAATTAGGGAGCTGGGTGGTAACCCACAAAATGCTGGCTCCCCAAATATCAAAACTTTACACTATTTATACATTTCAACAAACAAAGGCATCAGCATTCATTAGTTACAAATTGCATAACTTTGCTATTAATTAGTACTCCAACCCCTATTTGTTATACTCCTCACTTCCCATGCTAATTAGTCTGTATGGACAGTTCTTTCCATTTGAGTCTGAGGCCCATTTTGAGTAGTTGGTCAGTGAGTCAGTGGTCACAATCTCCCACTGGGTAAGTATCACCTAGAAGTAACCTATGTGCAGCTCACCCAGTGTTAAGAAATATTTTTGACAGGTGAGAACTTAACTTTCAATCACACTCTTAAAGAAATAAGGTTTAAAAGAAAATCTTACTTTATTTTTCTGGTTACCATTTATTCTCTTCTTTCATTTCATCCAAATTAATTTTAATACTTAGGACATTAGATTTAAAACAGTTTATTATTTTTAGATGTTTATTCATGGGAAGAGAGCTGCATGAGTGGTTATTGCTCTTTGGTTAAGGAACCAGTTGAAGAGACCTGATTTCAGTAGCTCAGTAAATACATTTCTGTTTTTTGCAGGTCTGCTCTCATGTTTTAGTGGTGTATTTCATAGACGTGTCAAACATAAGTTATTTTCATATTGTAGGAGAACAAGAACTACATTTTAACAAAATAATAAAATTTTCTTGGGTCTTTGGCACTCAGTGTACCACTCCAGCCTGATGGTAGTGTTTTAGTGAGCAAATATCCATTGTAATTAGTTTAATTGGTGCAATACTGGAGAGCGGTGTTCTGAATTAAACAGTTCTCCTTACTGCTTATTAAATCAGCAAGAGAAATGTGGCATACATGTGGTTCTACTCTGCAATTAAAGCAAACCACGGAAAAGTGGAAAAAGAGAAAAAAAAGAGAAAAAAGAGGAACAGTGAGAACAAGAAATCATTATGTTACAGTAGTTGTTTGTCTTAAATGCTCTTGTCTTTAACCATAATTTAACTCTTCTCACAGAAACTTGAGTTTCTGGAGATTTTATTATTTGTGTATGTATATTGGACACTGCTCTTCTCTTCTGCCATCTCATTGCTGCTGAGCTGTGTAGGAGTGTTTGGTTAATATAGACCACCTACTTGTAATCCAAATTTATTATATTCTTTCACTATGTCATCTGTTATTTCCAGTAAAACACAATTTGATTTAAAAAGTACTAGACTTATGAAGCTTACGAGATTGAATCTGCTGCACTGTTCGTGTTTGATGAATAGTCCCATAAATAATATTTCTTTTGTCCTTTCTTTTATAGCTCAGTTCAGGCCTGCAGTAGCTAGGAGTTAGGTCTTGAATATGCTGGAAAGTATAAGCAAGAAAGTTTAGAGACACTGATTAACTGAGGTAGCAACAGTGTATATGTGTAGCAGGTGATACTGCTAAGGAGATCACATCGGATTTTTCTCATAAAAGGCAGAACTTGATGAATTTAGAAATAATTCACTGATGCTTTCACATATGACATTTGTTTCACAAACATGCAAAACATTTCTATTTCATTGTGTCTGATATATATTTCATGTGAATTTGAGTCTTCTTTAGTAATGTCTAAAATCTATTTAGAGAATGATCATAGTTAAGAAGTTTGGCTAAGCTGTGTGTTATCAGGTGTAGAACAGCTGTTGCACACTTTATTAGCAAGGAATACCAAAGTAGTCAAAACTGGCATTCCACTGCTTTGAGTGGGATTTTTTTTTTTAGGGATTTTGCTCCTATAAACATTGCTCCTACTGTTGAACAATTTAAGGTGATGTTTCTTGTAAGCGACATAGATACTATTGGCATGGTGTTTGTAAATCTGTAAATCACTGGGTATTGTGGGGGTTTATTAACTCTGTATCATATCTTTAGTTGAGGAACTAGTTTAAAAAGCAATTTTTGTCCCAGATCCAGACCACACTTGAATATTAACACTACATGCTATATCAGAAATGTCTGAAATGTATAAGATATACTCAGCTTAGTGAATTACCCCACATTTCAGCAGTCCTAAATCGAGTTGCAAATTTGAAATTGAGACAGCAATACTTTGCATCAATTTTTTAGCACCTGCAACTATAAGGAGTTGTATCTTTAGGTACAGATTTTCAAATCATAAAAATATTGATGAAAAATATATATTCAGTCATTTTCATGTTGTCAATACTTAGCTGATTTCATTAGAGTATTGCTTAGTACTTTTCTAATACAATTTTAACATAACAAATGGTAAAGTTTCTTGCATATGTCCTTGAATGTATTTTTCATTAAGTAAGATGCTATACTGTTTGGAAAGGGGTGGTGGTTTATTTAGTTCTTGTAGGTTTAGTTTATTTGTTTCTTGGTCAGTTGGTTAGGGGGTTTTAAAACTTTTTGAACATGTTATTCTTCGTGTGCATGTATGACACCCTTTTGAGAGACCTGGAGGTCTTCTCTTATTTTCTTATGCTTATGTGCTCAAATACCAGGAGTTACTGTGTTTCTGATTAGTAACAATTCATCCAAACAAACGTTACATTAAAAAGGGTTCTTTCAGTGATTGCCTCCAGTTTTTTATCAGTTTCAGCCATTTTTTAAAAATCCACCCGTATTTACTGCTGTCTGTCAGATTTTTTGCAATGCCAGAGCTAAATACAAATTTCTGTATTTATATCTTCATTACAGTTTTATAGGAGGAATTTCTAAATTCCTTGGCTTTTTTAACCACAGGTCAAAACTACAGTTACTTCTTTGTGGAACTACCGTTATTGAAATTTTGCACCTGCTTCTAGATCACTTTTTTCTAACACTTTTCAGGTATTTCTTTGTCATATTGTATATAGTCTGATTCTAGTCTAAATCTAGACAGCACTTACTGAGGTGTCACTGGAGCAAGAAGTAATTGTCGCATGCTAAATTCGCAGACTGGTGGAGCATGAAAACCTGGGGAAAATGGAAAACTTTCTCAGATTTCATTGAGAGCACTTTCCAGTATTTTCTTCTATTTTATTCAGTATGTTTAAAAATGTGGAGGGTACAATGTACTTATACAATGAAGCTAAAATTATCCAAAGTGATGAAACCTCATCACGATGTAGCACAGTTTAAAGAAAATGAATCCTGTTGAAGGTGATGTGCATTTTGGAAAGAATCTGCTCCATGTCACACCAGCCTGGAGGGTGTGCAGGGCCACCTCATGTCTGCTCTCAGAATCCCCCTGTCCAGTGTGTTCTAGAACCAGACTTTCTGGAGAACAGTACTTGCTTTTGTAAGAATCACTTTTTTCTATACAATTGAATTTATTCTTACATATGGAATACAAAACATATTATCGTATTGTGCAAGTGTTACTTATGTTCTGAAGCACATCAGTGTTAATCTGCTTAAAGATGTTGAGAAACATTGGTTGCTTGGTTGATATACTGCTTACATGTGGTACACAAGCAATTACATGTCCTTTGTAAGTGTTGTATACCAATATTTTTAGTCACTTGAATGCTCCAGCATAAAATACCTGCATACACTTCTAGCACATTACCAAGAGAAATGTGTTGTGTTTTCAAACTGCTGCACTGTTGATTATATTTGCAGAGGTGAATGTGTTTGTTACTGTACAAGCTTTGCAGATGTTACATGTACTTTTCCGACTGGAGTTCAATGATTTTGTCTTGTGTAAGTGTTTTGTTTAATTTGTCACTGTTGTTTTCAATATTTGCAGCAGGGATTTCCTTTGGTATAAAATAGACTTTATTAGACTTTCCTGTCTAAGTGCAGGAAAACTTGTCTTCTGTCAAGACAGATATGCTTTTCATGTTTGTTCTGCCTTAATTCTTTATTTTATGTATTTATTTATGTCTGCTGTTTTTCCACATGATTTAACACTGGCAATAGATTTTTCCTCCTTGTTTTTTCTATCTCCTTGCCACGGGTCTGTTGATTCAGCTGTGAGTCTGAAGGATTATATGTTTTAGGGAGTTGTCAATAAATGGAATTTAGATAGTATTGAATAGCGCTGTTTCCTTTTCCACTAAAAGACAAACAGAATGTCTTCTAATGCCCTTGTGTGTTGGGCTGTGCCTCACACATCTTTGTGGCAGCGATTGTAATGTGAATGTTCATGGTTTCTAAGCAGTTATAGGAGATATAAAGTATGTAGTACTTTACTGGCACTGGTGTCTCAACAAAAATGCTCCACAAAAGAAAATAAAATGCTAATTTCATGAGAGCACATTTTGTATGTATTTGATTTAGTTCTTTGAGTTTGCTGTTGCTGTTCTAGGTTGCTTTGATAGTAACTTAAGAATGGGTATCAGAGCAGAATACCAGTTAATATCCATTACCTCCCCTTATTTAGTCTGGTGTCTCAATATTCTCAAGGGATTGGAATCTGTGCTTAATATATTTTAGAGTTTGTCTGTATCTTACTGGTGTTATTATAATGAAGGATTGAAATGACTCCTAGAGTATGCATATTTTTATGCTTTGGCACATATGTCCTAAGCACTGTTCTGATGATCTAGGCAGCTGAGCTTTGGTATTTGTAGTCCTCCAGGGTATCTACAGCAGAATCAGTGGTGTGATCTGCAGCAGCTGTTATCTGAATTAAATGTGTCAGCTTTACAAATGTAAGGAGCAGAAGTAAAACATAATTTAGTTGTTCAGAAATGTAGTCACAACAGAGTACCCATGTCATAATTTCATGTAAAGCTGAAGAATTGCTCTGGGAAAAATGGGGGATGGATGAGGGCTGTTGCCATGTGGGTGCCTAATTAATCAACCCAGGCAGTCCATTCAAATTTTATTAGTTTAAAATTCTACCGAGGTCTGCTGGAACATGCTGTTTCCCTCTAGTTAAAATGATTTTCTTGTTGGTAGAGAAAAAAAAAACAAAACCACCAACCAGATTTTTCTGATATTCCTGTTGTGAGAATTTTAGGGCCATGTGTAGCATAACTCACTGTAGCTAGAGAAGTCTGTGACATGTGGATGAAGCTCTTACAGCACTTATATACCATCACTATCCATTATTCTCAAAAAGGGTCAGAAAATTAAAAAAAAAAGCAGCAAAATATTCAGGTTGCATTCCTGTTTACATTCTAGGGAAGTCCTTTTAAACCTCATAAACTGATCACGGTTTCCTCCTTAAAGAATGATTCAGGATATTTTTCTGTATTCCTCCCAGTCTTATCAGTTGAGTCTAAAGTCCATTGGCAGTGGAGCTGGTCCAGGCATTGGATTGTAATTTGTTTACTCTGCAATCACAGAAAGATTCATAGATAACTTTGTGTCGTATGAACCTGCTTTATTGCTGATGGGAATTTGAACAACTTCCAGTTTCTCTGAAAAAACAATCAAAAAGTTTGGTCTAATTACACAATTTTGTAACACAAAACATCTAAGTAAATTAGCTTTTGTAGCTAATTATGAAGTAGTTTCTCGTGTTCCTATTAATCTTGTTACTTTGTTTATTTTCTAAACTCTTTAAAGCAAGGAAGCATAACTGAAGGATGTCAAAGTACATCTCCATTAGTAACACTCTGTTGGTTAGCCTGGTGCATTTTGTCTAAGCACCACAACTCAATCAATACCTTTCCTGCCTGAGAGACAAAGGAGTCTCTGTGGCGAACCAGCCTTATGTGCACTTAAAAATACTCCAAGATTATTCCTGTGTTTAATTGAATTCTGTGCGTCTGAGGCTGATGAGAGAGACCTGCCATTTCCTTGACTGTCAACCAAGATGCCTGCGATGCTCCTGGCAGGCGCTTGGCACAGTTACATAGTAAGGGCCAACTTCTGCTTTACTCTTAGAACACAGGTTCACCTTCTTTATGAATAGTAAATATTTTCTCCAGTTCTGCGACTTTGTTTTCTACATAGAATGGATTTCAGGAGATTTGCTACTGTGATGTTAATTCATCTGTGAGTTAATATTAATTAGACAACAGTATATAAATCTTTGCTGCAAATCATGATTATTAAAATAATTTCTAAATGAAATTTGGAGGTTGGACATTAGTACAGTAAATAGCTGTGAGGGTTGTTTTATTGTTTGAAAACAAAATCTCAGTACTGAAAACTGCATCTTCTCAACTTGATCTGATAAAGAACACAAACCAAAATTATGCTGGTGAATGGCCATTAAGTTAGAAACATAATTATATTATGTGAGTGAAAGATTTTTTTATATCACAGACTGATGATATTGCTTAAAATTCATACATTCTGATACTTTTTAATTGAAATTAGTTAAATTCATACAAAGCTTTTTGCAGTGTGGGTCACTCATTTTGTGAGGAAATGGCATTTGGTTTAGGTAGTTTTCTGGTTGCTTGCTCAGCATTCACTGAGAGGTGTACGATATTCCTTTAAGACTTTTCAAAATTTATAGAAAGAACTGTTGGATCTCTTCAGAAGATGCAGAATCAGACTAAATCGAGGTCAGTGGTTGTTTATGGAAGGTCTCCAGGGTAATACAGCAGGTGAATAGGTCACAGTGTTGGAAAGCAGCTCTATTTGATTTGCAATTGGAGTGTAGAACTGTAAGTTATACCACCAGGAATGAAACCCGGAGTAGTTTTGTTTCATAATATTTGAATGTTGAAATTTTTTTTCATTATTAATAAAAGATACATGAACAAAGAGATTGATATCCCATGCATTCAGTGTTAGGATTAGAAACAGTCAAAATTGAATTAATTTTTGGCTTTTGAAGAAAGTCTGACTTGTTTGATTTGTCCTGGCTTTAGGAAACCTTTTGTAGTGCTGAAAATTTGTTGATACAAGGATTACTATTCTTACTATTATTATTTAAAGCCTCCATGAGCACATATTAACACTAACAGACCATTTCTGAAACAGAAGGTTCCCCATTTTGCTTTCCTTGTCAAATTAATCCAGAAATATTTTTAACAGATTCCACATCTCTTTCAAGATTTTTTTCTTCTTAAATTGCACTGGAGCCGGTTTATACTCTTTTTTACTCCTTTTTCTTTTCTTAAACAATTATTCAGTTCTTATGGGTCTGCACATTACAGTCAAACTGAATCAATTCTATTTAAGTGTGCAGAAGTTTGTTATATTTAACTTGTGCTATTTACCTTTTGTTTTTTCCTATAGGTATATTCGAATTGTTGGGACACACAACACAGTGAACAAAGTTTTCCATATTGTGGCATTTGAATGCATGTTCACGAACAAATCCTTTACTCTTGAGAAAGGTCTGATAGGTAAGAGATGAAACTATTTTCCTTTTACATTAAATGTTGTGAACACTTGGTCTTTTAAAGCTGGCCATCACTGCACTCTAACTCTTCTGTTTCCACCCAGAAATCTCTAAATTGAGTTACAATGTTGTAAGCATAGAATTAGTCAGCTAGTACTTACAACTTCTATGAAATACCAGTTCTGTGGGTTATTTAATGATGCTGCAGGAATGCTGAAATTCAAATCAACTTCTGCTGACAAATCCACTGGTAGCTGAATCAGTCAGTGCTGCCAATCTGATTTTTCTTTGCATGTCATAGTATGGTTGCTCATGCCTCCCTCAAGGTTAGCCTGAATTCTTTTACAGGAATGGACTAACCGGAGCTATTTATTGTAGTGATGATGGATTTGGACATTTAGGGACTCTTATACAGCCTGTTTACAACTGCTGAATGTAAACTCTCATGTGTTGATTTTCCCCCAAAGAGTCATAGACATGCTTAGCCATGGCAGAACATTATATGTGCTTTGCTACTGTTATTCTCAGAACACCATGCTGATGGAGCTCTATTAGCTCTGGACAGCTTATATAATACTGATTTAAGTACCTTAACATTACTTAAGGTAGAAATCCCCAACAGACCAACACTACTGAATGATAAAATGTGTCACAGCAAGATTTAATATAAATTTTTTTAATGGTTCAAACAGGGTGGTTTCTGTGCTTTCTTCCATATAAACTCATGAAAGTCAGATCCTGAAGTTCATTGGAGACGGAGTACTATGTGCCTTTTAGTAGTTGTCTAGATGGGATTTCCCACCGTTTATTACTTATGGCATAAAATCAAGAATTGCAGCAAAATTCTCAGAGTTCATGCTGGTTTTAAACATATATTTAAATTTTAAATATGTACCCATGACGGATGGAAGGGAAAACAGTTTTCAAAATACGATGAGAAGTAAGATTTTTAGTAAGACGTACTCACTTAAATTTTTTTTCTGAGAAAACCGTGATATTTAGCTGTGCAAAACCAAGACCCAATTCCTTCAACCTGTTCCCAATGTATTATACAAAGGCAAATCAAAAGCCTTCCCTTTGTTTGTGCAAGTAGCACAGTGTGCAAGTAGCATTGCTATTGACTAGAAAATAGAATAAACAGGAAGAACTGTGTTAAAAGAAAACATCTACCTTCATTAAGCTAGTTAGCAGAGAAACAAAGTATCTCAAATTTGGTAAAACCTTTGAGCTAAATTTCATAGTTAGCACTGCCAGCTATGAATTTTTTAAAACCTCATACAAAATGAGAGTTAGTGTGTGCAAATATTTGTATGTACTTGATCTCAGATGATCAAACTTATTTAGTAAATGCTTAATTTGGGACTCAAATAATTTGTGAGTGTGTGTGTTACCAGAAAGAGAGTTTGATCTCAACAGTAGGCAAGGCGGTGAATCTGTGCATGTTTGTGGAAGTGAACTTTTACTGTAATTGACTCATCTTTCATAGACTCCATTATTTTTTCTGGTTGAGTGATCATTTTAGTGAGACAGACTATTTGATCTGTTTTAACATTTCATATGTTTCAAAGGTAATCTAGGGGATGAAGAATTTATATTGCTTTATTAAAATTTCTGCATTTGTGAGAATGTTTTTGTAGTTACAGAATATTACAGGTGACTATGGTTTGAATAGCATAATAATGTCTGCTGGTGTTGATGATTGTTAATCAAGTGCAACTATGCTGTAATTCAGCGTGGGTCAATCAAGCTGTTGTATGTGTAAGTGAAAGAAAGTGATCAACAATAAGGAAAAAGAGGCCTCTAGGTCTCCGCAGATTTTTATATTTAAGGCATGTTAGTCAATACAATTAATAGAAAATTAAAAGTAAGAATTTGGTGACTAGTTAATTAAATGTGGGATGTGGACAGTGTTGCAGCTGTAAACGAGGCAGCAACAGTTGCATACATGAGCCTGCAGAGTTATGGTGAGAAAGGTACAAATGGAAAGATCTGGGGACTACTTGAGGCCAGTCCAGTTATGAAATGGAGCAGGGGCACCTGTGACTGTTCACCAGAATTCATGGCCATCACTATTGCCTATTCAAAATTATTCTCAACAACTTTGTTCCAGCAAAGGGACCTTATATCCATTTAGTGCTTTTTTTCCATACCTCTGATGACTCCCATAAGGTAACTGTATTGTCTCGCTCCTGAGATCAAGCAGACTGTCCAAGGTCCACTTCTGTAAAAACTTTGTGTGAGTACCAATGGTGTTAGCACAGATTTATTTTACTGCTTTGATGAGGATTTGTAATGTTTGTTTCTGTTTCTGCAGTGACCAGATAGGATAAAGTAAACAGAAAGCAGTTGGGAAAAATCCACAAAATACATGCAAGTGCAGTAATCAGAGTAGGTTGCTTTTAAGCTTCAGTATAGAAACTTTCATCTTAAACCCTTGAAAAGCAGTTCATTAGGTTCATTGCTTATCCCAAATGATATTAAATATGGTATTAAATTAGGTTAAAACAAACACAGCTGCTGTTTCTATACCCTGTTTTATTAAAAAACTGCAGTATTGGTCAGCCTTTGAAGGCCATATGGTCCTTCCAAAGACTTTGTGACCCCTACTTCTGCCAAAACAACACTGAAGATAATATGCAAAGACTTTGTCATTTGAAAACTCATTTCAAAGAAATGAGGCCCGTGAGGTATTTGGTTAGGGATATTATGTGGAGACTTAAGAGTAATTATTTATTTAATTTTTTGTGAAAGCTAGTCAACTTGATCGGAAAACTGTATATATAAAGAGGGTGATTTATCAGATATATTACTCTTGATACATAGGATCTATAGAATGGCTGTCACTGTACAGTAAAGATTAGAAGGCTGGTAAATAAATAATAAAAATGAAGCACTGTTCCATGATAACAATTTTATGTTATGTTTTTGCATACAAGGTTTTAATGAAAAATTGCTAACTTGACATATTACATTTAAAAGTTAATGTGTAAGATTATTTATACAGTTGCTTTATGCAATATCAAATGTAATATTGACCCAATGGTATCTGAGTAGCTGTTTTGAAGCAAAAGTAGCAGAAAATGCTCTTTATAGCACTGTCTGGTGTTTGTTGGTTTGCACTTTGTTGTCTTGTGAAATGAGGTGACAGAAATGAATTTAGTCATATGAAATTATCCCTAACTCAGATGTTAGGGTTGAGATGTAATTTTCTTTTTGGCATGGTATTACCTCTAAATGTCTAAGTTAACAGTTTTACATATTAAATTTGTGATAGTAACTTACCTCTTTCCTTTAACAAGGATGTAAATATTTTTTAATCTCACAATCATAGTGATTGTGATTTATTAATGAACTTCTGCTTCTGAAATTTTGAATGGCCTTTAACCATTAATATTTAATGTAGAATCCAAAACAAAATAATATTTTCACAAGCAAGAGACCTACTCCTTTGGAAGCAGTACCTGGTGTGATGTGATGTATTGTAAAAACTTCTAATCTGCCCAGTGGCAAGATGTTACAACGGCAGCTAAAGGACTGCTTCTGTGCAAGGCTTCTTTAGGTTTTGGGAGGGCAGGGGGCATTTCCACCTAAGTAGAGGAAAGAATTCTTCTTTTCTGCCTCAAATGGAGAAAATTTGATAACCTTAGTTATTTAATTGCTACTTAATGGTGAGGGGCAGTCAAGGACTATGTGGGCTTGACCAACCTACTGTCCAATTTTGAGCCTGGTGAAGGTCTCAGGGAGTGCAATAAGAATGGCTTTTACATGAAGTAATGTTGGTGTGTAGTCTGTCTCAGTCTGTCAGACTGCCTTGTAACTTGTACATGGCACATGAAAGAGAGAACAGTGAGTAATGACTGCAGAGCAGAAGATGGATATAAAACACTGGAATGTCCTTGGTCACCCTCTGGGGAATGCTATTCAGTACTTACGAGTCACTGTGAACCTTCGTTTGTGTGCTGTTCAATGCCTTAGGAGAACTTGTTTTAAAAGGAAAAAATCATACAAATAAATAAATATTCACTTTTCTTTTACTCTGGTAGTTATTTAAAAAAAACAGAGCAAACAAAACTAAATGTGTAACAGGGAGAAACCAGTCATATCAGTTTCCTAGTGTGTGGTTGAGCTTTGTAAAAGATTGCTTTGTCTCTCTCCAAGGAAGCAGTGAGAGATTCTGTTTTTGTGTCTAGTTTAATGTTGACTCCACACAAAGCTATCGTATTTTCTTTCCTCTCTTTTAAAAAGGTTAGCCTTCTTCCAAAATAATGCGGGCTTACCCAGCAGTGTAAGTCAGCTCTGCTGCAAGCATAGCTTTAGGAAATTATGAAAATTTGAAGATGATCTAAATACTGCAGGGGTTTTTTTTTCCCCCTCTTTCTACAAGAAAGGACAGCCATATGGTTGGTTTCAACAGAGATCTGTTCATATGGTTCCAGTTCCTTTTTTTTTATCCTTTCCTGTCTATTTCCAGTGCCGCAAGGAGGTGTGCATATTTCCTAAAACGATTGGTATTTCTGAAAGCCTTCTGCAGGCATAACATTTAATGGAAGATCCCTGCAGCAGCCAATTAGTTGGCAACTAAAAGTATGGCCAGTTCTAGTGCCTTGAATGTTTTTGTTCTAATTTATTGGAATAGAAATCATGAGCTGTAGCAGATATCAAGTCAAAAATCAGCCTTCTCTGAAGTTTTTCTGATCCAATTCCTGACAGTTGGACATAAACACATATTAATGGGGTTTTCTTTTCCAGCTAAATATGGCTTGCAGAAAACTTTTGACTGAGACAGGTAAAAATGCTATTGATATTTGTTTGAAGTTGATATTTCTTGCGCTCTTGATTTATTCATTGAAGATTCAAATTAAATGTAGCAATTTCATCAGCAGGTTTCAACTCAAAATAACAAGGAGTATGTAGAAGGAAAGACAGGACATATGACTGTACTTTTAATTAACTGAAAGTCTGTAGTTTTCCTGTTTTTCTACCATATAGCAAATAGACAAGGGCTAATTCATATATTGAATAAAGATTAGATTTAACAAATCTTTTGGCATGTGGAAAATAATGGAAGTAAAATGCCCAACACCCTCCTAATTATTTAATACAATATGATCAAACTCTGAATTAATACTTGCATCCTTAATTCTTTTTTCTTTGGTCTCAGCTTTCTATTTTCCAACCATTGCTTTCCAGTGAGGAAACTTCTGTCAGCTTACTAGATTTTCAAGTTGAGAAGGAATGCAATTTTACAGTTAAAAGTTGAACAATTGAAAGTTGAATATTTAACAGATGTAATCCTGAGAGGGAAATCACTTCTTTGTATTAAATAAAACAAACATTTATTTCTTCTAGTATAATTGCTTGTTTATAGTTTCTTCACAGTGATGGTTTTGTAAGTGTCTTAAGAGAATTCAGTAAAATGAACCGTTTTGTTTCAATGAAAACACTTAAGCAGAAAATCCTTGACTATTGCCTAGAGTGCAGTATAAATATATTCAACAGTCCATAGTGCTTCAAATTGCTGTTTTCCTATAAAAGAAGACCCTGTAGCAGATCTGCTGTATCCCTGTATGTTTGTTTTCATAATTTATTTAAGGTTCATTAATGGCTGAGTTTGTGATCCAGTACAGAAACCCATTTTGTTCTGTTCCTTCCTGTGTTGCAAAAAGTTATTCCAGGATTTTCTGTCATTACCCCACCCACCCACATTGTAGTGAAGTCATAGTGGATAGACAGAAAGCAAAAGCTGACCTGTCCAGAATGGGAGATGAAAGGAAGTACTTTACACTCAGACATGGAAGCCAGTTGCAGCAGCAGCAGCATTAATTTTTTTTCAGAATGCTTCAGGGGGAAAAAAGATTAATCTGAATAATCAAGTATGCTAAAAAGTAAAAACAAAAAGTTTAAGGAGTCTTAAATAAATGTGACTGAGACTACAACACACTTTTAGTACATTTTCATCCTGGAAGATCTCTAAGGACAGTTGAATAACATATCTGTGTTATCTTTAAACATAGCCGGTACAGATGACCCTGAGGCCATGCCTTGAAAATTGCAATCCTTTATAAAAATACCATTGCTAGAATTAAATATACTGCCAGTATTTTATTTCTCCATACTGCAGCATAAGACCAGAAGACAAGAAAGTAAGTTTTAAGAAATGTTTGATGCTACTGTTCTGTAACCTCAATCTTCTTCTCCTTCTCTTTGCTTATAGAATGTGTGTGCTTTGCTAACACACCTTTTCTGAAACACAAAAGCAAATCATATTTTTCCGGGCAAAACTGATGTGTGAACAGTGAGAAAAAAACAATTATGATTTTCGTAATCCTCTTTTTTTTTGTCTGACAGTACTGGTTACTGTAAAAGCTGGATAGCTGGTGGATCAAAAAGAAAAATAAGCAAAAATAGAAACAAGACTGTTGGTTTTGACAGCATGTTTTTGTAAACAAGTGACCTAAATTGAAGCAGAAATTCTAATGGGAAAAAGAAAGAGAACCTAAAGACTTAAAATACAGCACAGAACAGAGTCCCCACCAGATGGTATTTTTAATAAATTTATCAAGCAGATATAAAAGATGATAATGAACATTCAAAATAGGGAGATAGGGAGTGGCAAACCCCCTAGAGAAAAGGAACAGTATGGCACATTCTGCACACTTCAGTTAGTTAGAGTCACTTTCTAATTAGCTGTTATAGGGAAGATCACAGAATTATGTTTAAAAAACACCAAGACAGTTTTTGTGCAGTTGTTAAGGACTAATTAACAGTCCTTAACTAATCAGGGTACCATCTTCTTAGGAGGTCATGGATTAGTGCAGAAATCTAAATGTGAGAATGAGCAGGATGATGCTCACAGGTCATGCAGGCAAAATATTGGGTAAACTGAGCTGTACTGCATTCAATTAATCCCTTACATAGCTCAGAGTGTGTCTGGAATATGCCATGGAGCCTCAACATGAGCACTAATTTTGACACATCCTCTTCTACTCCTGTTCATTTTTACCAAGATTTCAATAACTTTCTCTTCCTAAAAAAAACAAACACCAAAAAACAAAAAGTAACAACAACAACAAACAAACAAACAAACAAACACCCAAAAAAACAAGCTCTACGAAAATTATGCTTTAAAGCCTATATAAAATCAATACACAAATAAGCTTTCTTACTCCCAGAGAGGAGAGGAAGAAAAGGTAGTCAAGGTAAACTTTATTTTGATACCAGTACTCTAAGTTTGCATTGCTAGCCTTTGCTTTGTTCAGATTGTTCCCAGTGAAGTACTTCTAATGTCTAACACCTGCTCCCCCATCAGAATCTGGGAATTGTTGAGTGCCTCTTTTCATTAGTAGGGGAATCAAGAGATTTCTAGAATAATAATGTGGTGGTTTCAGTAATTTTTTATGAGCAAACAGAGATGATAGTACATTTGATAGCACAGTAGATTTTTCAGAAATGGTTGCTTTTCCACTGCCTTGGATTATTACTTGGCAAACGAGCTTGCAGTTTTTTTCCCTGTGTTTTTTATGGTGTTTTGGTTGGTTAGTAGTTTTCCTAAGATTATGCTCCTTCCCCCAGTAGCACACTTAAATCACAGAATCCTAGGTCTTTGTGGAAAATTATATCTTTTTTTGCATGCTGAAGACTTGTACAGTTAGCTCTGAAATTTCTCATAGCTATGTTTCAGCCATTTTCAGATGTTGTAGTATTTTAAATACATCTTTTACATACAACTATTAAAAGTATGTAATTATCAGTGTACATTGTGCTTAAAATGGTGCAGATTGATTTTCCTTTATCAGAGGCTGACACATAAAATCTCAGCTTTTTTTAATACAGCCCATGCTGAAAGAATTTTTGTTATCATCTAGATAAACAATCAGTGCTTCTAAGATTTTCAAAGAAACGCCTCAAAGGCTCACCAGGAAACTCTGATTTTGTCATGTTCAAAGAGCATAATTTTTCAGCCTTGTTAATATTATTTTTTTTACCTAAAGAGGAAATAGAGTTTGAGAGGTTGGAGAAGTTGAGGAGGTTAGCTAGAAACTGAGCTTTTTAGGAAAGTGCTGGACCTGACTGGGACATCTTAAATAAGATTTAATAAGTTTTTTGTGTTTATCTGTTATCTTGCTGGAAAGTGACATTCAAAAGGCTTGAGATTCCTTCTGAATTGTAAACAGAAAGGAAGCGTCATACTTAATTAAATGCTAACAAAGGAAAAGAATAGGAAATTCCAAAAACAAGTGTTGAAACACTTGTAAAACAGTGCTGTAAAAATACTCTACGCACAGGAAAATTCACCTCCTGTTTAAAATCTGCTCCCAGAGGATCAGTGCTTTAGATGATCTCCCAGTTATTTCTCTGTTTTTATTTCTTTGTTCTTTTGGGGGCAGAGGGGAAGTTTCATCACGAAAGCATTTCTAGAGCTTTTCTGGATGGGACATTTTTTCCCAATTGTATTAAAAGAGTGCTTTCATATCACCAAGACTGAAATCCATCTGTTAATTTACCAAGCTATTCTGGGATCAATGCTATAAAAATTATCTGTACCACTTGTTCATAGTTCGTGTTATATGGTATCTGAACACTTCTCTGACTGTATGTCTGTCATTTTGTGTTTTTAATTCACAGTTCCCACTGAAAATGTTGCAACAATTGCAGACTGTGCCAGTGTGATTGAGGGTGTAAGTCGCAGTCGCAATGCCTTACTGAATGGAGACACAAAAAACTATGATTGGGATTCGGGATACACGTGCCACCAGCTTGGGAGCGGAGCTATTGTAGTACAGCTAGCACAGCCCTACATGATTGGATCAATACGGTAAGAGGATTTAGTTTTCTCTAAATTAGGGGCCACAGTGAAACTTGTACTGAGCAGTTATTTTCTTTAGAATAGATGACATTTGGAAATGACCTTAATTAGGGGCCTAGTTTAGTCTTTTGGCTTCTTTCTTCAGTATAATAGGCATGTTAAAAATTAAATGTGTGAATTATATGTCGAGATATAGCAGTGCAATTCCAGAAAATATTACATTTCAGAAGCATAATAATAGTAACAGTCAAATTATAAGATTAAAGTTATATATTTATTTTAAAATAGAATTTAATTGCAGTCACTTATGGTTAAGTAGGTGCAGTTACTCTTATCCACTTCATTCTGAAAACAATTTTATTGAAGAAAATCATCATCTTGAGTCAGCCAGGCTTCCTTTTCACTATACAATTAGTGCTAGTTCTTACTTAAGCATGGAGGGTGTAATAAAGGTACAACAACCTGAGTATTGCTTTATAGTGCTGGATTAATGAATGTGTTTAAATTTGGATTGACGTTCTTTGGGCCATTTCTACCGTGAATGTCTGTATATATATGATGGTCAAAGTTTTGGCTGATGTGGAGACTTAGAAAATAGATTGGAGAGCAGGATTTTTCACAGGTGAAGACAAAAATATTCTTGCCAAATTCAGAATCTCTGACTATAAATGTTTGGGGTTTTTGTTTTATAAAATAAAGCATGCAAAACCTCCTCTTAATGGCATCACGGTCTTTGTAAATTCAGACTGCGTAGTCAGGGACTTAATTTGTATGCTCTGTGACAGTGAAATAAATAGAAAGATTTCTGAAGTTCAGAGTACCAGTGATCAAAGGCTGAAACCCCAGATGAGTACTGGCTTGCAACAGAGACCATGTACATAGATACATGTTTCTAGGAGCTCAGTGACATCCCCCTGTTAGAGTTGCCTCTTCAAACTGATGAGCCAAGTGTGACTTGAGAGCTCTTTTATAACTGACAGTTTCTGTTTTCTGTGGTTTTGGTTTTGGTTTTTGCCTGTGGCATTGTTATGATGGTTGTGAAACTTTGAAGGTAGTTTGAAATCAGACATCCAGGCAAATCCCTAACCTAACAAAAGTGGTGTTTTGTCTGTATGCAAGCTATAGGTGTTTCCATAATGCAAGTCCAGCATTGTCTTCGTTGTGTGAAACAAGTTGAGTAAGTGTAGTCGGCAGCTTTCCACACTCATTTGAATGTGGTGTTTTTAATGTTCAGTTAAGTATTGCATCTCAAGCAGAAATCCAAGAAAATGCAGTACTCAGATTTCTTAAAACAGATAAATGAAAATGTAATTCCATCATTTTCATGACACTTGAAACTTAAATAGCAGTTAAGGCTTTGGCCACATGAAAGAGTAAGAGAAGAATATACTGCCTAAAATGCATGGTTTCTCAGTTCATCATCTCTGTCTTCCTATCTTACTGTTTTCTGTTATCTTTCCACTGATGAATCATACCATCTTTTCTAGTTAGTGAAAAAAAACTGATTTTCCTGTAGTAAATTTCAGAAGATTTTAATAAGTCTCTTTATTAAATAGTGTGTTAGGTGAACTAAACTTTTGGCTGCCGAGAAATGACTATTTTATAATCAACAAGTGTGTAGAGCAAATTAAAAAAAAATAACCCAAACATTACATAATTGAAAGCTAATGGGCATTTAGTGATTTATGTGGCACTGCATTGTACCACTCCAGATTCAGAATCTCATCTTTCTTTGTCAGTTTTCCTCCATGTAGAGTACAAACAAGATTAATAGCTTACTGTACAAAAACAACAACAATAAACATCATCTGGGGTATCTTCTGACAGAGGAGACTACATGCATTGCCTAGAGACAGAAGTGCTAGCATTACATCATTTTTTCCTCTTTTGTTCTTGACTAGAAGAACAAGTGCTTTGAGTTGCAGCCATGTCTGTTGCAGATCATAGGCAGCCAAGGGGAAGGTGTCCCTTTGAGTGGGGAACTGAAGTTTTGCTATGTGGCATCTACAGCCTTGGCAAGGGTCTAGAATGTGTTCTATATTGTGCAGTGCCAAAGATGACAACGGTGACAGTGGTCTCTTTGTTTAGCATCAGGAGCTCTATGATTGCTACAGAAATCAAATTATGTGTAAACATAGTTTAGAGCAAAAAGTATTTCATCTTAATGAAAGCAAGAGAATTTTTTGTTAACAGAATGTCTGCCTACAACTGATGGAACTGTATTCACTGCCTGTTTTCCTACTGTTTCCTTGTTTGAAAACTGCCTTGATCTCATGTTCCCATCTGATAGAAAAAAATTCTAGGAGCATTTGCTTTAGGCTGGCAGTACACCATGACAGCAGACTGATATGAATTCTGCTACCCTGAGAAACTGAGTCATTGTACCCATGGGTTTGGATTTTAAGTGAATAATTAGAAATTAAAGTATGTATCTTTTTAGTTCAGAAACACAAATGTGGCATTGAATATATTTATTTCAGAGAGGGTAAATATATAAACCTTTGGAAAAAGGTAGTAGCTGCTTTTAGTCTGTAGAAATCAGAATACCACTGGAGAGAGCCTGCAAGACATAATACGTTACCATGGCAACTAAATTCTGAGTATGAAAAAACCAGAACTAGTGGTGCTCAAATATGCATTAAAAATGCAGGGAGTTTAATGTTTCAGGAGTATATTTTCTATGCAGGCTCTCTGCCAAAGTCATCCCACTGTCCAAGAATCTTAGCACCCTTCAGGTTGGAAGGGACTTGAGGAAGAAGGCATCTAGCCTTTGCTTCTCAAAGAAGAGTCAGCTGTGAAAAAAGACCATCCTATTTAAGGCCATATTCACTCAGGTCTTGAAATCTTCCAAAGAAGGAAATTCCACAACTTCTATGGGTAGCCTCAGGTATTGACAAGTGCTGTTAGGTTCCTCCCCAATCCCAAGCCTTCTTAGGATGAACAAACCAATTTTCCCAGTCTCTTGCACAGTGTGTGTGCTTCAACCTCATGACCATTTTGATGGTTCTCTGCTAGAATTGCTCAGATGTATCCACACTGTAGATGGATCCAAAATGGGATTCAGTATGCCAGGTATGATCTAACAAGTGTCAAGTACAGAACAAAAATCTCTTTCCATAGTTTTACTGGCTTAGTTCCTGTTGCTACAGCTCCGTATATTTCTAGCGTTCCTTGCTGAAAAGGCACACAGGCAACTAATGGCATCTTCTTTTCCATTTGACTCAGGAATTCTATGGGAGACCATTTTGAAACTTTGTTCGTGTTGAATATTTCTTCATGTATTTGTATATAAATTTGGAGCTCTTGAATTTCACATCAAAATTTACTCAGAAATTTAGAAACAGGTCCAATGAGTCAGTGCTCAATAATATTTTCTAATAGAGAACACATGGAAAACATGAAAATTTCAACCCATCCCTTTCAACCCAAACTATTATGTGATTCTATGATTTTTTTAAAATAATTGTTACTTAATATTGTCTTTTAGATTATGATTTTTTAAAAAAAAGTTATTTTAGAGGTTTATTCTTTTATTAATACTCAGAACAACTTACAAGATACTTGGAACAGAACAAAGTGTTCATTTAGGTTTTTTCCACAGTTGCCTGTCTGAACACTAAGTAATCTGCTTTTCTTCTCTGAAAAGGCCCTTATCAATGACAGAAAAACTATTTAGTCAGGAAGAGAAATACAGCAATTGGCGTGTACAACATAGTAAACATAATATAATTTTTAAATGGCTAAAACTTGAATATTGCAGCAACTGCCATATCACAATAACTTTCTGTCGAACTCTCCCTCAATTTACCTGGATAAGAAATATAATACTATTATGCTACAGTCTTTGGCTGATTTTTGCTATGAGTTAAAAAAAAATTTTAAAAGGGGGGATTTTTTATAGTGTATGTGGTAGAGATGGAATTCTATACAATAGTGATTTTCATGTTAGAATAAATAGAAATATTTTTTGTCTTTAGAAGTACATTAACCACTTATCCAACTTTAGTGTTTTTGAAGACTTCATTGCTAATATGAACATTGTATTTTTTCATATTCAGAGTAATTCTTAAATTAAGAAACAACATCAATGAACTTGAATGTGTTTTGTTTTCTTATACCATCATCATATACATCTCTTATGCTTTGTAATTTTCCATACCACTTCTGCTTATGAAACTTTTCTTTCTTTGCTGATCATTTTCTGTGCTTGCCTGACTGGAGAGTAAAATCATTACACAGAATGAATGAGCATAGGAACACTTAGCAAATACGCAGAAATTTTGTCTTCTTTTTAGGATCTTTGTAGGAAGAAAGACTGGTTTCTTGCAGGATAACTACTGAAATATTAAGATCTGCAGAAAACTGAAGGGGTTTCTAGACAACCAGAGGCAAAAATGCTACAACAATTGTCTAAAATGTCCTCCTTTCATGTGGTTTTGAGGTTTTTTTTTCTTCTTCTTTCAAGATGTGTCGCTACCTCGTGTTTTAATTTCTGTCTTTTGGGTTTCTACAAGTATGCAAGTGGTTTATGAACACAGTACTGTCAAATATTTATCTGGGTGTTATGTCTACTATCTTACAGAACTCAGGAAGCAGGTGTCATCCTGTCAGGTGCACAACTAATACTGTTTGGTATTCTGCTAACACCTGGAGTATATGTAGTTATAGAGCAGTCTGAACTAAACAGTGACAATCGTTTTTACAGAAATCTAAGAATAAAATGCAAGCAGAGGCAGCACAAAATGTTTTTAGAAACGCAGAGCATCCAATCACAGGGCAACGCATGATATTTAGAGACATAATGTTTAAGAAAGTACTGCAGTACCTTTTTTCTTTTAACAGGTAGCTAGCATACTCATTTCCCTGTGCTTGTTATGTGAAGTTTTATTTATATTTTAAAAGCTTTTATTTTATAAAGTGAGGCATTGGCAACAGGTGATGTAAATAGCAATGTCATATTAAATGATTCACAAGCTTAGAGTCTAGATACACAAAGAAGAAATATGTTTAAATCTCACAGTCTTGCAGGGTGTAAGTTGGATAAATCTTCACTCAATTTTTCCTTCTCAATCCTGAGGGCAAGATACACTAATGAGCTAATTTAGCTTTTTATTTCAATATGGTGTATCCTAAGACCATGGGCAATTTTTCTATAAACAGATGCATTTCCAATGGGTATAGTTCTGACTTTTTAAGTGGAATATTCTCCTTCCTGTCATTTAAAATTCATCTTAGCAAAACATAGCTTCTCTAGAAAAGCTTAGCCTGGTAATTTGCCTGTAATGTGTTGCAAAGAATTTTGTGCCTGGCATAAAAAGTGGCCTTTATGCTCAGTGTGCACTGGTGAATAATCAAGTTGTCACCTGAAAGTTTTTCACTGCTTATCCAGAAAGGCATTTCAAGCAGAGTAAATTCCAAATAAGTTCTATTGTCAGTTTCCCTCCCCAGTCTCTCCTAAAAAAGCTTGTGGAGAAGAAATACCTTTTTATTTTCCTTCAGAAGTACCAAAGAAACAAAAATCTACATTTAGCATTCACGCAAAGTCACTTTGGGAAAGATGCTGCCAACTTAATTCACTCATTGTTTGGTTTGTAATAGTTCTAAGCCATATGACTTTTTAAACCTATTTAACAAGATTTGGTTGTTTTGGTAGAGAGCAATTATATATTTTTGAAAGCAACACATATGTCCTGTTAGCCTTTTGCTTTAAAACCAGGCCAGTTTTGTTTTAATTACAGTATTGTTAGTTAAAATTACAGTCACCAGTGTGCTTCAGATATTCAAACTCTTGATCATAGCTTTGAAAACATGGATCAAGGAAACAGCACTGAGTCCCCATGATAAAAAGGATTCTATTAAAAAGCATAATTAGCTACATTTTAATAGTCTTTTTGAAAGAAAATAAATTCATGAATGTTTTTGATTTTTCCTCTCTTTATCATTTAGAAGACTTGGTTTAAATATAAATGTTAAATCAATTCAGGACCTGTTGATTAGTAGTAGTTACCAAAATGCACTTCATCCAGTGTCTTCAGTATTTGGAGACCTTGGAGCTGTGGAAAAGCAGAACGGAGACGATCTGATGAAGGAGAGGGGTTGAAGTTGGGTGGTTGTGTTTTGGGGTGTGGGATTCTTTTTTTGCATCTGTCATGATGCCACAGGCAGCTGTTTTAGTTTTTTTCTAAGTCAACTCTGAATTTTTTAATTTGCAAATAGTATTAATATGTGCTAAGAAGCTTGTGTTAAAAGTGTTAGGTTTTAGCTTCTTGAAGCTACTTTTGACAGCATATTATTTCTGATAATATTAATGAGCTAGATTCAGTATCTGGGGAATTTGTTTTGAATTTGCTTGTCCACTAGACCTAATTCCACTTTCAGTGCTGGGATATCAAAAGCTGAAAAGAAAGGGCTGAACTACGTATTTTCCCTCTGTACTTGGCATTGGGAGGCTGCACCTGGAGTACTCTGTCCAGTTCTGGTCCAAATATCTCTTACAACAAGGAGATAATGCCCATATAAAGAAAAGAAAAGAAGATACATTTGCCAGATGTGGGTTTTCATACTTAAGCTAAATAACATCCCGGATGCTTTAGGTCTTCCTCTCTGTAAGACAAGTATGAAAATTGAAGGCTATTCAATGTCACTTAGTGCCCTTCCTGAAGGGGTACATGTTTGTTAGACCTCTACTGTCTTCCGTTTTCTTCTGCCTTTTTAGCAGTTTGTTTAACAATTTGTTGCCTCTTTTTCTGATGAGCCAGGACTGGGAATTCCCATTTTCTTACGTTCTTTCTTTTAATGTTTTTCTGATATGTTTACCAAAACTAAGAAAATACAGTTATGAAGGCAGCATAATCCTTTTAATGACCTTAATTGTTTTTTTTCTATCCCCTACTAAACTGACCTTTTAAAACAGATCTTTGTTTCATGTTTAAAGCAGGCAATACCACATGCCAAATAAATTAGAAGTAATTGGATGAATGTAATAGATTAATGTTTGTAAGTTGGCTATTATAAGCCTGTAAGTCTATTACTAGCCTTAGGATAATAAGAATTGAGACACCGTAGTTTGAGATGGCAAAAACAATCAAGACTTTGTTGAGTGTTAGAGGTACATTCCAAAAGAAACAGTTACATTTAGAAAGGATTAAATGGAGAAAATAAAGGGCTGGAAAACTTAAGAAGCTTGGTCTGATGCTTATTTTACTTATCACTCAACAACTTCTTCATACTTAGGTTGCTACTTTGGGACTGTGATGATCGGAGCTACAGCTACTATATTGAGGTATCAACGAATCAGCAACAGTGGACCATGGTGGTGGATCGCACAAAAATTTCCTGCAAGTGAGTTTAGTTTTTTCCATTTATTTGCACAAATTAAGAATTGGAAACTGTTTATTTGGGGTGGTTTTTGTTCAGTACTTACATAAGTTACTGTGAAAAGAAAGATCATTGCATAACCTGTTGATTAATGCAACTTCAGGGGGTAACAGCTTCTAGTGTAGCTGAACATCTAGACTTCCAGACCAGAATCAACTTCATAAGAACCACATCAGAACCACATTAGATCTTCAGACAATCAGCTGGATTGTTCATTCTTAGAAAATGTCTGCCTACCATACCCTTGGTTTTGTGATCACTAGAAGTGAAACTGTTTTGCTGGAGGTCATATGTTCAGGGTGACCCCTGATGTCAAACGGCCCTGCCTTGAGGAAATTGGTAGGAGAGGGAAGAGAGCATACTTGGTAAAGGATTTTGTTAAGCAAATGTATTTCTCCCTTATTGAAGAGCATAAATGTGTTGTATGACATCTGAAGGGAGTGGGGAGAGTGAGGGTAGGGACCAAACCATAACAGACCAAACAGTTGCGAAAGCTTGACCCGTCTCTGTTCAAAAGTAGAGTACCTGACTTATGCACTGATCACTCTGCTTTTGTAAAGGACACTTCCAGAAAAAAAATGTGTTCCTTAAACAGATAAAGAAGAGAGAAAAACTGTTTCATTTGAATACTTAAATCAGGGGAAATCAGGCATGAATATTCTACACGTGTATACTCTCCACTGGTTTTTCTGCAATTTCTGCTGATGAAACCCATGGAGTATGGAAGCATAATTTAGTGTTGATAGCCTTAAACCATGTGATGATGGTTCTAATGCCTAGCAAAGAATGACCTAGATACTGGTCATGTGACTAGGACGACAGTCTGCAAATTGATATATTACATATCGAAAAGCCAGGTATGCTCAACATTCAGTGAATGTTGAGAGGATATGATTTCCTGGTTAAGCCTCAGGGAAGCTCAGAATTATAAAAATCTGATGTCTTTCCTGTTCCCTGAGTCCGTCTTCCGTAAGATATGCTTTCTTTCTTCAGACAAAATTGAAGTCATCAGCTCATATGGGGTCAGTCCCCACCCATCTTGTATTTGTGCCAACCTAAACAAAATGGATTTTACAAATTCAGAGATGTATCTCAGTTTGTCACATCAAGCGAGGCAGTTATTCAGTCCTTTGTAGCAGCACTGCTGACACACATTTTTCTAAAGTTTATCATTCATCTCTTAACAAACAGTGCAACTCAAATGCTTTACAATGCATTCTAGACATGCTGGTAAAGGAGAACTTGACACGTCCTTTCAGTGCCTGAAAAGAACTGGGTATTGACGAGCAGAAAACCTGGGTTTCTGCCTGCAGGTCTGGAGAATGATTAAATCTTTGCTGCTTCTCAAAGACATCTCCACATAATAGATAAAACTCATCTTTTTGTCTGCCTCCAGCAGTGGGAGCACTAAAAGGCTGAAACCACAAAAGGGAGAGAAAGAGACACTCAAGAATCTTTGTGCACCTTTTCCTTTTGCATTTTGATATTAAAAGCCTATAACAGTCAAAAGGAGCACTTGCTTAAGTATGCACAGTGCAGGTGAAATTGCTCATCGACTGCTGAGTTCAAATGTCTTCTCACCATGTTCAAACCATGCTTTTTTGCTTTTTTTATTATTTTTAAAGCCTTAGCCCTTGGGCAACTAGAGATATATCCCTAAAGTAAAGATAGCTGCCTTCTTTGAGTATGCTTCAAAATCTTGATTCCAAACATCAGCATGCTGGAAGTTCTCAAAGCTATGGCTGCAGGGACTATTTTCATGTGGATTAGAGAACTGCATTTTGCCTAACTTCTTGCTCTGATAGATATGCAGTCAGCTGGCATAATGCCAGTCTTTAATCTTGAAGTCTACAGACAAAGAGTGTCCCAGCACTGTCTGTAAGTATCTGCTTTAAACAGATATAAAGACCTGGTCCTGAAGCTTCCAGAATTCACTGGCCATCAATTTTCAGGTGATTTCTTTGCATTTGATAGCACTTTTCCAGGTTCAATTTATATCTCTTGCCCTTTATGATCAGAAAAATAGAGTTTTAAAAATTTTGTTTACACTAAATATGTTTCATTTTATTTTCAGGTATGATTTCCAGAAACGCTGAAGTTACTTCAGCTCAAAAATTACTTTAATTGTAATGGCAGTTTGATAGCTAAGTATATGTATCACAAAAAATAAATATATACAATAATATCTGTAATATCAAGATCTTTTCTCTAGGACATATGTTAAATAAATATATAAAATGCTATATATCTGCCAAATGCTACAAATGTTAGGACTGGTCTGTAAAGGACAGAGCACTGTAATTACATACAGTCTGTAATTACATACAGAAGTGGAACGCTTATTTTTTACTGAAAAATAGTGAAACACAGTATGATCTAAAAAGCCATAGTGCTTAAAAGCAGTTGAATGTAGAATGGAAGAAACATCATTCAGTGACTCATGTACTGAATTAAAGCCCTCACTTGAAATTGTTGGGTTAGCTTTCAGTGTGGTGATGGAGACTTCTTAATGAAAAGGAAAAAATTGAACCAGTCACTGCCAGGAATATGTGAAGAACTAACTTTTTGGCTTAGTTTCTGTAATTAGAAAAAAAAAAAGCTCAAATTGAATACATGGGGGGATTGCCATGAAAACAAACAACTTCTTTTCACTTTATATAATTTAAACAGCAACAACAGAGAA
This sequence comes from Climacteris rufus, assembly GCA_013398175.1. Lineage (NCBI taxonomy): Eukaryota > Metazoa > Chordata > Aves > Passeriformes > Climacteridae > Climacteris > Climacteris rufus. Next base: position 1,381,797 of record VZRZ01008477.1, read on the forward strand.
GATAGAGTTGGGTTTTAACCAAAATTAACAGATACTACTAAAGTGGAGGTGGTACAGTTTTTCTGGTTTACTTTCATAGTGTAATGGTAAAGATATTTCTGTTGGATGCAAAGGCTTTATTTTTTTTCTCTCTGTCCTTCCTCTTAGCATTACATTGATATTTTTAATCTGCCTCTGAATGCCTTCTATTCAATTGATTCACAGATTCTCCAAGGAAAAGCAAGGATCAAACTGCAGCACTGTGCCTGGGTTTGTCTCACAATCAGGTTTAGGCAGACAGTTAAAGATTCCTGCATTTGTTACTTTTCCTTAACCAGACTAGAGCACATAGGGGTAGAAACAAAAGTACCCTCACCTCTTTGTTCTCTGTATGTTTTTGAATGCTGCACTCCTCCCTCACCTGGATGAAACAAAACAAATCTTTTGCTCATGTGGTCCAGTTTTGCAGCTATTTTTTTGTCTCAGCCAAATCCTAATTTTTTTTATGAGTACTGTGACATCCCAGACTGAAATGAACTAATTCTGTGTTGGTATAAAAATTGTCTTCACTTAGACTTGTGTCTTTGTTTAAGGAAAATGAGAATATGTCCTTCCATGGGACTGTGATTGTCTGCTTGACTGCAAGTACCTCTCAGAAGAACAGTCAACTAAGAAATCTTTTACATGTATTCATATCAGGCTAAAATACTAATTATTTCTAAAAATTATGCTCCCAATATACATCTGTTTCTCTTACAAATTCTGGAGATATGAGTGCAATATAAGTGGTTGATTAGGTCTTGAAATCCTGAGTTTACCCTTTCTGACATTAGTTCTGTGTTTAATATAGTGTAGTAGACTGCAGAAAAATAACTCACTCGCTTTCAGTGTAGGAAATGAAAGTGGATGGAGTTAAAACATGGGAGAATTTCACAGGAGCCCATGTTTGAAGACACAGAATACTTCAGTGAGAAAATTTGCATTACTCGTAATGTTCTCTATTTACCCGTCTTCAAAGATGTGTGGGTAAGAGTTGTTTCTGTGGAGAGGAGTTTTTTTCCTGTTCTATTTGCTGCCTGACTCTCTCTCTACCCATTCTTGCAGTGGAGTTACAAACTTTTGTGTAAGTCATTAACCTGCGCTCTTGCCAGTGTTCTGTGAGGTCTCCAAATAATTTTGTTCAGTCGCTGGCACAAAGAGTAGGATGAAACATAAGGGTACCAAACAAAGACCTTGACAGACACCTTTGATAATCAGGAAGTGGCAAAAAAAACTATGAGAAAGTGTAGCAGCCCAGAGCTTGCTGCCCGGGGCTGCTTGTGAGAACGTTTTCTTTCTCATGTAAGGTATGAAAAACAATAAGATAAAGCACCTGTTGTTTTCCAAGCTGTTGTGAGTCTGGGCATGATATGTTTTGAATTGGGTGGTGTAGAAGCCAGCCAACCATACTGGGGGGGTGGTTGGGTCCTAGAGAATCATCTACCTGGGCTCCTACCATATAAAATGGGAATAGGACAATAAACAGAGCTCGTTCGCTCTCTGCTCGCTACAGACCAAGCTGTGTGCTGTGTCTTTATTGCCACCATTGCAACAAGAAAGAAAATGAAATTATGTTTAAAGAGCATATATTGATTTTGGCAGACTACTGAAGCATGAATTTCCCCTTTAAACCATCAATGTGCTGCTTTGGGTTGTTTTAATGGCATTTTTAATGTAGTATTTTGTGTAAATTAATAATTCAGTGCTCAAAGCCAGGAAGTGACAGGCTACTCCTAACCTTCTCTTCTCCCAGTTTTCAAAGGCTGAAGACAAAAACTGGATGTCTGTTATCTTCACAGGCAAAGCTTGTGTACCTTCCCTAAGTGAGAGCCAATTAATGCATACTGGTTGTGTAATTGACAATTTTCAGATGCTCTGTGGAGGCTATTTTTTTTTTCTTTTCCACAATAAGCTGTTTTTCTCTACACAGTATGACAGTAATGAAAAACAGTCATGTTCCATTCTATTTTTAAAAACATTTATGGTAAGTGGACTTGAGCGTGTTAGTGTTGAACAATAGGGACTTGCACTTGTTAGGAGAATTTGCTGACAGAGTCTGAAAGTCAAATGAAAAACAGAAGATACTAAAGGCCAGTAGGAGAGCCAGACCTCAGAGTTAATGACCCTTCTGATAAAATAAACCCTGCAAAGACAAATACTAAAAAGGCTATCAGAATTCTCATCAACTCAGTATCATTCTTTAAAGTTCTCCTTTTTATTTGTTGTGACATGGATCTAATTCCTTGGCAGCAGGCATACCATATTCTATTTAATACTCTGATGGAATTTGGGAGACAGTGAATGTTGTTTATGGATGGACAGTTCTAAGGCAGTTCGTATCAACTGTCTGTATGGCTGGTTTGAGAATTTTTTTATTTTCTTGTGGTGGGCATTGCTTGATTTTCAGGACATTTAGAGCATACTGCATTTTATAAATGTGTAAAACTTCCAAACTTAATTGCATGTTTCCATTGATTACTGACTTTTTATTGTATAATAGCTATTTCAAAATCTATATTCTCAATTCACTTCCCCTCAAATTTTTTTTCTGTAGTTTATGTATAAATGCAATTCATGCTTTTACTTGAAACAACCTTTGGCATGTGGATATAAGATTCATGATCAAAATTTATTAACTGTCTTCTGATTGATTTTTTTTTCAAGAATAATTTTCAGCTTGAGATTTTTGCTCTTGTCCAGTGTTTCCTATTTCTATTCTATGACATACTATGTGCATTTCAAGTTTTCATTCACTGTTGTATTTTATTTGATAATAAATCACAGGTAAAGAACACCTAGAGTGAAGTAGGTCAGGCACTTAACAGTCCAAAACCACTTTTCAGATGTACAGAAAAGTGTTTTCCATGTTGTCTGGGGATTTCAAGTGAAAAAATACTCCCGCTCTAAACAATGATAGTGGCAAACTCAAGTTGGGATTTCTTTTCCTGGGTATAGTTTTGTGAAACCAGGTTAATATCTATCATGATACGATTATTTCTTCTGCTATAGAGGTAATATTTGAAGTATATTAATAGCTTTCCTTGTAACAGCATGTGGAATATTACATACTTACATTTGTAGTTTCTTATATTTAGCCACAAACATAGCAGTTTTTTATTCCTGTCCTCTTCTAATTCCTCCGCTTCACTGTATGATCCCTTTTCTTGCGTCAGTTTTCATTCATGCTTCTCCTTAACCACTTTCACAGAACTGTTTTCTTGCATAATAAAATGGCTTGAACATTTCTCAGCTCTCTTTCCAACTGCCTGTGTGCCTGCATCACTTTCTCTCTGTTGTTTCCCAGCAGTTCTGCATGCATCTATTGTCTTGTCATACCTTGAATGAGAAAACAACATTTTTCCTGATTTCTGGGTAGTCCTTAATTCTGTCTCATGCCTGAGCTCCCAAGCAGCAGGGTGGAACAGGATAAAAGGAACTGTTCTTGTACTTCTGATGTGAAACAGAGTATTTTGACCATACTTCATCCCATTTTACAAGAAGTTAATTTCACAGAAAAATTGTTCTTGTACCTCTTCTGTCAAACAGAGTATATTTCAACTATTGTTTATCCTATTTATTTCACATGAAGCAAATTTCACAGCAACTCTGTGAAATCCAGAAACTTGAATCTGAAATCCAGATGCCTGTTCCAGGGTTGCTGAACTCACTGTAGCAACATTCATACAATACAAAATTAAATATATTCAAGCAAGATGTCTGGGAAATATCTACACTGTTAAGCTCAATTTCAAGTCTCACTTCATGAAAATAAACGAAGAGTTCTCATTAGTCTGTTCATTATGCTGGTAATAATGCCTACTGGAACAAGTCAGACAGATATAAAGGGTCATTTTGTGTAATTATTGAGCTTTTAAGCCCTGCACGATGGAGGCATTGAAGTACAAATTTTTCCCTGTGTTTATATGCTCACATTTTGAAAGATTCTAATAAGGCAAAAGAAGAAAGACTCCAGCTTCACACTCCTGTCTTACTAAGCAAAAAGAATTAAGATTCCAGAGAGAGAAACTAGAGTTTCCATTTCAGAGCATTAGGAGCTTCTCAGCAGTGTAGAAACTCTGCATTTAACATTGCATTTGCTAGCTGTTATTTTAGGTGATTCTAGCTTGATTGAAGAAAGGTCTAGCTTCATTAAACATATGTTTAGGATCAGTTCAGGATCACAAGAAGATTTTCAAATTGTTAATTTGTCTTTTCTATTTTTCCACTTTTACCTTCAGTTCCTTTTGTTTGCTTTTCATCCACAAATATGTATGGATCTTTTCAACAAGCCTTGAACAGAGTAACAAGGAGTTGAAAACTGCAGTGTCTTAGTCTCCCTTGAATGTTTTTCCATGTACTCATTCATTGCAGCTCTGCATGTGCCATGTGCATCAAAGTTTTGCTTTGCTCTGTTTTGCCCTGCAGCTGGCATGTTCTTTGCTCCTCTTCATTCACATTACTGTGAGGAGAGTTGTGAAAACACCACAGTAACTCTGACATCAGTTTGGATGTTAGCTCAGTTCTGCCTCAGAGAAAATACCCAATAACACTTATAGTATCAATACCTGTTTCTTTTAGATGTTGGGTTTTCCCCCACGCCAGCAAAGACTTGAATATCTCTTTGGAAGCCAGTAAAAATTGTTAAGTTAAAGATAAAAATAGATGAATATATTGGTAATATCATCTAGAAAAATATCTAAGGAGAAGGGTAATTAAATATGTGTAAAATATCCACTGCATAGTCTTCTATTTAAATTTAAAAAGCAAACCAGTAATTTTCTTTAAAAAATTATTATCCTCTAGCAGTACATTGGATTGCCTTCATACTCATAAATTGTCTCTCTTGACAATTTCTGTGTCTGCATGCTTATGCCTACATGCAAGCAGGAACACCCACACATGCAATCTCTCAGCACCTATCTAAATATTGGTACAAAAAAAAGTTATCCAGATTATAGATGTCTCCTGTGAAACTGGCCCATTTATCTGCCTGAGATAAGAAAGGAATGCCTAATACTTGAACTGTTGTTTTGTGGCTATGTTTCTTTACTTTGAAATTAATTGTTGCTTAAGATAATAAACTAATGAATAAGAGATGCCCAAATGTTCATTATCTAGATCTTAAGTTGCTATTTTGCCTGTAGCCCTTTCTTACAGGCAAAATTAATAAATAATATAGCAACTGTTGACATTTCCATGTACAGTCAGAAAGCCAGTCAGATGTTAAAGTGTCAAATCTAGAGATTTTCCCTAATTAGGTTGTTGATATTCAGGTTCTAATTTCATCAAAACTCTGAAAAGTACACATTTACTGATCTTGGCCAAGAAAGGTATAGTCTTTAGGGTTACAAATATCCTGCACTAAGATTCATGCAGTGTTAAGCTGTTGATTTATTCACAGTAATGTTTTTACCAGGACAGATTATGACCATGAATCACAAAGTTGAAGAGTTATTGTATCTTTAGGTTTATCCTTTGAGAATTTCTGCACTATGTCGTATGTGGTCTACTTTTTTAGAATAATGCTTTGTCAGTTTGTTTCATCTGCTTAAAGGAATGTTGCTTCCATTTTGCTCTTTGCTTTTCTATTTCACTGAATTCCTACAGTAAGAATTTTTTACTTCTCAATATCAGTACAGAACATCATCATATTACCTTATTTCATTCCATTATATTTCTTCTATATCTGTAAACTATTTTTTCTTTCTTAATGCATTTCATATATTTCAACTACATATTTATAAAACCATTCTGCCTTTTTCCTGATACCTTGGTTACTGCTTAAACAAGTTTTGCCTGACTTTTTGTGCTCTTTCTTCCTGAGTAATTTCCTTTGTTTGTAAAATTGTATTTGTGAAATTTTTGTGTCTGTAAGTTTTTAAGGCACAGAGTTCCAAACTAAATACTAAAATTCAGTTTACTGGACACTGAGGGATTTTCATTTTTTTTCTGTTCAACAATAAAATAACAGAAGCGAAAGTTGTATTTGTTACTTTTGTCTGTCTTGGTTCACTTTATGCTCATGTCTAAAATTACTGCAGTCATGGGTTCGGGTTCAGGATTTTTGGTAGGTGAGTTTCTGTCTGAGGTCACAAAGCTTTCCTTTCTGACCTTGAGGTTAATAGATAATTCAGTGTGGTAGTAGAAAGGGTAACAGTTTTCCTCCCTTCCATTACCAAACCTCAGTGTGCTTGTATTGCTGTTGGGAGGAGGCACATGCTGATTTACTTTTTTCACTGTTTTATTCTTCTTAGAGGCTGTGGTTCAATTTACTGCATTCCTTGGAGGTTTGACATGTCAATTAGATGTTATCGACAGTAATAGAAGAGCGGTTGCTGTAAATGTGAAGTTTTTACGAGTGGGCCGTGAAATTACACCCAGGGGAATGTAAGAGACAAGTGAGATAAATAGTGTTAGTGTACACACTACAAAGAAACTGATTAATAGGGAGCATGTTTCTGTCTCATATCTCTAAAGGAATTGTTTATATATTTGTTGTTAATCAACTTTTCCATTGGTCTGAAAAGTTATATAATAAAAATGGCTTACAATCTGTTGTAGATGTATGGGGAGGAGAAGTCTTCAAAGTTGAAAGCATCCCATTAATTGTATTACTGGGTATTTATTGCATTGGATGGCTTTTCATATCTTTGCTACCAGTGTGAACACAGGAGCAGTAACTATTGGTAATGAGTAAGCACAATAAAACCATTTCAACTCTGGGATTATGCAGACTTGTCTTGTGCATGTGTGCTTCTGTTACACAGAAGTAAAATGAATTCATAGGTCAAGTTCCTCAGGTTCACAGCCTTTGTTTGCTACCACTGCCATCCCCCAAGGATGGGTGCATAGATACTACATGCACAATTCTTGCTACAACATAGAAATTTGGCTCATGGCATTCTGACATGACAGACAATTCCCAGCAATTAGCTAATAATTAAATTGTATCTAAAATTTTAAAATATATACTATATTTTTGGGAGTACAGAAAGGCAACCTATTGAAATTGAAAAAAATGTGTGAACAAGCTAAATTACATGAGCTTATGCAGTCCAAAAATGCTAAGAGTTGCCTGCATTGGTATATGGAAATATTTGAAAATTGATTGCTTCATTTAGGTAGAAAGATAATTATTGCAGTCATTTTTACCATTGTTCAATTTGACTATAGTCTAACATTTTCTTCTTATAATACCTTTTCTAAAAAAAGTAAAAATATCAGCACTGGGGCTGTGAAGGCAGGTGTTACTATAAAAGGTCTTTCATGTTAGAAGCTTTATAAAGATGTCAGTAAGTATAGACTTCATTAAATCTATTTTTTGTCAGAATTTTTATTCTAGTAGGCCTGTTTTGTCAAGCCAACACTTGGTTGCTACAACAAACCCTATGCAATAAAATGTTTATAGCAGCTTAGTAAAATGCTCTTATAGAGGACGGATATTTTGTTTGGATTGATGCAAGGGACCAATCATAGAAATGACTACAAATAGCTACAGATTTAGTTCATATGCTTTCAGAATTGTGCAATCCTTATGGGAATTATATTTAGAATAAAAACTTTTCAGGGAAAGTTTCCCTAAAGGTGTGAATCTATACTTTTACTTGTCAATATATAAAGCTATGATGTAACAAATACTGCAACAGGTGACTTTCAGTATTTATTATTATTCTCACATTTATTCCAAACTCTTGTTATATTTACATTAGCCATTTTTATTACCTCTGTTAATACTTAAAGTCATTTTTGCTTGCTTGGTGTTTTTTGTCTTTTTTGCAAAAATGCATTATTAGGTCAGTTTGCGTCTCTGAAAGCAGCAGAGAAAAAGCTGTTAATTCCAGCTTGCACCTTCCTTCCTTAGCAGTCCCATATTTGACAGGTCACCTTTTGAGAAAGTGCTGTCATGGTCACAGCATGAGATGGAAACTCAGTTTTAATTGGGGTAGACTGGGGTAAAATTGCTCTTGATTCGACTTCAATTTATAAACCAAAACATTGATGATTTTGATTCCTCCCAATATTTTCTTTCTCATGCTTTGTCCTCCCCCTCAGTGGCTTGGGAGGTTGGATGACAAGTGGGTGGCTGAGCCAGCTACTCAGTCTGACTTCTGTGCTTTATGGGTCTGTCTTTCTGAATTAATATGTTAAATTACAGCTGTAACAGGAAAGGGAGTATTACTTCACTTTATTGTTTAGTACTCTTATAGTGGAAAGCATGGGGTTTATAGGCAATTTATAAGGCAGCTGTAAACTTTTTTGGTATTTTATAACAAAGTGTATCTATATAACAATTACTTTTATAGCATTTTTAGTGTGTGCTTCTGTGTTTATTTTATAGGTACTCTGTAAGAGAGATTAGTATGGTATTCATTAATAGTGCAGAGGGTGTAACATATCATGCAGAACATACTGTGCTACTGCTCAGATCTCAGCTTGCTTATCTGTGCACACAATTTTTTATTTGGCAGCATCACATACTGGTTACAATTTGTCATCTTTATATCAGTACAGTCATCTGACTAATATATGGAAAGACAACACAACTCTTTCCTTTTCCTGTTATCTGCTTTTACAAATGTAATTTAAAAAATACATAGTCACTTGAAAAAGTCTACATCCCAATAAGCTATGTTTCATCTCTTACTGTAGAACAAGGCATATGTAGACAAGTATTAGAAAGTAAAATGGAGGTTACATTTGCCTCCCAGTCTGCTTTACATTTTTTTCTTGGAGTGAGGAATGAAAAAATAGAAGTTGTATGTCATCTTGGGAAGTGAGGAGACATGATGTGCACACTGAAAATGTACATGCTTAGCCTAAAGCAAGCCTTGATATGAATATGATATGGTTACTACAGCTTGATGAAGTTACATGTAATAGCTTTCTCTCTTGTCTGATATCTTTGGCCTGAACTTGGTTTCCATTCTGATCAGTGCTGCTCTGGTAAGCCCACAGTGTGGTAGTATTCTGTAGTGTCAGTGGCTCATTACAAACCCTCAATAAAAGATAAGTTTCCACTTCTTTCTTAATTTATTCTTTCTGGAAGAGAAGGAAATAATGGGGAAAAGTCACTATTTATGTCCTGTTATATGTAATACATCTTTAGAAAGATAGCAGCTTTTCTTTGAAATAACTAGACAAAGATTCCAAATGCTGAGATGAACCATTATATTCTTTAGGAGGTGAATGGCTATTTTGGAGCTATAGATAGTTTAAGTAATAACAAGGTATTGGTTTAATTTACCTGAACATCAGTATTTCTTGAATTCTACTTGCAATAGCTTAATAAAGGAAAAGACAAGAAGAAATACAAAAGTGGAACAGTTTCTAGTGATCTTTTTCCTTCCTCTGAATAGCATGTGGTGAAGAGACTGTGAGATGCACAAAGCCATTGGGTTTTGAGCTGTTGCTGTTGGAGAGATGAGAACACTTGGTCCAAGAGTCTGTTTATATGTTTGAACAGAGAAAGTGATTTTCATTGCAAGGAGCTCTAAGTGAGACAGGCAGAGTCAGAAAAGAAGAGAGCAAAGGATAATTATCTAAATTATGTTCAGGCTATTATAGAAGACGAATATAGTTAAAATGTAATTAAATATGACAGGCTCACAGGATGCAAGCGTGGCTTTGGAATGCTAATCATCAATTAGTGCATCTCCTTAGGGGAGTCAGGCAGAACAAGAGAGTTAGAAGTCGGGTGGCTGAGGTGAGATGTAGAGTGTTAAACGCTGCAGGACTGTAACAAGGCTAATTTTTTTTTTAAAAAAGGAGCTGCTAGCCAAACAACTTGTAGTGCTGCATTTCAGCCCAAGGATCCTGGTATAAATCTGAGTAGGCTGCTAGTCCCAAGTCTTCTCTCTGAGATGGAAACCTTAGCTTGACGTAGTGATTATTTCTGTTGTGAAAATGATGACCAGAATTGCTGCAGATTGAGCCAGCAAATGTCAAACAAATCAACCAGCAAGACAGGTGTCAAAGCAAAAAAATATCAACTCTGCCTGAATATTTAATAGAGCTAAACCCTGAAAAATCTATTTGTTATAAGGTCACTAATAAGGTGTACAGAGACACAGAAAGTCCAAAGACAGCAATGTCATTTTATGAGAGAAGTAAATTCTGGTATCTTCTTTATGATTGTGTCCTAGGTAAAGACAGTGAAAATATTGCCACCAGTTTAAAAGATTTGTTTGTTTGGCATATGGGGAGTAAAGGTGAAGAAATGCCATCTATTACACAGGACTGTCTAATCTCAGGCTAAAAATGAGGTGCTTTTTATATGCTTTAATGCTGCTGTTCCTGGAATAGAGTGACTTATGTGTGAATCAATGCCAGAGCTATGTATAAAGTTTGGAGGAAATTTTTGTAAAGACCATCAAAAGTGATTTTGAGAATAGAAGGACTTACTCTTGTGAGGAAAGTGTAAAGTAAGCACATATGCATGGCAGGACTAGATAAATGACATGGCTACAAAACAATTTGTAAAACAGAATTTCTACAGAGAAATTGAAATTATTAAAATAGTACCAGCAGATATAGCTAGTAGTAAAAAAGGTAGGTTAAAAAGAAACTTAAGGCTTACCTACAATGTGTTTAATTTAGGAACACCACTGAAAAATTGTTATGGTTTGATACATTAATAGAATTCTAAGTGAATTTGTTATATCAGCAAAAAATGCAAAAAGGGGTCAGATATGCCTTGATAATGTTCTGTCAATAATCTCTTTTCTCATAGGGGTATAGTTACATGCATAAATTATCTCTTTGCTACATAATTATATCTGTACTGGAGAAGTATTGCTTTGCATGTATCAACATTCTCAAATGTACTGTTGCAGTCAAATCCAAATCCTTTTCTAGTGAAGAAGGTTTGCCTTGCTTATTTCAAAAGCGATTCTTTCCAAATCCATTTGGCATGTTTTCTATTTTGCTTTTTTTCTTTTTGCTGAGGAAATAAACTGAAACACCTAATTTTCTCATTATGCAATCAAATACTAATTCTCTAGTGGCAATATTCTTGAATTTTAATAACTCTTCTACAAATTGTCTATAATTTTGACTTTCTTTTTCCAGTGAGACAGGAATAAAATGGACACATACCAAAACAGTAAATGTTCTTAGGACTGAATTTATTGAAAATGCAATCTTCCCTCAAGTCTCACACCCTCAAGAGATTTTTTTGCTGTTTTGCATTATATTTTAATATTATTAAAGGAGTAATCATAATCCAATCCTAATAATAGCATTGTAGCAGAAAGTAAGGACTTGTAATGCAGTGGGAAGTGAAAAAACTTAGGAGCTTCCTGGAGGAGTTGATCTGGAAATGTGTCATCAAAACGATCTTCAGAGACCTTTTTTCTCAATCTCTCTTGCTTTCTGTCATGCTCTTCAGCTATATTCCCAAGTAGATGCATCAGCTTCCCTGTTACCACATCATAGCACAGACAATGGCATTTGCTGCCGTCCTTGGAAAATTTGCTCTGAGCTCTTGCAAATAGCTCAGAAATAGTAGAAGTAAATACAGCCCCACTTAAATTCTATTCTGTGATCCCTAATTAACATATTTTCTTGTCACAGAACACGAACTCCACATTAGTGTCTAGGAAGGCATAGGCTTTTCTTAATAGCTTCTTCAGGATTTTAAACTCTTTTATTTAGAATAGCTTTAAAATATTTTCCAAATCACTAGAAAGCAAAACTGGTTTTTACATTGTCACTCTTCTTGCACAAAGTACGTGTGTGTGTAAATGTGAAAGCATAGGCATAATGCAAATATGGCAATGCTTTGTTATGAGAAGTAGTGTTGTCATCATCTGTTTGTCCCAGCCTCTCATCTTTGGGACTTTGTAGGTCAAGGTAACAAGTTCTGTTTGGCCATGGAGATTACCTGACTGGCTGTACTACAGTAGTATGAGAAGAAAACTCAAGAAGAATTATACTACTGTTTAGGGGGGAAATGTTTAAATCATGACAATCTTTCAGATCTTGAAACAATCAACAAAATAGTTCATTCCCATTTTATATTATTTAGAGTGTGAAGAAACAGCTTGAGCTTTAAAATAGGGGTATAGCCCCATAAGAGATATAAATAAACCATTAGGTATATAACTGCTGTACCTCTGATGCATGCCACAGACCTGTCTGTTATCAGGAATAACCCTAATTGCACCCATTACCTCATGTAGGAAGACCAGTAAACTACTTGAAATTAGGTCTTGGGCTTGTAATCTTCTGTAAGCAAATATAACCAGACAGCTGTGATAAAAGTAATAGCCAACTAAATTAAACCCAGAAATGCTACGTTTGTGACAAATGACATCTTCCCACTAATGGAAAAATGAAATGTCTGACAAATAGTCAGCAACCAAGCTGTCCATACTGCCAGGCTTTGGGGTAGTCTACTGGTAGTGAGTGGTGTTTTATGCTAGTTTTGCTTTGGTCCCTTTTTCTTACATGAACACTTCTGAAGGTATTCTGTGCCTGTTCTAGAAAACTATCTGATGTTTTTTCCATAGTGAGTTAATCAAGTTAGACCGAACTTCATTTTGTTTCTGAAGCGTTCAATGATAAGAGTCTAGTTTGGCTGAAAAGTTCATTTCTGTATCTTGATTTAATATTTTATGAATATAAAATAATTTAGATTCTAATGTGTTCAAGTACTAATGTAGTACAGAGGAAAACTAATATCAAACTGAATAACTAACTCTAGGTATTGGTATTATTTTTATTTCTTCAGTTTTACTGTCAGTGTTCTGTAAGCACAGATTTATGGTAGGAATTGGTATCCTTTTCCTGCTGTATTTTAGGCTACTTGAGGTGTTGCACCTCACTAGGATCATAAGAGTATGAATGAGGAACAAAGGTTATAGTGGTCTCAATGCACCTCTAGTGTTCACAGTCTAGGCCAAAAATTTATACACCAGCTCTGGAAGAGTGGTCTGTCCTCCTCACTGCTTCTATGTCAGGATGGAGAAATGCTCACAACCTGAACTGCATATGATGCTTTGTGTCACTTGTAACTTCCTGGAAGGGCCTTGGCCCACACAAAGAAAGCTTAGCCCCTCTGCCTCCACTGTTTCACTTAGAGTGTGAAATGTTTGAGGTTTTAGGGGGCTTTTAGTTTGGGGCTTTTTTCCCCTAGGGATGTAATTTTCTTTAAACAAGCTCTGGTTAATGAAAGCTCCACGAGTAGTTAACAGGAGGGTGCATTTACTTTTATTTATCTGACCTTTTTTTTATCTAATACAATCAGTATTAGTCAAAGATTTTTTTCTTTGATCCAGGCTTTTTTCTTTTACCATTTTCTTAAGTGTCAGCAATATTATGATTGTTGTCCCTGCACACAAATTATAGTGGTATAAGGTATGTATGATATTGCATAAACACAGTCAAGACACTTAAAAATGAGGAAGGAGTGCTGGAAATTCAGACAACGAACAGTGTTTCTCTGTTTGCCCTGCTAAGTGATAACAGTGCATACTGTCACTTGAATGCATCCTGTGTATTTTTTGTGACTGTGTTCAATATTTGTACGTCTTTCTGAATTTTCTTTGTAGATCCTGGCAAACAATCACTTTTGATAAACAGCCTGCATCTTTTATCAGAATAGTTGGAACTCGCAACACAGCTAATGAGGTAAGGTACTTCTGAAAAAACCTATACTCTTCATTAATATACAACAGCACAGTTTTTCATACCTTGCAGTGAAATTTAGAAGGGCTTCTCAAATGTACATACTTCATCTTTTTGCTCTGGCAATCTAGCAAAACACTTGAATGACGTTAGCATCTCTTTCTGGTTTTGACCTTTCTACACTGCCATCAAACACTGCTATTGAATTTGGTTTTTAATTAATCCTTATTTCAATAAAAGTTTGAAATACCAATTTAGTGCACTAGAGAAACGTGTATGGTCTCTGATATACTTGTGGTTTGTCACCTTTATGTTATCTTTTTAATTAATAAAACATAAGAAAAATCTGATTATTCGTAAGAAAATCTGATTTGCATAAAATTCACTTATAATTAATTTTCATATCTGTTAAATCAGTTGACTAATAGAGCTTAAACCAAGAGATTTTGTTCATTTTATACAGAAAAGAATGTTTTGTCCTAACCAAGTGCAATATTGTCCTGTCTTTGCCTACTTGTGCTTCTGTCTTTTGTAACTGTTGTGTATTGTCTCAGATGAAGTCCAGATTTTACTCTTGACTTCATATGTGAACAATATATGTTTTTGACAATTGACAATATGTGAATTTAAGAATATATGCAAGTCTTTGTGAGATTAGGGCTTTATATGACCTGATTATGAGGCACCAAAAGCTGCTGTTTGTGTGTATAGATGTGCATGTCTGTATCCCACACACATGGTTCCCCACCAGACAAGCTGCTTGCACACTTCACAATGAACTCGAGAGAGCACTATTGCATTTGGATTAATTAGTTTGTCAACTCCAGAGGTCAGGATTTCTGATCATATTTAGCTGCTGGTTCTTAAGCATTGGGAGAATTGTCCAGTATATTTTCTGTGTCCAGTTGTAGCACAATTATTGCAAACAAATGCAGCACCACATATCAACATCTCAGCCAACAGTTGGAAAGTAGCTGACCAACCAGCAGAACTGGGAATACAAATGTTTGTTTTGTGTTTCTGAGCACTGTCTCCTGCCACGGTTCAGTCGTAATCAGTGAGTTGTAGAATTAGGGTCAGAAGTTGCCTATGGGTTGTACATGTGTGAAGAAGGCCTTTTCCATTACTAATCCATATTGACAGTCTCATTTCCTCTCATGCCAGTGTCTGTAAATTCTCAACTCTCTGTTAAAAAGGAATGAGGTTCGTTGCATAAACTTAGCAAACCAGCCTACATGAAACATTGCTTTCAACTTTGGATTCTTAAAGGTAGCTGTAAGCCCTGAAGAGTAATGGGCTTTTAGCCATAATTCTAATTTCAAATTGGTTGCTATTTTCAAGGAATTTAATATCCTGTGTAATTATTTATATAGAGCACTGCATAACTGTAGTGAAGATGAGTATGTGTGGAGGTTACAGCTATTCATGTAGTGTCTCAGTTGAATTATAAACACATGCTGTTGTCCTTCATCTTTTTCTCTTTTGTCTTTAAAATCTGTAGCCAACACTAATCTGGTTTCTATTTTTTAAATTATTTCTCTGAATGCCTGTAGAGGAGGAATATTTTCAGTGTGCACATATTACTAAATTATTTATATATATATGTATAAAACAGATGGTCTGTAACCCTTTTTTCATAAATTTTAATTTTCCAAAGAAGGTAGCAAGATATTTTTCATATTTTCAATTTAAATAATAACAGTGTAATTAAAGTCTTGGTTTGTTATGGAGTCTTTAGTCTCAGTAGTCTCTTCAGTAAGAATACAGACAGTTTCCAGAATCACTTGCCCACAGCTGTACAGTATATCAAACCATTCTCATTTTAAATAAAATATACTAATGGTAGCATATTCTTATCAAGGAGTATTACTGTAATAGGTACAAAATACTCCTTGCTTATTCTACTAACACATACCTTTGAACTTTGAAACACAATCCATACATCCCAAGGGGAAGAGTTGATTTTTGGAATTGAAAAAACCTCATAAAAATTCTCCATTTTGTGAATTATTTAATCTTTTAAACTCATATTTTCCTTTGCCATGTTTTTGAAAGACATGATGTTCACAAATTTTTTGACCTGGAGTATGAATAGTTTTTGATATATTAGAACATGATAGAAATGTAACTTTCTGGTTTTTTGAGCTTACAGACATCCTACTTTTGTAGAGAAAAGAATTATTTTTCCTTAGTCCTTGTCATCATTTATTTGTCAGACAGGTCACCTGATACTTTATGTAAGTTTTATCTTGTTATTCCTCTCCAGTATTACTGACCTGGAAAGGACACCTAGTTGCTGATGTGAGAGCTTTATCTTACAAATTACTGCAGCAGTGTATATGTACTTGGCCTTCCTGCTTTGTGTGTCTGACCTTTCTTAAAATATCCATGAAAAGCAGAATGTGATGTGGGTCACAGGATGATACCAAACTGTCATCTTTTTCTTTTGAGAGAAGCACATGCAAGATTGTTTAAGTGATACTGTTCTGAAATGCTTCATTCTGATACCAGATGAAGAAGTTGAGCTTGACTGTGCTTCTTGATCTTACACTTCTCTCACATGCTGTATTCTATATATGTTGAGGTGGCAGAGTAACTGAGAATAATGTCCTAAATCCACAGGCTTCTCAATGTTCCAGATGTTTTGACCATTAAGAATTTAGTATGAAAGAACCAGTAAAAATTAAAATTACTATTTAAGAATTGTGTACTTCTGCCTTTCTAGACTAGTATTAGCTAAATTTCAGTGCTATCCACACTATATTTAAAAAAGCTGTATCATTATGTAAAGTGAGGTTTTAAAAGACAAACACTGTTATTGGGATATAGTAGAAATATAGAATCTTCTGACTTAAGAGACCTCCATCCTGTTCATTAGACTGTGCTGCCGTTCAAGGAAAGCAGCATTTTACAAAGGTGCACTGATGAGAGAATGTTCTTTTCTGCAAGGCCTTATCCTGAAAAGTGCAGCTGGAAAAATCACAATAGCTGTTAGTTTAAAAACATGGCAGTGGGATGAGTACAAAAGGGGCTTCTCAAGAAGTGTAGCTAAATCCAAAAATTTGCTTCTCAAGAACTGTAACAGATGGAGAGAATTGATGCCAGTGTAGGAATTAGTTCAGCTTTGGGACAAAACTCACCAGAAGAAATGCAGAGAAAACCATTTTGTGCACATGTGTGTCTGTGTGGGTGTGGGTGCAGATCTGTAAGCTGTTCATATATGTATATATAAAGGCATAGTGATACATCTTTATGTGAGCACGAGTGTATATATAGAGATATAAGCATGGATTGCTATGTATCTGCATAAAAACCACTGAGAGGCACAAGAAAATATAGTGGGGATTTAAAAAAAAACAAGCAATGACTGTGAAGATTTTTTTTTAATTGTTTTATGTATGCTGTCAGAATTTGAATTAACTAGCTACATCCTCAGAAAAGGCTTGGGGCTATTGCAAACGTGTCAGTGCAGATGTCTGCTCAATGTTCACTTGAGCAGGGATGGTCAAAAAGTATAATAGTATATTAGGTTGTATTGAAGAAAGGATAGAAAATATAATATTCTGTAGTCTTGTATGAATATGAGTATATCCATGCCTTGTTTATGATATTTGATTTTGCCCACATTAACTTGAAAGGGTCTGAGAAAGGGCAGTTAAATTAAAAGAGATTACCTTTGTTTGTGAGAAGAGCGTTAAAGACATGATCTGCTTGCAAGAAGAGTAATAGAAGATGTCATAAAAGTATACAAAGTTACAACAGAACAATAAATTTAAAATTGAGGATTTAATATTCATCAAGCTTTAGCTTTAAAACTACAACACATGGGAAAATAGCAAATTTTAAAGCAGTATAAGGAAAGGTTTATGTTTAGTATGTGGCAAAGCTGTGCAATTTGTAGCAATGAGAAATCATATGGAGAGAAGTTTTGTAACAATTTTAAAGAGTTCCTCCCCCTTCTCCTCCCAGGCTCTTCAAGAACAAGTAGAAGTAAGTAAAGTAGAAAATAAATTGGAAAAAATGCTTAAGCACATGCTCTTCTTACTCTAAGATACAGTCACCTGTACACTGGTCCCAGGTATTGTTTGAAACATCAGAAAATGATCACTGTTTGAAATGGAATATTTCATCTGATGAAGCAACAGCCTCCTTGGACACTCTGAATGCATTTCTACATACTCCAGGACATGTCTGTAGAGCTGCCATTGCTATTACAGCAGAGGGCACTCTTGAAATAGAATCATGTTGGTAACAACTTAAATTTCATTTCTAGTGTGCATGACCATTCAGCCTTTTGAGGAAGTGATTAGATTATAAGACAATTAATACAACTGTTGTTATGCAATAGCATGTAGTAGGTATTTATGCTATTTGGCAAAGAAAAAAAATAATTTAGAAAGATCCCTATCTGCTTTGCAACCATCTTTCTGATTTTTAGTGCCATATGTATAGGTTGGTATAATCTGAAACCCTTCTCTTGCTCCAGTGTTGTCCCAGTCTAATGTTTATTGCCCATGATAAATGTTTTTGACCTCATGGTGAAACATTCTATTTTGATTCATTACTTTGTCACTGATCTGGCCTGCAGACTTCCATATAGATTCCCATATAGACTTCATCTTACTTTGATCATGCTTTTGCCAGCATTAAATTGTTTTGCCTTATCTTCATTTCTTGTTCTCTCCAGGTGTTTCACTGTGTGCATTTTGAGTGCCCAGCACAAAACAGTACCCACAAGGACGAGAGTAGTAAGGAAGTAGCAACAACAGAGGTGGGGACTGGTGGACAATAGCTTGTTTCTCACCCTGTTGGAGCTGCAAGAACTGGTGCCCTGCATTCCTCTCCTGGATCCACCTCATGTTCTCATGCTCACCTGCCATAACGGAGGTAGAAGGGGAGCTTTTGCAGCCCCACTGACGTTCTATGAAGTTGTTCAGAACCTTCTTATGCTGGCACCTTTTCTTTCTTTGTGAATGAAGGGGACCATGTCTGAAAGCTGGAAATGTTGAAATGGAAAAGGCTTTTCCAAGGACATGAAGAGACTGTTTCACTCTCCTCGATTTGTTCAAATCAGGCTGGTCTCCAATGGGGGAGAAAATAGGTCTTCAGTCTTCATCAAGTACCCCATTAACACCCTACCTCTCTAATCTAACCAAGGCAAGGAAAACAGAAGGAAATAAAAGGCAGAGCAACAGTGGAAATCTAAAATTACTCGAGCAGAATGGAAAGCATATGAAATATGCTGGAGGCTTTTATTAGCAAAAAAAAATGTTTATGGAACACATCAGTCCAGAATATATGTTATTTTTAAAAGTGATTCTACATCCATATTCTTTTGTAACCAGTAATCTGTTTTCTAAATAGTTTTGACTGTGTATTCCACTTTGTCTCTTATTTTTGGCTGTAGCAAATGCTGTACAGTAGATTAAGGAAGTATCAGACATGTTTACCTGCTGAGATGCAAATTCCCTCATTCATCAGTGGGATGACAAGGAAAGCATTCATTATATCAACAAACTAATTAATGTATCTATATTCATCTTGACCTTAGTTGACTTTTCAAAGTACAAAATTGACATTTCTTACATTCAAAAGGAAGTTCCTAAATCAAACATCTGTCTTGAAGAACATTGCATTATTTCACTCCTGAAGATGATTATTTAAATTTTGCCTGCTATTCTAAGACAACTTACAATAGAACATCAAAAATGTTTGGTTGAGAAAACTGGAACTCCATCTGGTCACTGACAAGCAGTTGTTCAAATACCAAAAGAATTTGCAGATAACTTACATTTTTCCAGGAAAAGTTGTTTTACAGTCTGGAGCTAAAAATTCAAAGGCTGTGTGTGCATTAACATTTCTCATGATTTTTATAAAGTGTGATGTTTTTGCGCTGTATTGTAAGAGATGTGGTTCTTAATTTACAGTCGCAGAATTCATTATCCATCCATGTCTGTCTGGATTACATTGCCTGCTACTTTGCTTATTCTGTTTTCACACTGATGATGATGCAGTCTTGCTCTCCAGATCTTTATGACTTTTAGGAAGAACTCCATGTTGGTCTTTCAGTATGGGATAGAGAGATTTTGTATTAAGACAAATGCTGATGTAATTGGCAGAATTCATAGGAGGGTTGTTCTTCCTCACAAAGTATATTATATTGGAAATGTCAGCTAACCAGTTTTATGAACTTGGAATTTCCTGTGGTGATAAATAACCTTGTCAGAAGAAAACAAAGCTAGTGCAGGATAAATACAGTTTTCCTTTGCATAACCATAGTGATAAAATGAGTTATATCAACATAGCAAATTGTATGTTAATTTATCACACTACTTAATTTGAAATAATTTCCCTGTTGGATACTAGTTGTGCTAAACCCAAGAAGAAATATAATCAGTGGTAGCAATGAATCAGAGAAGATTTTGAATAAGAAAAGCGTTCCTTTTCTTTCGAATAAAATTGATTAGGCTTTATCAATAATATTATAGTATTTTTCATTGCCAAATTACAGTTTAATTCTGGTATTTGCATACAGTTCCCTCCCTTCCCACTGCTGTCTTCTGACTTGTGAATGTCTGTTGGTGAAGATGGATGCCCACTGTGCTGCATACAGCTTGTAATACATGTGCCACAGCTGCCTTAGACGGTGTGGAGTTCTGAGGCAGGATACTGCTTGTGCCAGCCACTCTCCAGTCTGCAGGGCTGATTACCTTATGGCTTAACAGCCTTTGGAGCATGAAAGAATGCTACTGACTACACCACTCTCTTGTTCATGTGTAAGTGCAAAAAGTTGGAATTTTTTCCCCTTTGAAAAGTAAAAGCATAAAACTTTTCCAGTTGCAATCTGTGCTGGAACTACTGAGATGCGTGGAGCATGCCTTGCCTTTGGTGGATAAGGTGGTATTTCTTTGCAGTTTGATCAAGCAAATCTGTTTTTTTCAAACTGTGCATAAGCAAAGGGCAAAGCTTCCTAGGTGTTAATATTTAGTAGCCACCATTGTAGAGGATGTTAAAAAAAATAAAATAAAAAAGGTTGTGCCATCTGTTCTGAGTCTAGGCTCTTAGAGAAAGAATGGGATTTTTCCATTTGTCATCTTCGATGTGCACAATTAGATTTTATAATACAAATAAGTCTTGTAGACTGTAACCTACTGCACATCTTTTTGATCTTGTCCTGTAACTCATTGTGGAACAGAAATGTCTCTTCCCATGACATTTATTCTCTGCCAAGAATCTGGATGAACATATCTGAGACTCCCAAAGCAGAAACTCCAAAGTCCTATAGACCCTTCAGTTTCCCACTCCCATAAATCAATAACAGGAAACAACTTTGCATTGTCCCTTCATGCAGGCGAATAGCAATTTTTAAGTTTTAGACTTAGTCACAATGGCCTTTCTCAGAATCTTTATTCAGAGTTGCTCTTAGAACCTGTCATCAAGGTGAGCCCAGTGAGATCCCAGGCTTTTCATGCAAAAGCCCTTCACACTTTCAACCTTTACCCTCTTTATTTAAAGAAATAATGTTTACAAAGAGCTGAACTCTGGTCTTCTAATATTACCCACCTGCAAACACCCCTAATACCTATATTGCCTAGGAGAGCTCTCTGAAACGTTGTGTCAGCAATGTAGTACAAGTGTCAAAGGAAGTTGCAAGACAGAACTGATTTGGTGTGAATGTTCTCATTCTTTCTGATTATTGTCTGTTTTTAATTGACTCCTAGTTTCATATGTACTTCCTGTATATTCTTCTGAAGTTATTTTTTCCTTTCTTTTTTGTCTTTGTTTTTCCTTTCAGTGAAAGTAAATGGTGCTGTTATGGCTTAGTATCAGAATTTATCAGAGTGATGAAATATTATAATTGTTCAAAACTGTAATCACTCATAATCTATTTGCAATGGGAGTAGAGCAGAACTGACTAGGTATTCACTGTTTTCTTGCCAGAAACTATAAAATAGACCTGTTGCTAGAGTTCTGCGTAATGGAACTAACTATGTTGACACTAATTGAGCCATTGATTCTATTTGGTACTTTAGTATCTTTAAATTCCCCAGGCCTCCTTTTCTCAATTTTAGTTCCATGGGATGAATTCAGACTTAGACATGTGAAGGTCAACAAAGGCCTTTCTAAAATCTTTTTATTTAGTTAAATTTTCCCAAATGAAAATAAAAGGTTTTTATTCACAGAATGTAGGGGAAAACTTTTATTTAAGAAAATTAATTTTTGAAATGAGCAAAAATTGTGCAGCTAACAATTTTTCAAGGTGCTTTTCAAGCCATTTCCAGTCAGCTCTAAAACAAGGTCTTCAAATGGCTGTTAAATGGAACTACAATGAGAGAAGTTAACCCAAGTCTAATGTAAAAGATGATACAGAAGAGACCATCAATTTTGTTAGAGTAGGAACTCTTTTTTATTGCAGTTTCCATCCTTCAGAGCTCAATTTCTTTCTTCTTTTCTCCATGAAAATCAGTTTTTCTTATTTATTATGACAACCTATGTAAGAGCTCAGTACTTCTCAGCATTGCTGAAAAATTTAGTTTAATGCATCTTCATTTTTTCTAATGATAACATTAGAGAATTTTCAGTTGAATACCTGACTTGATGACAGTTGGTTTCCATGAAAGAAAGCAAAAGAAGTCTGTAATTGTTTCAGTCTAATTAAATTTTCAGTATAAAAATTAGAAGACAAAGTTAATGCCATTCTTGTCTGATTGTTGTGTCATCATAGTTCTGGTTATAAAGTGACTCCCACTCAGAGATACTTAATAAGGAATTAGAACTTACATTTTATTTCACATGCTCTAGATTGCATTTCTCTGTGAAGATACTAATTGGCTTATATTTTGACAGATTGTTAGTCTACTGTCAAATAAGCAAGTGAATGCATTGGTAAGTTTGTTGTTGTGGCTAGAGTAGTAAGCAAATTATTAGAGCCAGTAAGAGTCAATGTATTTAAGAGTAAACCTTTAGTCTTGTGCATCATTATATCAGTTGCCAGAGGACTAAACCATGCTTCAAAAATAATTGTAGATCCCAGTGGGTACTTGAGGCCTGGTTTCCACCCCCATCTCTCAGTTAATGGCCTATTTAGGTTAGAATCATTAGTTCTCTCTGAACTGATTGTTGTTGTCAGTTGTACTAGTTAATTCATATATATATATGTATGTATGTAAGTATGTATGTATGGAAGCTCCACAAAGCTTTGTTCAGGATACATAAGTAAAGATCCTGGATCAAGTTTTAGGAGTGCCTAAATGTTCACACATACACACACACACACACATATATATATATATATATGCACACATATGTATGTAGGTATATATGTACGTTAAATTGATCTACTAACTAATTATCTTAAATTTAAAACAGTTCTAAAATTAAAAAAAAAAAAATCTGTGCAGGCACGTGCCATGCTGCTGTTGTGGTATGGCAGGATGCTATTTTATAGTTTCTTTGAAAGCACAAATGTCTAGAAAACATACAGGTGAGCCAGTCCAAAGATTTTGTCCAATTGTTAAGTATTGTCAATTTGGCTGTAGTGAGGTGTATAAAATATAAAGCCAATTCAATGCTCATTTCAAAGATGGGTGCAGTCCAAAGAACACAGATATTCCTCCCAGCTACCTTGGCTGCCATGGCTTGCAGTGTTCACAGACTGAACCTTCATATGACTTCTGTTACCTGCTCAAAAAAAACCTGCAGTCTTTTTGGCCCTTCCCAAGCTTTCATTGCAAAGCTTTGGTTGAGGTAATGTCAAAGCCCCACTCACATTCCATAGTAGAATCTGGGTTTGTGTTTGAATGCTTACACAAAAAGTTTTAAAGTCACCCTGCAACTTGCTTTTAGATAAAGAAAGCCCAAATTAAAAAGTGCGGTGTAGTAGGAGGAAACTACAGGTATCTGCCATATGCCAATATACTGATTGCCTGTGCAACCACACAGTTTTATCATTCTGTATGTGTTTAATTACTATGGATGTCCAAATGGTGGAAGTGAAGAATGAGCTCCATACACCCATGGCATTATACATTTTCACACACCAGTCATTAGAGAACTGCTTCTCTTATTGTTCCTTCCAGCCTAACACGGCTCAGTATTCTGAAAAAAATTATAATTGATTCCTTACATGAACGTAATGGAATTGAAGTTCAGATTACTAAAACTTT